>CM052722.1:63641993-63704708 GCA_028551405.1 Uromys caudimaculatus
GCCCCTGCCATTTCCCGCCCTAATGTGTTTAAAACATTGTAACATTAAAAGATTTCTTTTGAGCTTGATCGGATCTCGTCTTGCTCCAACACATTCCTTTGTTTCCTGCTTCTTTCCATAATCAATGGCTTCCTTCCACAGCATTTCCACAGCATGGAGTACCCGCTGGCGGGAACTTCGAAACCAGTAACTGTTACAATGGGGACCCCAATGGAGGAGTTAGACGAAGGGTTGAAGGAGTTGAAGGGGTTTGCAACCCCATAGGAAGAATAACAATATCAACCAACCAGACACCCCAGAGCTCCCAAGGACTATACAACCAACCAAAGATTACACCTGGAGGGATCGATGGTTCCAGCTGCATATGTAGCAGAAGGTGGCCTTATCTGGCATCAATTCGAGGGGAGGCCCTTGGTCCTGTGAAGGCTTGATGCCCTATTGTAGGATAAAGCTTGTGTGGTGAGATAGTAGGGAGGGTGGATGGGGGAACATATAGAAGCAGGGGGTAGAAGGGAATGGGATAGGGGTTTGTGGAGGGGAAACTGGCAAGGGGGATAACATTTGAAATGTACATAAATAAAATAACCAAAAAAAATTTTAAAAAGAGATGAATGTAAATGTACAAGAAGGTTACAGAACATTAAACAGATTGGACCAGAAAAGAAAATTCTCTTGCCACATAATAACCAAAACACTAAATGTACCACATAAAGAAAGAATATTAAACGATGCAAGGGAAAATTCCAAGTATCATACAAAGGCAGACTTATAAGAATTATACCTGATGTGTTAAGAGAGACTCTAAAAACCAGAAGAGCCTATATAGGTATATTGCAGCCCCAATGCACCATAGATGTCAGCTCAGACTATTATACCTAGCAAAATTTTCAATCACTATACAGAGAAACCATGGTATTGTATGACAAAACCAAATATAAACAATAACTTTCCACTAATCCAGTCCTAAAGAGCATACTAAGAGTGATACTCCAAGACAAGGAAGGTAACTGTACCCAAGAAAAACAGGAAATTAATAACTCAACAGTAAAACCAAAAGCAATGCAAGCACACACATGCAACACACACACATACACAGACACACACAGACACACACACACACACACAGAGACACACACACTCACACACTAACATCACCAACATCAAAATAACATGAACTAATCATAATTGGTCATTAATGTCTCTTTACATCAATGGACTTAATTCACTAATCTAAAAACACAGGCTAAAAGAGTTGTGCGTAAAGAGGATCTATGATTCTCCTGCATATGAGAAATAGACATTAGCAACAAAGAGTATCTCAGAGTAAAACATTGGAAATTCATAAAAGAAACATTATTAAAGGGTAAGCCACACAACAAACCTCATATTTTAATAGTGGGAGACTTTCACTCTACATCCATGGATAGGTCATCAAAACAGAAACTAAATAGAGGTTAGTTTGAAATTAATAGTGGTTGTGAATCAAATGGATCTAACAGGGATCTACAAATTATTTCACCCTAACACAAAAGAATATACGTTTTTCTCTTTGCCTCATGAAACCTTCTCCAAAATTGATGATGTACTCAGTAAAAACGCAATCCTCAATTGATACAAGAAGATAGAAGTAACCCTTTGCCTGTTATCAGATCACTGTGGATTAAAACTGTACTTTAACAACAACAGAATCAAGAGAAAGCCTAAAAATTCATATAAACTGAACAGCCATCAATGCAATGACCACTGACTCAGAGAAGAAATAAAGACAAAGACCTTCTTGAATTCAATGAAAATGAAGGCACAATATAACCAAATTTTGGGATACAATGAAAACAGTGCAAATAGGAAAGTTCATAGCACTAAGTACCTTCATAAAGAAATTGGAGAGTTCTCATAATAATGATTTAAAAATATACCAGAAAACTCTAGAAAAAAAAAGCAAGCATACTGAGGAAATGTAAATGTCAAGAAATAATCAAACTCATGAGTGAAATCAATCAATTAGAAACTAAGAGAAAAATTAAAAGAATCAACGAAACCAATAGTTGGTTGTTTAAAAAAACAAGAACATATACAAATGCTAAGCCAAACTGAATAAAAGACAAAGACACAGTATCCAAATTAAAAGAAAAATCAGAAATGAAAGGGGAGACATAACAACAGACACTGAGGAAATTATAAAAAAATCACGACATGTTACTTCAAAAGCCTGTAATTCACAAAATTGGAAAATCTCAATGAAATGTATGCTTTTATAGATAGATACCACTTAACAAATTAAAACAAGATCATGTATACTATTTACAAAGTTCTATAACAAATTGCAATCCTACCAACAATGGAGGAGGGCTCCTCTTTCTCCACATCCTTGCCAGCATCTGCTGTCACCTGAGTTTTTGATCTTAACCATTCTGACTGGTGTGAGGTGGAATCTTAGAACTGTTTTGATTTGCATTTCTCTGATGACTAAGGATGTTGAGCATTTCTTTAGGTGCTTCTCAGCCCTGCGAATTTCCTCAGTTGAGAATTCTCTGTTTAGCTCTGTTCCCCATTTATTGATGGGGTTATTTGGTTCTCTGGAGTCTAACTTCTTGAGTTCTTTGTATATGTTGGATATTAGCCCTCTATTGGACATAGGATTGGTACAGATCTTTTCCCAATCTGTTGGTTGCCGTTTTGTCCTATTGACAGTGTCCTTTGCCTTACAGAAGCTTTGTAATTTCATGAGGTCCCATTTGTCGATTCTTGATCTTAGAGCATAAGCCATTGGTGTTCTGTCCAGGAACTTTTCCCCTGTACCCATGTGTTCAAGGCTTTTCCCCACTTTCTCTTCTATTAGATTCAGTGTATCTGGTTTTATGTGGAGGTCCTTGATCCACATGGACTTGAGCCTTGTACAGGGAGAAAAGAATGGATCAATTTGCATTCTTCTGCATGTAGAATGCCAGTTGATCCAGCACCATTTGTTGAAAATGCTGTCTTTATTCCACTGGATGGTTTTATCTTCTTTGTCAAAAATCAAGTGACCATAGATGTGTGGTTCATTTCTGGGTCTTCAATTCTATTCCATTGATCTACTTGCCTGTCGCTGTACCAATATCATGCAGTTTTTAACACTACTGCTCTGTAGTACAGCTTGAGGTCAGGATTGAAAGCTGGTACAACCACTCTGGAAATTCGTTTGGCGGACCCTCAGAAAAATGGACATAATACTACCCTAGGACCCAGCTATACCACTCCTGGGCATATACCCAGAAGATGCTCCAACATGTAATAAAGACACATGCTCCACTATGTTCAAAGCAGCCATATTTATAATAGCCAGAAGCTGGAAACAACCCAGATGTCCCTCATCAGAGGAATGGATACAGAAAATGTGGTACATTTACACAATAGAGTACTACTCGGCTATTAAAAACAATGACTTAATGAAATTCACAGGCAAATGGATGGAACTTGAAAATATCATTCTGAGTGAGGTAACTCAGTCACAAAAGAACAAACATGGTATGTACTCACTGATAAGTGGATATTAGCCCAAAAGTTTGGAATACCCAAGTTTCACTTTATAGTAACTGCTGGACTGAGAGTGAGATCCCAGATGGAGGAGTTGGTGAAGGGACTGAAGGAGCTGAGGGAGTCTGCAGCCCTATGGAGGGAGCAACAGTGTCAACTGGCCTGACCCCAACCCCCACCCCCCGGTTCTCATAGAAGCTGGACCACCAACCAAAGAATACACATGGAGGGGCCCATGGTTCAGGCCACATATGTGGCAGAGGAGGGCCTTGTTGGCCATCTGGGGGAGGAGAGGCCCCAGTAAAGGGGAATGTCAAGGTGGGAATATGGGACTAGGTGGGCGGGTAGGTGGGAGGTGGAATTCCCTCATAGAGGTGGGGGAGGGGGAGGGGATAGGTGGTTTCCAAAGAGGAGACCTAGAAAGGGGGAAACATTGGAAATGTAAATAAAATATCAAAAAATAAGAAAAAAAAAGTTCTATAACACCTAAGGAAATAGACACTGTCATTAAAAGCCCCACCCCAAACAAAGAACAAAACAAACAAAGTAACAAACATACAAAAAAAGGAGAGCAAGATGTTTTTAGCACAGATTTCTACCACATTTCAAAAAAAGAAACAAAAAAACCCTAACATCAATACTCCTCAAACTATTCCATAAAATAGAAATAGAGGGAACATCATAAAATGCATTTTATGAGACTACTGTCAGCCAGACACACAAGTCAGACAAAACACAAAAAAAGAAAGAAAATTTAATATCAATCAATGTACTCTGTCATATAAACAAATTGAAAGAAAAAAAATATGAAATGATCACCTCATTAAATGCTTTCATGTTAAAACTTTTGTAAAAATCAGTGATACAGGACAAAGATTTAAGTACAATAAAGGCTACATTCAGCAAGCCAACATTAAATTAAATGGAGAGAAACTTCAAGCAATTCCACTAAAATCACAGAAAAGGCAAAGCTGTCCACGCTTTCTGTATCTCTTCAATATTGTACTTGAAGTTTTAACTAGAGCAATAAAAAATAACGGAGATCAATGGGGTATAACTTGGAAAGGAAGAAATCAAAGTATCTTTATTCTCAGATGATATGATATATATATATATATATATATATAATATATATATATCTGATATATATGGGCTGGATACAAAATTAACTAAAAAAATTCAGTTTCTCAATTTTATACAATGTATACATGTATAACTCTAATACAAGCAAGAAAAATATCTGCATGAAAAGTACTTCAAGTGCCTGAAGAAAAAAATTGAAGAATATGTCAGAATTTGGAAAGATCTCCTTTGCTCTTATATCAGTAGGATTAACATAGAAAAACTGCAGTCTTACCAAAAGCAATGTAAAATTCAATGCAATTCCCCTCAAAATTCCAACACAATTCTTCTTTTTGTTTGTTTTTTGTTTTGTTTTTGTTATTTTAATTATCTTCAGCTTTTTTTTTTTTTTTTTTTTTTTTTTTTTTTTTTTTTTTTTTTTTTTTTTTTTTTTTTTTTTTTTTTTTTTTTTTTTTTTTTTTTTTTTTTTTTTTTTTTTTTTTTTTTTTTTTTTACAGTTCAGTCTTTATTCTCTGAACAGTCTGTCCTCCTACAGTTCCTCATCTCATTCCTCTTCCCCTGTCTCCATAAGGATGTCCCCACTCTCACACACACCCCCAGACCCCTTCCAGGCCTTTCTATTTCCTGGAGTCTCAAGTGTCTAAAAGTTTAGGTTCATTTACTTTCACTATGGCCAGACCAGGCAGCCCTCTCCTGTATATGTGTTTGGGGCCATGCCTGGTTGGTGGCTCTGTGTCTGAGAGATCTTGGGGATCCAGGTTTGTTGAGACTACTGGTCTTTCTATGGGGTCACCCTCCTCCACAGTTTCTTCCAGTCTTTCCCTAGTCAACCACACAGACCATGAAAGAAAAATCTCAACTTTTTATTGAAAAAAATTAAAAGAAAAAAAAAAAACAGGAAAGGTAAAACAATCCTGTACAATAAAATAATTTCTGAAGATATCACCATCCTTGATCTCAACCTATACTACAGAGCATTAGTAATTTTAAAAAATGCACAGTTTTGGTATGGAAACAGACAGGTTGATCAATGAAATTGAAGACTCAGAAATAAAGGCATGCACCCAAATACACTTGACTTTTAACAAGGAAGCCAAAATCACACAATGAAAAAAAAGAAGATATTCAACAAATGTTACTGGTCTAACTAGATGCCTGCATGTAGAAGAATGCCAATAGATCTCTTTCTCACTTTCTTCAAAACTCAATTCCCAATGGGTCAAAGACCTT
This sequence comes from Uromys caudimaculatus, assembly GCA_028551405.1. Classification (NCBI taxonomy): domain Eukaryota; kingdom Metazoa; phylum Chordata; class Mammalia; order Rodentia; family Muridae; genus Uromys; species Uromys caudimaculatus. Next base: position 63,647,823 of record CM052722.1, read on the forward strand.
AATGTAAAATGGAATACACTAAATGTAATAGAACAGAAGTGTGAAATTGTGTTGAACTCTTTGACATATGTCACAACTTCCTGAAAAGAACACAAATGACTCCATAATTAATAAATGGGACCTCATGAAACTGAAAAGCTTCTGTAAGGAATGAGACAGTCAATAGAGCAAAATAGCAGCCTTCAGACTCAAAAACATCTTCACCTACCTTACATCCAACAGAGGGCTATTAGCAAAATATATAAAAACTTAAGAAATTAGGCATACATACAGAAAAAAAACAAGCAAAAAAACAAACAAACAAACAAACAAACCAAAACAAATAATCCAAATAAAAAACGGGATGCTGAACTAAGCAGAATCCTCAACGAAGGAAACTTGAACAGCTAAGATGTTCACCATCATTAATCATTAGGGATATTCAAATCAAAATGACCCTGAGACTCCACTTTATACACATCAGAATGACTAAGATAAATAATTCAAGTGAAAGGACATGGTGCTGAGGATGTGGAGCAAGGGGAACACAAATTCATTGCTAATGAAAGTGCAAACTCGACCAACCACTCTGGAAATCATTTTGGTGTGTTCCCAGAAAATTAGGAATAGTTCTATCTCAAGACCCACATATACCATTCTTTGGCATATATCCAAAAGATGTTCCACCATATCACAAGAAAATGTGCTCCATTATGTTCACAGCAGCTTTATTCATAATAGTCAGAAACTGGAATCAACCCAGAGTGAGGTAACCTAGACCCAAAAGGACATAGCTAGTCTGTATTAACTTTTAAGTGGATATTAGCCATAAAGTGCAGAATACCCATCCTACTCTCCACCAACCCAACGAAAACTACACAAAAAGGAAGGTCATACAAAGGATGCTTGAATCTTACATAAAAGAGGGAATATACCATTCAGAAGAAGCGGGTGGATGCATGGAACTAGTTGGGAGATGGGATAGGAAGGGAGGTGTGGGTTTGTGCAGGATCATGTGTGGGGAGAGACTTGAAAGAGGTCCAGAGTGCCAAGAGAAGGAATGGAAACTGGCTGCTAGCATGATTGGGGAATGAAGAAATCTCTAGGACATGCCAGGGGCCTGGGTTGGGGTAGGGTCCCAGGGATCTATGAGGGTGATTTTGGCTGAGACTCCCAGCAGTCAGAATATGGAACCTGAAATGTCCACGTTCTTTGCAGCAAGGCAGGACCCTCAGTGGATGGACAAGGACATCAATCCACCTACAAAACTTTCAATAAAAATTTGTCCACTTTACCAAAGATAGAGAAGAGGCTGAGATCACAGCCATCCAATTGATCCAATTTGAGACTCATCCCATGGGCAAGTTCTAATTCCTGACCCTACTAATGATACTGTTATGCTTTCAAACAGAAGCCTAGAATAACTGTCCTCTGAGAGTCTCCACACAGAAACTGACTGAAACAGATGCAGATGCCCACAGCCAAACATTGGAGGGAACTTGGGAGGTCATGTAGAATAATAGTTCAGGAAGGATTGAGTATATGGAAGGCGATAGGAAGTCCACAGGAAGACCATTAGGGGGTTGGTTCTTGGGTGCTTGCAGAGATGGAACAACCACCTAAACAGCATACACAGGTTGGACCTAGAGGCCTCCTGCACTTATATAGCAGATAGACAGCTTGTTCTTCATGTGGTTCTCCCTCCCAAGATCTGGAGAAGGAGCTGTCCCTGAACCTGTTGCATGTCTGTGGATCCCATTCCCCAAACTTGGCTGACTTGTCTGGCTTCAGAGGGAGAGAATGTACCTAGCCCTGCAGAGACTTGATGTGTAGTCTGTGGTTGGGGAGATATGGGGTCTTCCACCCTCTCAGAGGAGAAAGGGAAGCACGATGGGGGTGGGACTGAGTGAGGGAAGGACAGGGAGGAAGGGGAAACTACTGGGATTAAAGTGAATAAATAAATGAAAAATATCCTATTCTTTTAATGGATTACTCAAGTTTTTTCCCCATAGTCTTTTAAATTTGATTTTAATGTATTCTTCATGTTCTCCTTAGGTAAACTGTTCTTACTTTCTGACTTTACCACATTTTACTCACTGAACTTGTCATAAAAAATTAATTATCTTACCTGTGTAAAACTTGGGGAAAGATTTCAAGTTGTAATATATACTCAACAAAGTATCAGGTCTCTGTCCCCATTACTTACTTTCTCAAATTTAATATTTTTTCATCAACAAAATACATCCCTTAATCAAAACCTTTTACATACAAATTACTTGTATTTACTTTGCTTCATTTTGACAACATACTTTCCTACTAGAAATTTCCTCCAAATTTTGTTTCACTTTTTTCTGTACATTTTTTTTATTTTCTGTCAACACACTCCTATAATTATTAGAGACATACTGTCATTTTAACAAGGAATCCACTGACAACTTTATAAATGAAATATTAATTGAACCATTACTACCTATAGATTTTTTTTTGGATGTGGAAAGAAAAGTTTTTGGTTTACATACAGACAGGGTAGTTTCTCTCTATATTCTTGTTATTTAGAAAGTTTTCTTGGCTATATCTGCCTGAGAGTGTTTTTTTCATATGTTTTGCATGGGATAAAAGGAAAAGTTTTTCACGTAATGTTTTTCACTTTAGTCACAGTAATGTAAAACATGCCAGAAACTCATCTGTATTTCATATAAGGTAACTATTTTAGAAATAGTATTTCCTTTTATTGTTGTGGTTGTTGTTTGAAGAAAAGGTGTTGTTATATATTCCAGGCCTGAAACTTGCCACAGTTAAAATTATGTGACTACAGGTGTAAGCTACTACACTTGTCCCAGTAATAGATTTAACAAGAAAAGTACAATAAAATTTTAAGTCATCCTATTCAGGGACTGAATTTGTCATTTTTTCCCTAAATACTTGTATTCTTTAAGAAAGACACCAGCAGCTTTATCTTTAATTTCCAATATTAATTTACTTTTCCATTGCAAATCAACTATGAACAGAAGCAGTGTGAACTTGTACCTGGGTGCTGGACCAGTTGTGATGAGTTTCCTTGCCCAATGAAGGTTATCAGAGCTAGGACATTTGGGGGCTGCAAGGCAAAGCTCAGACAGTAAGAGCCCATTTTATAGCAGCTGAGCATGTATCAGGAGTTCATCTGCTAGTCACTGTTTTCTTGGGGTACAGAACAAAACTTCGTTCTGCTTTAGGAATCTTAAAATCTTTGCCTTGAATTGTACAGCCTTTATCCAGTCTTCTGATGTTGCCCCTTTTGCTTCAATTAAAAATTTTTGTGTAGTGAACCAGGTTACTACCTCATTCTAAAACAATATTCTTATCAACAATTGTTTTCTGCTTTTTTTTTCTGTTTGGCTCCATAAACCATAGGACATGTGGTTACTAGTTTTAAATTTCTAATCACAAATCTCAAAATGTGATGATCAATGTCTTATTCTTAGCAAATTAATTACAAGCCTCTAAGTCTGCTTATAAAATCTCACAATATGGAGTCAGGCTATATTTTCATATTTTTAGCCATTTTATCTGCTTATGTAAATTATCTAAATAATGCTTTCTGTTTCCTAACTTTGTTTATTGTAACCATCATTCTTTCTCAGTTGTCTTGGTTTAATAGTCCTGTCATTCTTTCTCCACTTCCTTTATTTCTAGCTATCATTTTACTAATTCTTAAAGTCCTGCTTAGAGATCTATTTCTCTCCACATGAAAATTCCATATTTCATCTGTTACATATGAACACTTTCACTGTTTGAGTGATCACACCATTTACTTAAGGCTGCCTTATATTTTGGATCTTAAATATTTTTGTCATTGTCTTCTTACAATGAAGTGAAACCACCTTTAGTTTATAGCTTGTTCCATATACTAGGACATTTCTGAAATCCTACTATTATGCTTTGTATGTATTAGGTGATAAATAGGTAGATGTTGAACTGATTTAGGTAGCAACATTTTTTTCTGAGGATATCTGGGTGTTCAGTGTCTTATAAAACTACTAGGAATGAAAGAAGATGAACAATGTTCCATTAATCAAATCCCTGCTTTTGAATCATCAGTTAAAATTATGCTGAAACTTGGCAAAGTTAATACAAGACTTCATGTTAATTCTTTTTGCAAAGTGCAACTAATAATATCTATAATTTATCTTCTGAACTATGTACTCTCATTGTGAAAAGAAAACTTATTAACAATTATGTTGGGGCCTGGCAAGAAATAACCTTAAGAATAATTGCTGGTCTTGCATAGGACCTATGTTTGGTTCACAGCCTCTACATGGTTACTAACAACCATAAGTAGCTCAAGTTCCAGGATATTTGGTGTCACCTTCTGTTTTCCACAAGCACCAGTGTCATATATGGTACACATATACTTCACCCAAAAATAATAACAAATAGTTTTTAAAAGAAAGAGTGGTGGGAAAATAAACATAAAAGATCACATTGAACATACTGGGCAACTTAAAATGTTAGTCTACTTTATGCAAAACTTAATTCACATTATTATGCATTCTTTATGTTTACAGAAGTTGGTATACAAACAACTGGGAGAGAAAAGATAGTGATCATACTCCCAGCTTTAGACATTGCAAACAACAATAGCAACTATTAGGAAAAATATTCTTACTGCCACAATAGTAGTACAGTTGTTACAAGGCCTATTGGTTGTGACGCCTACATTGTAGCAGAAATTCCATGCCTTATATATTGGGAACGATCATAGACAATAGAAACAAATTTACTAGTTTTATTTAATTTTCAACATACCTTCTAGATATTTATGTTTCTATACATAGACTAGTGAAGTTCTCATTCCTAAAGCTTCTTTTTGTTACAAACATATATGTTAATATAGATATTCATGGTGTGTCAAAGTGCTGAGAATGACATTGGAATACTCACACTAAAACGGGACATCCATATCAATTTCTCCAAAATTTAGCTAATATCTTAGAAAAGTGGCCAGAAATCATGTGAAGTCTGAAAACTGAGGAAGAAAGCAAATTCAAAACAGATAAAAAACCAACACCGAAATGAAGTTGTAGGAGTGAAATGGGGACTTAATTACAGAAAGTGGAGCATGTTTGGTATGGGTAGATAAGAGAAGACAGATGAGCATCACGAGAATGTATTACATACATAATTATAGTCAAAAATGAAATAAAGATTAAAATAAATTTATTTATATTTTCTATTTAAATATAAGCTGAATTTTTAATGTTTCTTTCAAATTTGCTTTATTTTATTACTTTGGAAATTTTATTACCATGTGAAAATTATAAACAACATAAACATTTCCCAACAAGTAAATTGTTAAATAAATATTATAGAACACACAATATACTATGCTGCCATTAAATATGTTTTCGAAGTATCTTGTAGAGGTACGTATTTGTTTTTCTAAACTGTTAACACTTAATTTTAGAATTTATGCCTTACATTTTTATATGAATATTTGATAAATAGCAATTTTATGGAGACATTATGAATATAGAAGCCATTCCCAATCTATACATCTACAAAACAACTATTGCACCTAAGGCTCAATGAACACTGTGGATGGGAGGGACAAAATATTGTAAAAGCCAGAGGATCACACAGTATGCTGTCAGATTGTGCCTCTTATGAATGTGAGAAACTACACCCCAGTAATTCCAGTTTATATCCTAGTTCTCTCTCTGACCATCCTCCCCTCATTCAGGAACAAGCTAGAAATCTAGGTAAATAGAAAGTCCCTGGAATCTATGAGGATGACCCTGGCTAAGACTCCTAGGGATAGAGGATGTGGAACATGAAATGGTTGCCTCCTGTAATCAAGCAATACTTCCAATGGAGGGATGTGGATACCAACACAGCCAGGACATGTTTGACCCACAATTTTCCCTGTATATATAGGAACAAAGAGTGAGAGAATGGACAACCAATGCCTAGCCCAACTCGAGTCCCATGCCATAAAAGACAGCTCATCCCTGATACTATTAATAACATTCTGCTCTACTTGGAGACAGGAGGCTAGTATAGCAGTCATCTGAGTGATTTCACAAGCAGCTGATGAAAACAGATGCAGAGACTCACAGACAAACATGAGACAGAGTTCCTGGAATCTTGTAAAATATAGGGAGGAAAGATGGGAAGAGCCAGACAGATCAAGGACACCACAAGAAAACCTACATAATCAATGAACTTGGGTCCGTATGGGCTCACAGAGATGGAACTATTTACCACAAAGTACTCATGGAATGGACCTAGGCCCCCTACACATATGTAATGGTTGATCCACATGTGGGACCTCTTAGATCTGGATCAGGGGCTCTCTCTGACTCTGTTGACTGGTTTGGATCCCTTTCCTCTACCTGGACAACCTTGTCTAGCTTCAGTAGAAGAAGATGCACCGAGTCCTACTACAACTTGATATGCCAAAGCAATCCATGGGAGTTCTCTGCTTGTCTGAGGAGAAAGAAAGGAGAACGGCAAAGGAAGGTGAGGGGAAGTGACTTTGATGAAAGGAAGGAAGAAAAGCTGATATTTGGATATAAAGTAAATTAATTAATTAACTAATGAAAAAATAAAGGCATTAACAACCTCATCTCATCCAGAAAGGCAACTACACCTATGAAGTCTCACAAGCATGACTGTCTAAACAGGGGATGAACAAGGAGGACACCAACTGGCATGCCAAAGTAGACAGGCTTCAATTCTCCACAAAGAATTAGAGGCATCTAATGAAAGCTGAAAGTAAGAGAACCAGTCTTCTCCACAGAAGACTATACCAAACTGTTATTCAATAACAAATAATCAGCTCTGAAAACATACATACAAGTAACATTACACAAACTGAATCAGTTGTACTTAAAAATAAAAATGTATATACATATACATACACATATGACATGCCAATTAATGAAAAACAAAAGAGGTCATGAATTTGAAATAGAGCAAGGAATAGTATATGGGAGAGTTTGAAGGGAGGAAAAGGAAGAGATAAATTATATAATTATATTATAATCTCAAAAATAAAAGAAAAAACGATTTCAACAGGCTGTTTTTATCCTACACAAAGTTAACAAGCTCATGAGGATTCTCTCTTAGATTTGAATACATTTTGTACCCTTAGATACAAGAAACTTACTGCAGGAAGTTCAAAAGTACTTTCTTCCTCATCTGGAATTCTTCAATATAGTGGTGATATGAAGCCTGGACATTACCTATGCCTGGCAGTGCCTATGCCAAGGCAAGAACTGCAAGTAAGCATCTCTCTAAAATTATTCTTCAATTCCACAAGACTATGAAATGTAATCAACAAATGGGAAGTGGCTTCCCATGAAGGATGCAAACATTCAAGCTTCACATATGATAAAAGTACTAAACACACATATCCTTATTTTATTAGTGAATACTCTAATAACAAAAGTGCTTTCTCTGGAAATATGCCTATGGCTATTATATTGGCTATAATAACAATAAAAATTAAGAGATTGTAAATTAAATTCATCTAAGTACATGACAGAAACAGTCATAATTATTTAAATACTGATTGGCAACATATTTAATTCACAATGTTTTTTGTACTTCTACAGTAATTTTTATTCCTGTTTCATTTTCAGAAAGGAAACTTGACTTAATGGTGATGGTTTTCCACTCATCAATAAAATCAATTCTTCCCCTACCTCAAAAAATGAAAATAAATTATGTGGAGAAAACCTGTATCAAATTTAGCGTTCACAAGAAAAATATAGGCAAACTTTTTCCTATATTCTATTATTGTCAAAAGTCCATATAGAATAGCATTGTTACCATCCAATCAAATTTTAACACAGGTAAACCAACAACATATATATGTCAGTAAAACAGACATTTGAGACCATTTCTGAACAACTATGTTAAAATAATACTTTATATATGGATGATGTAAGGAAACTAATTAGTAAGTCACTTTAAATAAATAATTCTATAAATGTTTACATTTAGAAAATATTGCTGAAGGAATATATGAAAAATTTATTTCCAATACCTTAGTTTCAAGTTCACAATTTTCAGTAAATTATTTTAAATTTCTACAAAAAGAGATTTATGTTACTTGTTTTTCTAGGATTATAAGTCCAAAAGTCACTAAAGGATGCTACACTTTAACTGACTTACATTAAGATTCTAGATATCCAGGTTAGTTTTTCTTATTACTCTTAGTTTGCAAGATTTGTGCATTTTAAAAAGCATGTTTCTGCTTATATTGTCAAAAATGTAGTTTTCTTACCACACACCTTCAATACATCAACCAAATGTGAATGAAAAAGGACTATTTAAACAGATTCTTCATTTATTCGCTGTTTCTAAGAATATCTAACTTTCAACTAACGAAAATATTTTATTTTTAATATGTTGTACTTAGAATTGAATAATAGTTTTCTGTGCATTTTATATGGTAATTCTCTTTGTGCGTTTCACTGACTGTGACATAAATAACTGAAGCAATGAATTACAGAAATGCAGAATATAGACTAATACTCAGTTTAGTTGTGAAAAACAACTAAAATATATCTGCATAAATTTACACAAATAATAAACCATCAAATGCATATTTAAAGAGAAAATGAAGATGAGTCTCTTATATGCCTTCTATTAAGTCTGAAGTTAAAATGAAAACTATGCAAGATGTTTAGTTTACTCTTGTCTATTGCTTTAAAACAAAAAAGGACTGAAGAAATTTTACCTTTTATTTATTGCTAGGTTTTGCTCTCCATTTTTCCTTTCTAATTGGTGTAGGTTCAGCATACTTTTTCTTGTACTGTGAGGAAAAGATTCACTTATTTATTTCATCATTAATGCAGATATTTAAAACAAATTGATTTTGTGAATTTTTATGTGATAATTCAAAACAATATCATAAAAATATGATGCCATCAACAACAACAATATTAAAGTAGATGCAAACATTTAGTTTTATGCAATGATAATGCAGAAAAAAGAAGCTGGTTCCTTAGTTTGCAGGACCATGTACAGGCATTTTTTTTTCCTTTTACTAGATGTTTTCTTTATTTAAATTTCAAAGGATATGCCCTTTGCAGATTTCCCCTCCAGTGACCCCCTATCCCATCCCCTCTCCCAATACCTCTATGAGGGTACTACCCCACCCACTCACCCACTTACACCTTCCAACACTGGCATTCACCTACACTGGGGTATCCAACACTCTCAGGCCCAAGGACCTCTCCTCCCACTGAAGTTCAACAAGGCCATCCTCTGCCATATATGCAAACAGAGCCATGGGTCCTTCCATGTGGACTCTTTGTTGGTCCAGTCCCCAGGAGCTCCAGGGGGTCTGGCCTGTTGACACTGTTGCTACCCCACCCCCATGGGGCTGCAAACCCCCTCAGCTACTTCTGTCCCTTCTCCAACTCTTCCACCAAGGATCCCATGCTCAGTCCAATGGTTGGCTGTGAGTATCCACCTCTGTATTTGTCAAGCTCTGGCAGAGACTCTCAGGAGACAGCCATATCAGGCTCCCATCAGCAAGAATTTCCCAACATCTGCAATAGTGTCTAAGTTTAAGGACTGTATATGGGGTGTATCTCCAGTTGGTGTAGTCTCTGGGCAGCCTTTCCTTTAGCCGTTGCTCCATATTTTGCCTCCATATTTCCTCCAGTGACTATTTTGTACTCCCTTCTAAGAATCACTGAAGCATCCACACTTTGGTCTTCCAACTTCTTGAGTTTCACATGGTCTGTAAATTGTATCTTGGGTATTCCAAACTTTTTGGCTAATACCCACTTATCAGTGAGTGCATACCATGTTTGTTCTTTTGTCACTGAGTTACCTCACTCAGGATGTTATTTTCAAGTTCCATACATTTGCCTGTGAATTTCATGAAGTCATTGTTTTAATAGCTGAGTAGTATCCCATTGTGTAAATGTATCAAATTGTCTGCATCCATTCCTCTGTTGAGGGACATCTAGGTTGTTTCCAGCTTCTGGCTATTATAAATATAGCTACTATGAACATAGAGGAGCTGGTGTCCTTATATTACATGTAGGAGCATCTTCTAGATATATGCTCAGTAGTGGTATAGCTGGGTCCTCAGGTAGTACTATGTCCAAATTTCTGAGGAAGCAGAAGACTGATTTCCAGAGTGATTGTACCAGCTTGTTATCCCACCAGCAATGGAGGAGTGTTCCTCTTTCTCTTCATCCTTGTTAGCATCTGCTGTCACCTGAGCTTTTGATCTTAGCCTTTCTGACTCGTGTGAGGTGGAATCTCAGTGTTGTTTTCATTTGCACTTCCCTGATGACTAAGGATGTTGATCATTTCTTTAGATGCTTTTCAGCCATTTAAGTTTCCTCAGTTGAGAATTCTCTGTTTATCTCTGTTCATTTTTTAATAGGGTTATTTGGTTCTGTAGAGTCTATATTCTTGAGTTCTTTGTATATATGGGATATTACCCCTCTATCAGTTGTGGAATTTGTAAAGATCTTTTCCCAATCTGTTGGTTGCCATTTTGTCCTATTGATAGTGTCCTTTGCCTTACAGCATCTTTGCAATTTTAAGAGGTCCCATTTGTCTATTCTTGATCTTTGAGCATAAGCCAACGCTATTCTGTTCAGGAATTTTTTCCCCTGTACCCTTGTGTTCCAGACTTTTCCTCACTTTCTATTCTATTAGATTCAGTGTGTCTGGTTTTTTGTGGAGGTCCTTGGTCTGCTTGGACATGAGCTATGTACATGGAGATAAGAATGGATCAATTAGCATTCTACATGTTGACTGCCAGTTGAACCAGCACCATTTGTTGAAAATGCTGTCTTTTCCCTACGGTATCTCTTTAGCTACTTTGTCAAAGATCAAGTAAGTGTAGGTGAGTGGGTTCATTTCTGAGTCTTCAATTCTATTCCATTGATCTACTTGGTTGTCACTGTACCAATACCATGCAGTTTTTATCACTATTGCTCTTTAGTACAGGTTGAGGTCAGGGATGGTGATTCCCCTAGAAGTTCTTTATTGTTGAGAATAGTTATTATTATCCTGAAATTTTTGTTATTCTAAATGAATTTGAAAATTTCTCTTTCTAACTCTATGAAGAATTGAGTTGGAATTTTGATGGACACTGCATGGAATATGTAGATTGCTTTTGGTAAGATGACTGTTTTTACTATATTAATTCTGCCAGTCCAAGAACATAGGAGATTTTTCTATTTTCTGAGATTTCCTTTGACTTCTTTCTTCAGAGACTTGAAGTTCTTGTCATAGAGATCTTTCACTTGTTTGATTAGAATCACACCAAGATATTTTATGTTGTTTGTGACTATTGTGAAGGGTGTTGTTTCCCTAATTTTTTTCTTGGCCCATTTATGCTTTTAGTATAGGAAGGCTACTACTGATTTATTTTTATTGGGCATTTTCTTTATTTACATTTCAAATGCTATCCCCTTTCCTGGTTTCCCCCTGAAACCTCCTATCCTATACCCCTTCCCCAGCTTCTATGAGGGTATTTTCCCATTTACCTACCCACTCCAGCTTTCCAGCTCTCTCATTCCTCTACACTGGGGCATCGAGCTTTCACACGCCAAGGGTCTCTCCTTCCAATGATGCCAGACAAGGTCATTTTATGTTACATATGTGGCTGGAGCCATGGGCCACTTAATGTGTACTCCTTGGTTGGTCGTTTATTCCATGGGAGCTCTCGGGGCTCTGGTTGGTTGATATTGTTGCTCTTCCAATGGGGATCGAAACTCTTCAGCTCCTTCACTAATCTACCTCCTCCATTGGGGACCATATGCTCAGTCCAATGGTAGGCCATGAACATCCACCTCTGTATTTTTCAGGCTCCAGTAGAACCTCTCAGGGGACAGCTATATCAGCCTCCTGTGAGCATGCACATCTTGGCATCCATAATAGGGCTTGCATTTCATGACTGTGTATTAGATGTATCTCCAGCTAGGGAAGTCTCTAAATGGCCTTTCCTTTAGTATCTTCTCCACACTTTGTCTCTCTATTTGCTCCTGAGTATTTTGTTCCCCCTTCTAAGAAGGACTGAAGCATTGGACTTCCTTCTTCTTGAGCTTCATATGGTCTGTAAATTGTGTCTTGGGTATTCTGAGCTTTTGAGCAAATATCTGCTTATCAGCAAGTACATACCATGTGTGTTCTTTTGTGACTGGGTTAACTCACTTAGGATGAAATTTTCTAGTTCCATCCATTTGCCTAAGAATTTCATGAAGTCATTGTTTTTAATAGCTGATTAGTAATCCATTGTGTAAATATACCACAATTTCTGTATCCATTCCTCTGTTAAAGGACATCTGGGTTGTTTCCAGCTTCTGGCTATAATAAATATGGCTGCTATGAATGTAGTGAAACATGTGATCTTGTTATATGTTGGAGCGTCTTTTGGGTATATGCCCAAGAGTGGTATAGCTGGGTCCTATGTCCAATTATCTGAGAAACCGCCAGACTGATTTCCAGAGTGTTTATTTCAGCTTGCAATCCCCCCATCAATGGAGGAATGTTCCTTTTATCCTTATCCTCTGATGTCACCTGAGTTTTTTTTTTTTTTTTTTTTTTTTTATCTTAGCCATCCTGACTGGTATGAGGTGAAATTTCAGGGCAGTTTTGATTTTCAATTCCCTGATGACTAAGGATGTTGCACATTTCTTTAGTTGCTTCTTGACCATTTAATATTCCTCAGTTGAGAATTCATTGTTTAGCTCTATACCCTATTTTTAATAGGGTTATTTGATTCTCTGGAGTCTTACTTCTTAAGCTTTTGTATATATTGGATTTTAGGCCTTAATGGAATGCAGGATTGGTAAAGATCTTTTCCCAATCTGTTGGTTGCCATATTGTCCTATTGACAGGGCACCTTTCCTTACAGAAGCTTTGCAATTTTATGAAGTTCCATTTGTTAATTCTTGATCTTAGAGCGTAACCCATTTGTGTTCTGTTCAGAGAATTTTCCCCTGTTCCCATGTGTTCAAGGCTTGTCCCCACTTTCTCTTCCATTAGATTCAGTGTATCTGGTTTTATGTGGAGGTCCTTGATCCACTTGGAGTTGAACTTTGTACAGGGAGATGAGAATGGATCAATTTGCATTCTTCTACAGGTTGACTGCCAGTTGAGCCAGCACCATTTGTTGAAAATGCTGTCTTGATTCCACTGGAATTTTTAGCTCCTTTCTTAAATATCAAGCGATCATAAGTGTGTGGGTTCATTTTTGGGTCTTCAGTTCTATTCCATTGATCTTCCTGCCTGTTTCTGTACCAATACCATCCAATTTTTATCACTATTGCGCTGTAGTACAGCTTGAGGTCAGGGATAGTGATTCCTCCAGAAATTCTTATATTGTTGAGAATAATTTTCACTACCCTGGGTTTTTTGTTATTCCAAATGAATTTGAAAATGGCTCTTTCTTACTCTATGAAGAATTGAGTTGTAATTTTGATGGGGATTGCATTGAGTCTGTAGATTGCTTTTGGATAATCGCCATTTTTACTATATTAATTCTTCAAATCCATAATCATGGGAGATTTTTCCAGCTTCTGAGATCTTCTTCAATATCTTTTGTTCAGAGACTTTGAAGTTCTTGTTGTACTGGTCTTTCACTTACTTACTTAGAATCACACTAATGTATTTTATATTATTTGTGACTATTGTGGTTTCTGTCATTTCCCTAATTTCTTTCTTTGCCTGCTTATCCTTTGAGTAGAGGAAGGCTTTTGATTTGCTTATTTTATATCAAGCCACCTTGCTGAAGTAGGCTATCAGGTTTAGGAGTTCTCTGGTGGAATATTTGGGGTCAGTTAACTATACTCTCATGTCATATAAATATGGTGATATTTTGACTTGTTCCTTTCTAATTTGTAACCCTTTGACCTCTGTTTGTTGCCTAATTGCTCTAGCTAGAACCTTAAATACTGCATTGGATAGATAGAGAGAGAGTGGGCAGCCTTGTTCAGTACATGATTTTAATGGGATTGCTTCAAGTTACTTTCCATTTAGTTCGATGTTGGCTACTGCTTTGCTATATATTAGTTTTACTTTGTTTTGGTACGGGCCTTGAATTCCTAATCTTCCCAGGTGTTTCACCATGAAGTGGTGTTGAATTTTGTCAAATACTTTCTCATCATCACCAAAGAGATTATCATGTGTTTTTTATTTGAGTTATTTTATATAGTTCATTATGTTAATGGATTTCAGAATATTGAACCATCCATTTGGTGATGATGGATGAATGTTGTGACGTGTTCTTGGATTTGGTTTGCACAAATTTTATTGAGTATTTTTGCATCGATATTCATAAGGGAAATTGTTCTGAAGTTCTCTTTCTTTATTGGATCTTTGATTAGCTTAGGTATAAGCATAATTGTGACTTCATAGAATGAATTGGATAGTGTTCCTTCTGTTTCTATTTTGTGGAATAATTTGAAGAGTATTGGTAGTATGCCTTTTTTGAAGGTCTGATAGAATTTTGCACTAAATCCATCTGATCCTGGTTGGTTTTTCTCTTCCTTCCTTTCTTTCTTCCTTTCTTCCTTTCTTTCTTTCTTTCTTTCTTTCTTTCTTTCTTTCTTTCTTTCTTTCTTTCTTTCTTTCTTTCTTTCTTTCTTTTTTTTTTTGGTTGGGAGAAATTTAATGACTACTTCTATTTCTTTAGGGGTAATGTGACTGTTTGCATTTATTATCTATTCCTAATTTAACTTTGGCACCCAGTACCTCTCTAGAAAATTTTCCATTTCATCCAGATTTTCCAATTTTGTTGAGTATGGGCTTTAGTAGTAGGATCTGCTGATTTTTTGAATTTATCCGGTTTCTGTTTTTATATCTCCCTTTCCATTTCTGATTTTATCAATTTGGATAATGTCTCTGTGCCCTATGGTTAGTCTGGCTAAGGGTTTATCTATCTTGTCGATTTTCTCAATGAACCAGCTCCTGTTTTCTTGATTCTTTGTATAGTTATTTTTGTTTGTACTTGGTTGATTTTAGACCTTAATTTGATTTTTTCCTGCAATCTAGTCCTCCTGGGGGTATTTGCTTCTTTTTATTTTACAGCGTTCAGGTGTGCTAACAAGCTGCTAGTGTATGCTCTCTCCAGTTTTTTTGGAGGCACTCAAAGCTATGAGTTTTCCTTTTACCACTGCTTTCACTGTGTCCCATAATTTTGGCAATGGTGTACCTTCACTTTCATTAAATTCTAAAAGGTCTTTAATTTCTTTCTTTATTTTTTCCTTGACCAAGTTATCTGTGAGTAGGATATTGTTCACCTTCCATATGTATGTTGGCTTTCTGTTGTTTTTGTTCTTATTGAAGACCAGCATTAATCCGTGGTGATCTGATAGAATGCATGGGATTATGTCAATCTTCTTTTATCTGGTGAGGCTTGTTTTGTGACCAGTTATGTCATAAATTTTGAGGAGGTACCATGAGATGCTTAGAAGAAGATATATTCTTTTGTTTTAGTATGAAATGTTCAACAGAAATCTCTTAAATCCATCTGGTCCATAACTTTTGTTAGTTTCACTGTGTCTCTTTTTAATTTTTGTTTCCATGATCTGTCCACTGATGAGTGTAAGTTGTTGAAGTTTCCCAATATTATTATGTAAGGTACAATGTGTGCTTTGAGCTTTAGTAAAGTTTCTTTTATGAATGTGGTTGCCCTATCATTTGGAGCATAGTTGTTCAGAATTGAGAGTTCTTCTTGGTAGATGTTTCCTTTGATGAGCATGAAGCCAAAAGAAGATAGCCACACAAACATAATTCCACCTCTAACAACAAAAATTACAAGAAGCATCAATTGCTTTTCCTCAATATCTCTTAATATCAATGGACTCAATTGCCCAATTAAAAGACATAGACTAACAGACTGGATACGTAAATAGGATGCAACATTTTGTTGCATACAGGAAACATGCCTCAGTGACAAAGACAGACACTACCTCAGAGTAAATGGATGAAAAACAAATTTCCAAGCAAATGGTCCCAAGAAACAAGCTGGAGTAGACATTCTAATTTCAAATAAAATCGACTTTCATCCAAAAGCAATCAAAAGAGATAAGGAAGGACACTTCATGTAGAGGCATTTTAATCCAGTAACATGGCCGCAGTGGCAAGGAATCATATCCACATACTTTCTATGTCTCTTGTCTGGCTGGAATGATACAACTTTATTCTCTCTGGCTGAAATACAGACATGACATCAGTACATACCTTTAATCTTAAACAATGAAGGTTTATAAAGCCATGTTTGAAAGTAACCTCTATTTGAGGTGCAGACACAGTGATGAATCAGAGAAATACTTGACAGAATGAGTCAGAGAAAGGATTTGTCCAACTCTCAGGAGACGAGACAGGAAAGAGTTCCTACTTAAGAGAAGAGACTGAATAAAAGGCCATCCAGGGACTGCCCCACCTGGGGATCCATCCCATATACAGTCTCCAAATCCAGACACTCTTGAAGATGCCAGGAAGTGCTTTCTGACAGGAGCTTCATATAGCTGTTCCTGAGAGACTTTGCCAGAGACTGACAAATACAGAGGTGGATGCTCTCAGCCAACCATTGGACTGAGAACATGGTCCTCAATGGAGGAGTTAGAGAAAGTACTGAAGGAGCTAAAGGGGTTTGCAATCACAGAGGAAGAACAACAATATCAACCAACCAGATGCCCCAGAGCTCAATGAACTAAACCTACAACAAAAGAGTATACATGGAGTGACCCATGGCACCGGCCCCATATGTAGCAGAGGATGGACTGCTCAGGCATAAATGGAAGGAGAGGCCCATGGTCCTGTGAAGGCTCGATGCCCCAGTGTAGGGAAAAGTGAGGTCAGGAAGGAGGGACTGGGTGGGTGGTGGTAGAGCACCCTCATAGAAGCACTGGGAGGGGGAATAGGATAGGGGGTTTCTCGAGAGAAACCAGGAAAGGGGATAACATTTGAAATGTAAATAAATAAAATATCCAATAAAAAGAATTGTACTGGCTAGTTTTGTGTGTCAACTTGACACAAGCTGGAGTTATCACAGAGAAAGGAGTTTCAGTTGAGAAAATGCCTCCATGAGATCCAGCAGTAAGGCACTTTCTCAATTAGTAATCAAGGGGGGAGGGCCCCTTGTGAGTGGTACCATCTGTGGGCTGGTAATGTTGGGCTCTGTAAGAAAGCCATCTGAGCAAGCCAGGAGAGGCAAGCAAGCGAGTAAGGAACGTCCCTCCATGGCCTCTGCATCAGCTCCTGCTTCCTGACCTGCTTGAGTTCCAGTCCTGACTTCCTCTGGTGATGATCAGCAGCATGGAAGTGTAAGCTCAATAAACCCTTTCTTCCCCAACTTGCTTCTTGGTCATGATGTTTGTGCCGGAATAGAAACCTTGACTAAGACAATTGGTACCAGCCTAGTTGGGTATTCCTGTGACACCCTGACCATGTTTTGGGGAGGACTGTGGAAGGACTTTGGAAATTTAGGCTAGAAGATCCATTCAGTGTTTAGAGCTTTGTGGGAATGTTGTGTAGGAGCTTGGAAGATAATGTTGAGGACAGTGCAGAAGATGGAGGCCTGGCTTGTGAAATTTCAGAGGGAAGATTAATGACTCTATTAGGGCCATTGCTATTTTGACTATGAAAATTCTGTAGTTTTGGTTAGCTGGGGCTGAAGAAATTAGCTGTGATTAACAAGATACCAGAACTACTAAAGCAAAACCATTGCTTTGCTGGGATTATTGATGCTAAGATATTAGCAGTGATTAAGAAGAGACCAGCATCACTGGGGTAAAATCTTCTGAGAAGTGTTTTCTGAGAGCTCAGAAGCTGCGTTCCAGAGATAGCCAGGGCTGTACCTTGTGTGCCGGCTGGACTTGGTAATGTGTAAGAGTCACCCAGGTTGCACTGGTTTTGGAGGCATGAAGAAGTCATGAAGAGCAGCTGAGGCTCAGCACTGTGAGGTCATGGAAGGCCATTGGTGGAGGTGCAGCCTCAGTTGCAATTGATGGGCCAGGACTGAAGGAGTCATGCAAAGGATGTGAGGCTTGGCACCATGAAGAGAGCCTATGAGAGGCTGTTGGTAAAGCCTAGTTATAGCAGAATACAGCTGTGTTTTGGAGATGCCAGTACGATGAGATGGCCACCAAGAACAGCAGCAGCAGTGGACCACAGGCATCTGGAGCCTAGAAGACAAGGTGTGTGCTACAAAGTGCAGAGCTGGAGAAGTGACTCAACCCCTTGGAGGTATCAAGAAGGTCATGAGTGGATCCCAGTCATTGGACAGTTGGAGTTTGGTTTTGCTTTTGATTGTGACTGTGACCTGATATATTTTCCCTACTAAAGTAAGAAGGTATTTTAGTGGAGCTCACAGTTAAGAGACTTTGAGTTTTTAAAAGACTTTGAATTTTAAAAGATTGGATGTTTAAAAGGGACTGAAATGTTAATATGTAAGAATTTGCAAAGACTGTGGGACTTTTAAAGTTATTTAGATCTTGGGGATGAATAAAGAAGTAAGAGTTGAGGCTTATTGTTGATGTGTTTGTGTATCAAGTTGACAAGGGGTCAATTGTACTGGCTGGTTTTGTGTCAACTTGACACAAGCTGGAGTTATCACAGAGAAAGGAGTTTCAGTTGAGAAAATGCCTCCATGAGATCCATCGGTAAGGCATTTTCTCAATTAGTGATCAAGGGGGGAGGGCCCCTTGTGAGTGGTACCATCTGTGGGCTGGAAGTCTTAGGCTCTATAAGAAAGCCAGCTGAGCAAGCCAGGAGAAGCAAGCAAGACAGTAAACAGCATTTCTCTATGGTCTCTGCATCAGTCCCTGCTCCTTGACCTGCTTGAGTTCCAGTCCTGATTTCCTTTTGTGATGAACTGCAGCATGGAAGTGTAAGCTCAATAAACCCTTTCCTCCCCAACTTGGTTCTTGGTCATGATGTTTGTGCAGGAATAGAAACTGTGCCTAAGACAAGAATAAATCCCAAAATAAATAAATATATAAATAAGTAAATTAATGAATTAATAATTAATTAATTGATTAATTAAAAGAGTAGTGCAGATTGGGACAGAGGGATGTTTTACTGAGACAGCTTTAGAGACACAGGTTGTAGGTAAAGACAAAATAAGACAGAAAATAAAAATGATCCAGAATATTTAGAACAGATTGTCAGAGTTAGGATTGGCAGAGCAATGCAGTCATAAGCTAAGAGAAGGCAGTTTGAATCTGTCAGCTTAGAGAGGAATAGATGAGTTGAACCAGAGCTGGAATGGCTGAGTTTATTCTGTAATAACTAGAGGAGGCTGAAAATATTCTAGACCTAGATTAGATTTTACAGAATCTAGTTTCCTCCAGGTTTAAGCCTAGAGATAGTTACATAAAATTGCTCTGGACTCAGCCCAAGACATGTAGTCACACACCTTGGGTACACCTCTTATCACATCAGATCATCGGAGAAAATAAAAATAACATTTAAAGGATCCAAACAAAGAAAATGCTTCAAAAGTGAAAAAGAAATATTGATGGATTTCATAACAAAAGATAGAAGATAAAAATATATTTAAAAACTTGTTTAGCCTCATTATGAAGGAAGAAATAATTACATTAATAGAAGGTTAGATCTTATGAGAATTGAAAAATTCAGATTGAGCTTCTAGTATGTGCAATTTATCTGTTTCATATTTACTTCAGTGGGTTACTGCCTATTCTGTCACCATTGTGAATGATAAAACAAACAAAAACCACAAGCAATGTCAACATGAGAGAAATCAGAAATGACTTGTTTTTAAATGGATATTGGGAGATGCCACAGATTAGAGTAACTAATAAATTTGAAGAATTATATACTTCTGATCATTTTCTAAACTCAGCTTTTGGTGTAAGAAATACCAATACAAGCAGTCATTGGAAAAGCAGTTCATGATTCCAAGACTCAATGATATTTTTCCATGTGGATTTTTTTCAAGGAACTTTCTGAAGTCTGATTTTAGAATTTTTGTCAGGAGCCATAATGGGACAAACTAATAGCTAGCAGGTAATCTTCCTGAGATAGCCTGTTTCAGATTATTATATAATCTATGTCTGATTCACCCTGATTAAGCAAGGCTGTAAGGGAATTCATTTTAGGAAAGATTCCTGCTATTGATATGTTGTTCCTGTTATTAGTGAATATATAGAACAATCACTAAGTAATAGCACACCCCTTTGGAGCAGATCTGTGCAGATCCACAAAGATGTCCTCTCTTGTAGTGATGCTATATAGACAATTAGATGACTTCTTAAGTCTTAATCATGATCCTATAAGAATTCCTAAAATGGTATCTGTGATTATTAAGCACTTTTATAGTGAGATTGCTATTAGGTCCTTTTCTGATAGTCAAAACTTAAATGAGAACTCTGCCAGTCTCCCAAGTGTCCCCAGTTAATTGCTCTTAGATAGTAACCAGACTTTCTCCTATTCAGAGCACATTCCAAGAGGTTGTAAAACAATTAACCAAAGCTCATTAAAAGGGAACCAATGATTTATTATAGGTGGTAGGATAGAAGATAAAATATTGACTGGGTTTATCTATACAAAACTTCACTAACAACTTAGTTATGGATTTAAACCTTCAGTGAACCTGAGGAGCTGAGACAAGTGACAGATGTTAAGCCAGATAATTACTCCGAATGGATATACATATGTAAGTATTCTCTGTTGTAAACTTCTATTTCAATTTATGATTTGATATTATGTGTGAACTTTTGATGAACATCTTAACATGTTGTCATGTATCCTGAAAGATGTTTAAGGGCTGAGGACAAAGAGAAGAGTCAGGGCTGAGCTGAGAGGGGCTGAGCTGAAAAGAACTGAGCTGAGACTAACTGAGCTGAGAAGAGTTGAGCTGTGAGATGAAACTGAGCTGAGGAGAAATTTATAGACATAACACTTTTTAGACAGAACTGATCTCAAGAAGAACTTAGAAGTATAGGCATAGCTTTGAGAGAAAAGACATTGAGATTAAGAGCATTGATGTGACTTCAGAGCAGGAAGAGAGAGCACAATTAGAAGGAGAATGGAATAAGTTAGATATTATAGGTAACATAAAAAAATCAAAGAGAGCAATGTGCAGAATTCAGAGGGAAAGAGGGAAAACAAAGCTGCAGAGAGCAGAAGGAGCAGTCAGGCTTCTCCTTACCATGGGACAGAACAGGTCCTATGGTAAAGACAAGGCATACTTAGTCTTTTTAAAAGGAGCAAAGCTTTTTCCTTACAAATGTGGGTTTAATTCATTTAACATTAAAAGGGTAGAAACTTTTTCTTTCTCTATGCAATAAAGATTGGAGCTAATTTTTTATCCAGAATGAGGGAGTTCTTTCTGCACTGGTGCTTAGTATTTTGCTCCATATGCCTGTTAAGTATGGATGTATGTAAGTATGTAACTGTGAGAATGCATGGATGTGTGTGTGTGTGTGTGTGTGTGTGTGTGTGTGTGTGTGTGTAAGTATGTAATTGTGAGAATGCATGGATGTGTGTGTGTGTGTGTGTGTGTAAGTATGTAATTGTGAGAATGCATGCATGTGTGTGAGTATTTAATTGTGAGAACGCATGCAAGCAGGACTCAACCGGTTTGAATGGAAATGTATAGGTGAGCATGTGTGAATCTGTATATGGACTTAAGTGAATTTATGCATATTGGCTTATGTAAAAGTTTTTCCTTCTGTGAGTGTTATTCTCTTCTGCCAGTTCAATAGAAGTTTATTGCTCCAAACTTCTCCCTAGCCCAACAAGCAAGAGGGAAAAGGCACTAGCAATTAATCCTTTACTTAATCTCCTGCCATTTTAGGAAAAGGTGCTAAGTGCCAGAGACTGCAATTTCTGGCCTCAGAGGATCACAGAAGGCAGGTAGGTCAGCTACAGTAGCATAGCAACTTGGACTTAGATAAGTAAACTTTTTTATTAAATATCTCATAACACCAGTCTTACCCCCTGAATCTTGTAAGACCAAGTCTTACCCTCAGCCAACACTCTTCCCCCTCTGCTGCCTCAAGAAGAACTAACAAGAATGAAGACCCCACCAGTGCTGGTACCCGGCAAAATTTCTTCAGAAACTTCACTCTTATACTATATACATGTCAGAAGTAACAGGGAGAATAGATTGAATACGGTGAGTAAAATAAGTTTTTGACAGTAAAACAGTTTGTATGGATATTATAATGTTTGATACAAACTACCACATATCTGTCTAATCCCATGAAATGTACAATAAAAATAAAAAATGCTAATACAGACTATGGAGGCTAAATGATAATGGTGCATCAGTTTAGATTCATATGTTGTGTCAAATATCCATCTCTGCTGGGGAATTAGAATGGAAGGAAATTGTACATGTGAAGGGGTTCATTCTGAATTTTTTATTTCTTTTTGTTCTGATCCTAAAAGAACTCTCAAAGAGTCTACTTTCAAAAATTATTTAAGACTTAATTGCTTTCTATCAGAAAACTAGTTCCTTATAAGTAAAAGAAACTGTGTTCTCTGTCTCTTTCTTTCTTTTTCTGTGTGTATATCTAATATTTATATTAATATATATTATATGCATATATATAGTGTTATATAGTATATGTAAAGTATATGTGATTTATACAGCATAATATAAAAATAACATCAATACCAGGATGTCAAATAAAAATTGTGACAAAAAAACTCACATTAGAATATCTTGGAAATATATCCAGGAACATGAAGTTTGCAATAGATCTTTGATTCTAATTTTACTTCTGGTAAATAACTGCTGTTTATACCATATCTTTGCAATTCTCTGAAATGCTTTAATATTATTTAACAGTCTCTAATAACTTTTAAAAATTAGTATAATACATGATTTGGCTTATAGCTATCCCTTTAACTTTTATTAGTTCTATACCAACTTGAGTCATCAGAGAAGTTGAAAATTGAGGATCTTAACTTGAAAATTGTCTAACCAAGATTGGCCTGGAGGTATATTTATGGATATTTTCTGATTGATAAATGATACAGGAAGGCCCAGCCCACTGTGTTTGTCATCATCCCATGGCAGGTGGGCTTGGGCAGTGTAAGAAATCTTGCTAAGCATAAGCCTTTGAGTGAGTCATCAAACAAATTTGGTTCCAAAATTTGACTTTAAGTTTCTGCTTGAGTGCTTGCTCTCAGTTATTCTGAACTACAATATGAAAATACATGACAAGTAAACCTTTTCCTCCTTGTTCTATTTTGCTTGTCTTTTGCTGTGGTAAAACACTGACCCAAATTAGCTTGAAGTGGGATGGCTTATTTTACCTTAACACAGTGGTTCACAAACCTCCTAATTTTGGGACTCTAATACAGTTCCTCATGTTGTGGTTACCATAACCATAAACTTATTTTCATTCCTAATTCATATTTGTAAATTTTCTACTGTTTTGAATCATAATGTAAATTTCTGGTCTACAGTATATCTGATACCAGACCCCCATGAAACGGCTGTTTAAACCCCAAAGGAATTTTGACTCACAGGTTGAGAACTACTATCTTACAATATACAGTCTCTAACTGAGGAAGTCAATGCAGGAACTCAAGCATGTCAGAAACCTAAAAGGAGCAGCTGAAGCAGAGGTCCTGGAGGACTTGTGCTTACTGACTTGCTTTCTGGGACTACCTCATTCTAAGTTTTTATATAGCTGGAGACCATTTACCCAAAGTGGCTGAGATTTTCCCATATTAGTCATTGATCAAGAAAATACCCCACAAACTTGCTTACAGGACAAGCTAATGTAGGGAAATTCTCACCTGAGCTTCCCATTTCCTAGTTTTTGTGAAGTTGTCAAAATTAAGAAGCACACTACCTTCAATTCCTTTTGGGAAGACTGTCTTTTTAATCATACCAACAGAAGTAAACTAACTAAAATAGGATATAAGTAAATTATCTAAGTCAACAAGCAACTCTGAATGAGTGTGTGGTAGGAATTTTGTAAAGGAAAATATTTGGTTACAATGCTAATAATAAAGTATTAAATTAAAAAGTAATTAAAATTAGATTGCATTAAGAAAATAAATGGCTGTGGAATGTCCATCCCTAAATGAGATATTTATAATCTCTTCTTTGTCCAAGGATATGAGAAAGTTGTACAAGAAGAAACAGAACCAGAAGTTGGGAAGGACTGTTACAAATTACTGCCTTCTGGACATAACATAGAACTGGAGCTCAAACTCACAGTAACTGTGGCTCCTGCACAAGGATTTCTTTCTTTACATTTAATTTAATTTATTATTAATGGATGCGTATGTGTGCATGGTGTGTGGGTGTTTGGGAGTGCTTGTGGGCAACACTGAGTTTGTGGCTCAAAGGTAAATCTGTGGAAGTCAGTTTTGTTTTCTTTGTGAGTTCTAGTCATTTGAACACAGATTATTAGTCTTGTGTGGCCAGTACCTACTAAGCTATCCTGCCTGCATCTAGGAAAATCCTTTTTTGAAAATGAATATGACCCTGCCCTCTAGAGGAGTTACAGGTGTGGCTGCTATGTCATATTTGTGTTAGTAGGTGGCAGAGAGGAGAAAGGCTATGGGGATTCTCGGTGTTCTCACCTATGAACATCTGATTGATTAATAACCTAACATTCCCTGAAAAAAAAAAAAAAGCAAGCCTGACACAACCACCCATCTGGAGCCCCAGGAGAAAGCAAGTCAGAAACTAGAAAAACACGGCCTAGGACCTTGGACATCAGGCAGGAGAAAAGTCAAGACAAAAAAACCCTAGAAAGGGGTCACTTGGGTAGGTGGTAGGGTGAGGAGTGAGCCCAAGATAACCTCCAGACTGGTGTCATAAGGCCCAAACTGGGAGCTAGCCTGAGAAGACCACCAGTACACAGCTGTGCAGGCCTAGAGGAGTAGACCATGTCCAACATGACCACTGCCTCGTGAAATAATGCATATGCGGGGGTACAGCACAGTACTCCTGAAACCATGCCACAAATGAACCCACATAGTCAGAGACCCTGGATACCACTAAAGGAGGAAATTAGTAGTGGAAAAATGGAAGAGAATGAGAAACTGAAGGATATGGGCACAAAAAAGAGAGGTAGAACTGGAGACTTGTGTGTAGTGACAAGCAGCCTAAAGTGCATAGCCAGTGATGCCCTTGAAACTATGTTAGGGTCCTGACATGTCCTGCCACTGGGGGCCTCATCTGGGTCTGTGGCCCTGTAGCAGCAGGGGTCTGTTACCACTAAAGGCAAGGCAGTCGTCCCTGGTCTAGGCTGCTGCCCAGGGACAAGCTGCTCTCCCTGGCCTGCGTAGAACTGGCCCCACCTCTCCCCTAAGCATTGTGTGAGAGCTGGTCCTGGAGGCATGGGAGCAAATGAACTAACCCTGTCCCTATGCATCTTCAGTATTCAGGATAGGAGGCCCTGCACATTTAGGGGAGTTGTAGGTGAGCAGAGGATATGACTGTGGGAGAACTGGCCCTACCATTATTCTCCTGTGGGTGGCATAGATGAGAAAGAGATATTCTCATCCCCCCCTTGACCCTCACTACCTGTGTCAGGCAAGAGACATTGCCCTGGGGACAAGAAAGCAGGAGATTTAGTCCTGCACCTCACCTACTGTACCACTCATGAAAACGAGCTCTGTACTTCACCTAGGAAGCACAGTAGAGCTGACCTTGGTAGCAGGCATGCACATGAGGCAGTCCCAAAGGCATGAGCTTGGGAGATCTGGTACCTAAAATTGTCTGCAGCAGTATGATCAAGGGAGATATATTCTCCCCAACCTTCACCCTTTGCCACCTAATGAAGGAAGCAGAGCTAGCCCTAGTGTCATGAGAGATAGACACTGGCACATCCAGGGGAGAGATGCTCTCTTGCCCGCCCTCATCCCTTGCCATCTATGGCATATGGGAGAACTTGCCCTGGCATCAGGAGAGTGGGAAAACTGGCCCTGATTCTCACTAGCTGCAACATTTGGGAGTGCAGGCCCAGAATCTTGCCTGGGCAGCAGGGTAAAGCTGCCCTGGTTGTTGTAGTTGCAGGTGAATTTGCCCTAAAGGCATAAGAGCTAATCCACAACCAGACTTGACCACCTTAGATAATTCATAGGCCTAGATCCAGGGCTTTTAATTGGCTTATTCCAATATCTACCCCATCAGTGAACTGCTGAAGTGCATGAAGAAGCCAGTCTTAGAGGTCAAAAACTACAGCAATTATATGATAGAAGGCAATATGAGGATACTTGAGAGGAGTCTCTGTGAGGTTCCAGTATTGATAGAGTAGGAGACATCAGAGACTTTGTGCAAGATGAAGGAGTCATTTCATTGAACATTTGCAGGGAAAGAAGTATGGACAAAAGTGTGTAGTGAGGCACAAACTGTGACACACTACAGGTCTCAAAGTGAGACATTTTTTGTCTATTCTGTGGATGGTTTCAAGGGTGGAGGATGGGTATGAGGGATGAGAGATGAGTGGAATTGGGCGGCATAATGTGAACTTCACAAAGAACCAATTAAAAGTTAAAAAAGCTTTCACTTTTAATTAACACAACACAAAAATCTGAAATGATCACCAACAGAAACACACACACACACACACACACACACACACACACACACACACACAAAGCAAATTTAAGTTCATAATTTTTCAGGCACAGAAAATTATATCAAATGGAAATCTGATTTTATATAATATTAAGAAGAACATTAAATATATCTATATTTGTGAATACATCAGTTCTTTCTAATCATTAAAGACATTATAAAACATAACTAATTAAGAAAAGGCATCCTTCAGATAAACAATGAGGATGAAAATTATGACAGAGTGTATATTCTTGTGAAGTGTTTGGTAAACTATTTCTAAAATATCAAGCTAGTGAATGTGTTAAGATATTTGACCATACTGTGAACCCTAAGATTTTGGTATTTACTGGAAAAAACCTTTCTGTTTTATATAAACAGAATTAAATAAACTGTATCACAGGTCTAGATGCAGAGCAGGCAACAAGCTGACAGGTAAAACCCACAGAGATTAGGAGGGAGTCAGGAGGACAAATATAGAGATGCAGAGGAAGTAGAAAGGGAGGGCCTTCAACTTTGAGGGTCTTTGAGACAGTAAGTACATGTAGAACCTCCTTTTCCTTTTGGAACAATGGTTGAGAAGGAAGGTCGGGTGGGTGCTTTCTCTGCCTCTATGAACTAGCAGGTTTTCACCCCAGCATCTGTCTCCTGGATCATTATTAGCAAAATGTGAACGTTTGATATTTTGTTAAAAAGCAAGATTTGGTCCTCCAACATGCAGTACAATCACAGAGTCAGAGAAATCATACCATCTGCAGACAAACTAAGAAGCCATCATATTTGGAAAGTTGCCTGCTAAGTCCTCAAGGAAAGAGTTAAGGGTGGGAAAAAAACATAATAATACATGGTTCTAGGACCCTGTATAGTGCTACTTTCGATGGCTTGAAAATAGAAGCAGAAAATGAAAATGAAGTGACTTAACTGAAATTGTCTCTATTAGGATTATTATCATTTTGTTATTTTATATTTATCCTTGATAGCCACAGTGCCGTTCTGTGACCTCTCAATGAAAAAAGCTTTAGAGATACAGGCAAAAGAAAAATATAAAAAGTAAATTGGTAAGATATAAACCTTAGAAAGTCTTATAAATGAAAATAAGAAAAATATTCAGATACAGAAGAATTTAAACAAGAATCTACATTGCCACTGCATAGTGAAAGTGAAGAGTGGCAGCCCAAACAATATGAATGCTGAACTCATTTAGGCAAGAGTAGTATATTGAACATATACCCCAAGACTGAATGTTCATGACCACAAAAAAGAAATGTCAATAATTGGTTTATTGACTGGGAATGACCCTTAAACCTCAGCACCCTTCAGTTACTGCTAGTGAACACCATCAAGCCAGCTCCTTCCATGAGGAGGTAAGTTTCCTGTACCTGAGCAGTTCTTTTCCTTGTTTTGTTCTTGTTTCTGGTTTGATCTAGACTTTTGGAGACCCAAAAGAGGAGAGTTGGACAAAGTAAATCTCTGAGGGTCAAGAGGAGGTCAGGCAACATCCTGTTTCCTCTCTGGTTCCCACTGGAGGAATGCCTGGTTCTGATTCTGGGTTCCGTTGGTGAGGCATCTGGTTCTCTTCCCTTTCTCATCACCATTCTATGCCCCCCCCCACTCTATTGGTTGTCCTTGGTGCACTAGTCTGTGCATGTCTGTCAGTTTGTGTTTGTTCTTTTGTTCTAATGTTTGATTGTTGTTATGTGCTTCATATTAAGAAGGAAAAATGGTTAAAACTTCTTGTGATAGCTGTTCACTCTTTAATTTAGTTTTAACTCATTTCAAGGATTTTTAGAAAACAGCCTCTGAATTGAAAAAAAAAAAAACCTGATAAACTGATGCAGCTTTTGGAGCCCTGCATCTGTAGCTAGGTGTCTATCATGACTGGAGAAGCTCTGCCTCCTGCCTGGATCATGCTGGCAGCAAGCCAAGAGAAGCAGCAGATTTTCAGCTTCTCTGGTAGAAAGTTGTTGCCAATACAAAAACTCTGTATTTATAAGAATTAGATTCAACAGGAAGCAAGGTGCTCCTCCCTTGTCTGTCTGTTTTAAATGTATAAATGTATGTGGCCACTACCTCTTTATTTCTGACTAGTCTTAAATGTATTTCTGAATGTTCCGCATGTCAGGGATATAAAATACTGGTTTAAAATTTGTCTGTATGGTTAAAAACCTATAACATTGGTAAGAGAAAGTTTGCATAAAAATAAATAACTCAGCTTTAAAGCCATGTTGGGTAATAACACATGGCTTGAACTAACCCAGAGCAACAGGTCTGTAAAGATACTTTTAAATTGGAATAATATGTTTATATAATTCCTGTTCTAGGAACAAGACATTAAAAGACAGGATTTAAAAATGTTTCTTTAATGAGGTATTAAAGCTGCACCTTCATGCATTCGGATACATGATTTTTTCTTTCTGGCAGTCAAAATTTGTAACATGACACTGGATTGTTTAAACTGTTAAATATGCGGTTTTGTATTCTAATAATTATGGTTATGCTTTATGACTTCACTCTGAAAAATATAGTTTATTTTGATATTGCAAAAGGAATGTTTAAAAAGTATAGTTAAATATATAGAGTTGTGGCATATTTTAAAATTGGTTGAATGTTTTATTAGAATGTTTTTTGTTGATATATGGTGGTTACAATAAAGGAGAAAGATTTACTGGACATCAGAAATCAGGATTCAAACCATGTCGGGGATACAATTATGATGAGAAGGGCTCAGGCAATGCTTATTATGTTTACTATGAATCAGATGATGGAAACATGGATATAGGAACAGAAGGTTTTTGTTTAACAAATAGTTATTGATTAATGCAATTTTATATCAATTAGATATATATTCTTCAGTTTTTATCTATTTTAGTTTTCTCTTTTTCCTTTTATTATATCAGCTATGTGTTTCTCTGTAAATTATAGTAATGATGCCAGAAATAAAAATTATAGAAGTTTTAATTTAAAAAGTTAGAAGTTTATAATAGTAAAAACGTTAAGAATCACTAGCTCTTGAAATCTAACCCCCTTCCTTTCAGTTTGCCTGAGCTCAAGCAAGGTTCCAGTAAACCCAAGGAGTAGATAAATGCTATCTCAACCAAGATGCCTGCAATTTTCTCCAACATTTTAAACTTTCCTTTTCCTAACACTGGCTTCAGCTTAAACTAAATCATATGACAAAATGTTATGGTCTACAAGACAAATGGCAGAAAATCCCCTAGTCTATTTATTGAGCATGTTTATGGACTAAAAAGTTTTATTTGGATACTAGAAGAGCTTTAATTCAAATCTGATGATCTTGTTAATTTTAAGCATTAATTCACTTTAGACCTCACTTGTGCAGAAAAATTGAACTTTATATTGAATATTTTTCAGTCATGTTGTCATATGACAAAGTTCTATTGTCCACATTTTTTCTGATTATCCAGATTACTGACTACATAACCTAATATCGATTCTTGCTATCAGCATAATAATAGTGATATTTATATTTATCAAATATATATAAAATGATATATTGGAATTGGCTTTTCAATGACTTTGTATTTGTATTATGAGGAATTAGTGTAATTTCTTAAATATTTACCTTTCTCTCTTCACAAGAATCTAATAAAGACAAATGAGGTAGTTTAAGTTCTTAGCAGCAATGTAAAAAAAAAATTTCCTAAGAGTTAGTGAAGCAATTTTTAAAAAGGTAACCTAAGAAAAAATTTAAAAAATCAATTACTTGGACAGCAAATAAAGGTTTTTGACTTTTCTATGGTCTTAGAAATATCAAATAAATTTTACTCTTGATCATGTATCTATAATAAACACTAATTCTGTGGGAGGCACAGATATTTGAAAATTCATATGATATTTGAATGGTTTATGCCCTGACCATTCTCTTTTTTCCATTTTAGTCAGTCTTTTTAAACCAAAAACATTATTATCCCTTCAAAGAAGTCTTTCAATGTACAAAAGGTTATTAGATAATAATTATAAAAATATTTTATACTAAATTGATATATTATGAGGTTCTGTCATTTAAATTGTTTATTGTAATAGAGTGGTGCATTTAATTAAGGCACTGTGTTGTAATTGGAAAGCAAATGCATTGATCTAGTACTTTCTAGTATGCAGTTTATATAGTTGCTAATAAAGGAAACACATTACTGAAGATAAAATACAAGCTAAAAGTCTGTACCTGAAAGGCAATGCAAAAAAAAAAAAAAAAATGCTTTTCTTATCAGGATCATCAATATTTCTTTACCATTAAAGGACTCCATATAATGACAGAATTATCAGCTAATGAGATAGGTAAAACAATTATTCCCAAGTTTGAGTAAGGAGTCCAAGTAATAAAAATGCAATAAAATAAAATCTGACATTAGCTTCCAGTTCGCAGCTGCACCCAGGAGCAGATCCTTTGCTCTAGCACCTCCACCCTGCCCACATGTAGAGTCAGTTTGGCTTCCAGGAGGTCTGCCACAGCCAAGCTCACAGATCTGGCTCTTCAGACTCACTCCCATACTCAGAGACAAACCGACCCAAGGAGGGGAAACATAACCAGGCTCACAGAACAGACAGGCTCCTATCAGAGACAGCAAGGCTAGTTAACGCAAGAGAGAACCAGACAGTGAGCAGCAAGCACAAGTACCTAAGCCACAATAATCAATGCTATTTAGCAAGATCGGCACCCAGCACTCCCACCACAGCAAGCCTTGGATACTCCAACACACTTAAAGAGGGAGATTCAGATCTAAATCCCCATCCCATGGAGATGATATAGGACTTTAAGAAGGACATAAATAACTCCCTTAAAGAAATACAACAGAACACAGGAAAACAAGTAGAAGCTCCCCCAAAAGGAAACACATAAATCTCTTAAAGAAATACAGGAAAAAACAAACAGGTGAAGGACTTGAACAAAATCTTCCAGGATCTAAAACTGGAAATAGAAACATTACAGAAATCACAAAGGGAGAAAACCCTGGGGATGGAAAACTTAGGAAAGAGAGCAGGAGTCACAGATGCAAGCATCACCAACAGAATACAGAAGATAGAAGATAGAATCTCAGAAATAGAAACCATAGAAGACATTGAGACAACAGTCAAAGAAAATACAAAAGCTCCTAACTCAAAATATCCAGAAATCCAGAACACAATGAAAAGTCCAAACCTAAGAATAATAGGTAAATAGTGAAGATTCAGAAGTCAAAGGGCCAGTGTCTTCTACAAAATCATAGAAGAAAACTTCCTAAACCTAAAAAAGAGATACCCATAAATGTACAAGAACCCTGCAGTATGTCAAATAGATTGGACCAGAAAAATATCCCTCCAAACACATAATAATCAAAACACCAAAGACACATTAAAAAAAAAAAAGAAGGAATATTAAAAACGGTAAGGGAAAAAGGTCAAGTAAAATATAAAGGCAACATATCAAAATTACCCCAGACTTCTAAACAGACACTCAAAAAGATCTTGGCCTGATGTCATAAAGATGCTAAGAGAACAACAATGTGAGCTCAGGCTATTATAACCAGCAAAACTCATAATTGTCATTGATAGAGAAACAGATATTCCATGACAAAACCAAATTTAAACAATGTTTCCATTAAACCAGCATTACAGAGGAATGAAACTCCAACACAAGGAGGGAAACTGTACCCAAGAAAATACAAGAAATTAGTCTTCTCACAACAAGCCCAAAAGAAGAGAACCACACAAACATAATTCCAACTCTAACAACAAAAATAACAGGAAGCAACAATATCTTTAACATCTGTCAACATCAATGGACACAATTAAAAAGACATGCTAACAGACAGGATATGGAAACAGGACCCAGCATTTTTCTACATATAAAAGAATATTTTTTCTTCTCAGTACCTCATTGTATTTTCTCCAATATTGACCATATAATTGGAAATGAAACAAGCCTCAACAGATACAAGATTGAATTAACCCCACACATTCTATTGGACCACCTGGAGCTAAGGCTATTTTTCAATAACAACAAAAATAACAGAAAGTCCACATATACATGGAATATGAACAACTTTCTACTCAATGATAACTTAGGGAAGAAATAAAGAAATTAAAAGACTGTTTTTTTTTTTAATTTAACAAAAATGAAGGTTCAACATGCCGGAACTTAAGGGACACAATGAAAGCAGTGCTAAGATGAAAACTCATAGCTCGTAGTGCCTTCATAAAGAAATTGGAGAAATCCTACAGTAGCAGCTTAACAGCCCATCTGAAATCTCTAGAACAAAAAGAATCAAATATATCAAATTGTAGGAGAAGATAGGAAACAATCAAATTCAGGGTTGAAATTAAACAAGTAGAAAGAAAGAACTATACAAAGAATAAACAAAAACTAGTAGCTGCTTCCTTGAGAAACTCAGCAGGATAGTTAAACCCTTAGCTAAACTAACTAGAGTGCACAGAGACAATATCCAAATTAACAAAATAAATGAAAAGAGAAATATAACAACAGAAACTGAGAAAATGTTAAAAAAAATCACAAGATCCTATTGCAATAGCCTATATTCAACAAAGCTGGAAAATATCAATGAAATGGATGATTTTCTAGAAAGATACCAGGTACCAAAGTTAAATAAGGATCAGATAAACCATCTAAACACTCCCATAGCCCCAAAGGAAATACAAGCCATCATTAAATTCTCCCAACAAAGAAAAAGCACAGGGCCAGATGGTATTAGTGCAGAATTTTATCAGACCTTCAAAGAAAGCCTAATACCGATACTTCTCCAACTATTTCATAAAATAAAACAGAAGGAACACTACCTAATTTGTTCTATGATGCTACAGTTACTCTAATGCCTAAACCACAAAAAGAACAAACAAGGAAAAAGAACTTAGACAAATTTTCCTTATCAATATTGATACAAAAATACTCAATAAAATACAAACAAAATCTAACAACATATCAAAATGATCATTCATCATGATCAAATAGGCTTCATTCCAGGATTTCAGTGATTGTTCAATATATGGAAATCCATCAATGTAATCCAGTATATAAGCAAACTCAAAAAAGAAAAAAACATATGATTATCTCATTAAATACTGAAAAAGCCTTTGACAAAATACAACATCCCTTATGTTAAAAGTCTTAGAAAGATCAGAAATTCAAGGCACATACTTAATCATAATAAAAGCAAAATATAGGAAAGCAATAGCCAATATCAAATTAAATGTAGAGAAATGTGAAGTAATCACAATAAAATCAGGGACTAGACAATGCTACCCACTTTCTCCATATTTATTCAATATAGTACTCAAAGTTCTAGCCAGAGCAAACAGACAACCAAAAGAGACCGAATGGATGCAAATTGGACATGAAGAATTCAAGATATCATTAAATCATTGTTTTTAATAACTGAGTAGTACTCCATTGTGTAAATGTACCACATTTTCTGTATCCATTCCTCTGATGAGGGACATCTGGGTTGTTTCCAGCTTCTGGCTATTATAAATATGGCTGCTATGAACATAGCGGATCATGGATGGAACTTGAAAATATCATCCTGAGTGAGGTAACTCAGTCACAAAAGAATGAACATGGTATGTACTCACTGATAAGTGGTTATTAGCCGAAACGTTTGGAATACCCAAGTTTCACTTTACAGTAACTGCTGGACTGAGAGTGAGGTCCCAGATGGACGAGTTGGAGAAGGGACTGAAGGAGCTGAGGGAGTTTGCAGCCCCATGGAGTGAGCAACAGTGTCAACTGGCCTGATCCCCCCCCCCCAGTCTTCCTGGAGGCTAGACCACCAACCAAAGAATACACATGGAGGGACCCATAGTTTGGACCACATATGTTTCAGAGGAGGGCCTTGTTGGCCGTCAGGGGTAGGAGAGGCCCCAGTAAAGTGGAATGTCAAGATGGGAATATGGGAGTGGGCGGGCGGGTGGGTGGGAAGTGGAATTCCCTCATAGAGGTGAGGGATGGGGAGGGGATAGGGGGTCTCCAAAGAGGAGACCTAGAAAGGGGGAAACATTGGAAATGTAAATAAAGTATCAAAAAAAAAAAGAATTCAAGATATCACTATTTGCAGATGATATGATAGGATACTTAACAGATATCAAAAATTCTACCAGAGAACTCCTACAGCTGCTAAACAACTTCAGCAATGTGGCTGGATATAAAACTAACTCAAATAAATCAGTAGTCTTCCTTTATACAAAGGATAAATTGTCTGCCAAAGATTAAGGGTGAACACCCTTCACAATAGTCACAAATAATATAAATTATCATGGTGTAATTCTAAACCAACAAGTGAAAGATTTGTATAACAGAAACTTGAAGTCTCTGAAGAAAGAATTCGAAGAAGACATCAGAAGATGGATAGATCTCCCAGGCTCATGGATTGGCAGGACTAACATAGTGAAAAAGGCCATCTTTCAGAAAGCAATCTAAAGATATCAAAATTCCAGCTCATTTATTCATAGAGATAGACAAAGTAATTCTCAACTTGATATGGAATAACAAAGAAACCCAGGAGAGTGAAAATAATTCTCAACAATAAAAGATCTCTGGAGGAATCACCACTGCTGACCTCAAGCTCTACCACAGAATAATTAGTGATAAAAACTGCATGGCATTGGCACAGAGACAAACAGATAGATAAATGGAATAGAGTTGAAGACCCAGAAATAAACCCACACACCTATGGTCACTTATCTTTGACAAAGGAGTCAAAAATCTTGCAGTGGAAAAAAATAAAGCATTTTCAACAAATGGTGCTGGTTCAACTAGTGGTCTGAATGTAGAAGAACGCAAATTGAACTATTTTTATCTCCTTGTACAAAGTTCAAATCCATGTGGATCAAGGAATTACAAAAAAAAAAACAGATAAGCTGTATCTAACTGAAGCAAAAGTGGGAAAGAGCCTCGAACACATCAGCATAGGGGAAATTTTCCTGAACAGAACACCAATGGCTCAGGCTCTAAGATCAACAATCATTAAATGGGACCTCATAAAATTGAAAAGCTGATGAAAAGCAAAGGATACTGTCAGTAGGACAAAATGGCATCCTACAGATTGGGAAAAAAATCTTTACTAACCCTATATCTGATAGAGGACTAATGTCCAATATATACAATGAACTCAAGAAGTTAAACTCCAGAGAGCCAAATAACCCTATGAAAAATGGGGTACAAAGCTAATCAAAGAATTCTAAATCGAGGAATCGCCAATGGTTGAGAAGCACCTAAAGAAATGTTCAACATCCTCAGTCATCATCAAAATGCAAATCAAAATAAACCTGAGATTCTACCTCACACCAATCAGAATGGTTAAGATAAAAAAACTTAGGTGACAGCAGATGGAGGAGAGGATGAGGAGAAAGAGGAACACTCCACTATTGCTGGTGGGATTGCAAGCTGTTATAACCACTTTTGAAATCAATCTGGTAGTTCCACAGAGACTTGGAAATAATTCTACCTGAAGACCTAGTTATACCACTCCTGGGCATATAACCAAAAGTTGCTCCAGCATATAACAAGGACATGTGCTCCACTACGTTCATAGCATCCTTATTGATAATAGCCAGAAGCCATAAACAACCCATGTGTCCTTCAATGGAATAATGGATACAGAAAATGTGGTGTATTTCCATAATGGAATACTACCCAGCTAATTAAAAGGATGACTTCATGAATTTTGCAGGCAAATGGATGGAACTTGAAGATATCATCTGAGTGTGGTAACCCAAACACAAAAGAGCACACATGGTATGGACATACTTATAAGTGGATATTAGCGCCAAAACTCAGAATATTCACAATACAAGTCACAGAGCATATCAAGCTTAACAAGAAGGAAGAGCAAAAGTGTAGATGCTTCAATCCTACTGATAATGCTGAACAAAATATTTATGGTAGGTGGAGTGAGGGAGGGACCTGGGAGGGAAAGCACAGGGAGAGCAGGAAAAACAGGGTAGGATCAGGCATGGAAAGTGTAAGAGGAGTAGTCCAGAGGGTCAGGAGAATGAATACAAATCTGTAATAGTATGTTGTGGGAACCAGTGGAACCCCTAGAATGTCCCAGGTGTAAGGGAAGCAAGAAATTCCCAGGACCCAATGAGGATTATTTTATCTGA
This sequence comes from Uromys caudimaculatus, assembly GCA_028551405.1. Lineage (NCBI taxonomy): Eukaryota > Metazoa > Chordata > Mammalia > Rodentia > Muridae > Uromys > Uromys caudimaculatus. The sequence goes on from CM052722.1 coordinate 63,684,445, forward strand.
AATACCCAACAGAGGGGAGATAGAGACCACCCCCAATAGATAGGTATGACCTCAAGTTGAGGAATGGGGCCATCCACTCATCTCAAAATTTTTAATCTAAAATTGTTACTTTCTAAAGGAAAGACAAGGACAAAAATGGATCAGATACTGAAGTGAAGGCCATTCACAGACTGCCCCATTTAGGAATCCATCCCAACTCTAGTCACCAAACCTCCACACTATTGATGATGCCAAGAAGTGCTTTCTGACAGAAGGCTGGTGTAGCTGTTTCCTGAGAGGCTCTGCCAGCACCTGACCAGTACAGATGTAGATACTCATAGCCAACCATGGGATTGAGTCTGGGGACCCCAATGGAAGACTTAGGGAAAAGATTGAAGGAGTTGAAAGGTGTTGCAAAAACATAGGAAGAAAAACAATATCAACCAACCAGAACTCCCAGAGTGCCTAAGAATTAAAGCACCAACCAAAGGGTATACATGGGGGGAATCCATACCTTCAGCTTCATATGTAGAACAGGATTGCCTTATCTGAAATCACTGGGGGGTCTTGATTTTACTTCATTCGTTGTTTGTCATTTAAATAAATGCTGTTACTATGCTGAGCAAAAAATCTACTGGTTTATCATCTACACAAAGCAAGAATCTCCTCCCCACCATCCTCATGTTCTCACATGGTCATTGTATTCCCATTAACTCTAGTTCAAGCGACAGAACTAAACAAGAGTTCTTACCTCAAATGTCTTGAAAAATATTCTTCCATTTTTTTTTTTTTTTGCTCCTAAGAGAAGAATTTTGTTGACTGCCACCTCAGAAGTCAAGGATTAATGTAGTACCCTAGCTGAAAGAAAAAATGTGCAGTACTCATAAGAGTCTTAATTATTTAAGAATATTATGGGACAAAGTCATATATCATTACTAGGTGTGCTTCTTTTAGACACTTATATAAGGGTTAGCTCTTATCTTGTATAATGCACTGTTATATATGAATTCCTTATTATTTATTAAACACAGGGCTAGATAATGTTCAAAATAGTGATAAATTATTTAAATGACATCTCCCCTTTCTCTTTTAATAGATATTAACCTTTATAAAGGAAAGAATGCTATTCCTTTTGTAGGAAAAAATAACCCTGAAAAATAAACACATTTAACAAAATAAGGGAGGGGAAATATAATGAAAATTAGGAGAGAAAAGGCGTGGGAAAACATTGTTTTTATGCAGTTTATTTTATCTACCGTACTCTTCAATTCTCCCTTTTACATATCTTCAGGAGCATAGTTTCAGATTAAGTTGTAATCTGTGCTTCCAATTTCTTTTTGTCTTTTTAACACTTTTTAAAGTAAATGTTATAATATGCATGCTATTATTATTCATCCCTTTTGTCATTTACATTTTAACAAACATACAATTTTAAGAAAAAGGAATGCTATAAGCATAAATATTCATTCAATAGTTTTAATGTTCCTTGTATAATTAAGACTGAACCAGAGGAAATCAGGATAAATTTATATGTCAGAAAATTTATTCCAAATTGTCATTATTGATATCCCCAATGTGACACCATTAACTCAAAGGATGTTTTTGGACAGAAGTTGTTTTCTAAGCATTGTGTTTGTTTTTATAAAATAGTACTACATTTCTGTGACTTGAATAGTTTCAGAAAAAATATAGAAACATGTTCATTTCAGGAAAGGGTAAGTATCTATTGTGCAGATGCAGGGTTTGAGATGGAAATAGATTTTTCCCTCATTGTGTCAAAATGAGAAGAAATTCAGATTACCTTTAATCCAGCACTTTTCTTTGATTTGTGTGACCTTTTCTCTGATTCTTTGATTGTATATTGATGGTCTTTTAAAAGTCCATTTTCACAGAAACAAAACAAGTTGTCAGACAGAGAACACTTTGAAGTATTTCTTTGGTGAATCATTTTGTGGATTTTCCTTTCACCATCAGGAAGATTTACATGTCGTTCATCACATATTTAGAATTTACATCACTTCTTGCTGATCCAAAATACATTCTAGCTAGCTTGAAATGTTCTTTGATTTCAAGAAACAATCATAAGTTTAAGAAAAAAATGACAGTTGTAGTTAGGATTAAACAGAATAGTTTGATAAATATAGTGATTATACCTTGATAATAATTAAATGTCAATTATTTATAATAAGGATGAAAAGTAAAGCTACAGAGTTAAAAACTGAAAAGATATTATATATTATTAAAATATCACATTATAATAACACACTATGTAAAATCTGAAATTGACAAGTACTATGTAGAAAACTGAAAATGCTAGTAGACCATTTATCTAGAGTGGTAAAAAGCTAAGGAAGTAACATTTAACAGGATCCTGACTTGAATGAAGGAGCTTTAATTCTAAATATTATTACAAAGAAAGATAGTTACAAAAAATTTTTAAGGCTGAAAATAGCTAAGGCTTTCTAGGAACACTGGAAACATAACATGGTCTAAGACGAAAGTGGTAATGGATAAGAAAAAAAAATGTTGTCCACAGTCAGATGAGGAAATTTGCACTCATGTTAAACAGTTTCTATTTTATGCCAAATTAATTGTGTTACTATTAGAGAATTTGGGAATGATTATGTTTTTTAAAATCCTAAAGGGTCACTTTTACTGTTGTGAAGCAATAGTATAAAGGCTTCAAGGGAGAGAGAAGCAAAGAGAGTGTTATGAGAATATTATAGATTATTAATAATACAGTGTTGGCTTGGGGTAGTTTAAAACTGGTGGAGGTAGGGAGAAACAGTCATGTTTGAGAATGCTTTGAAAAATAGTGTTGACAGTATTTATTGATATTTTGGGGTGTGGATGCCACATTTTATTATGTAGGCAATTATAAGTAAGAGTTTAACTATCAGAGATATAATATTTTAAGATATTTATTGCAATTTAATTCATGGATTTAACTTTCAGGAGGAATTATCATTACTAGGTGTTATAATATGTATTCATCTGCTTTTTGCTTCTTTGTTTACTTTATATTAAGTTATGTTTGTATTTATTAGGTACATTTTGTATTCTATAACTATATTTTTTCTTTTTTCTTTAATTATATATTTTACTATTCACTTTACATCCTGCTCATGGCCTGCCTCTCCCTCACCCCCTCCTACAATCTTTCCCCCATGCCCCACTTTCTATCTCCTTTGAGCAGGTAAGTGTTCCCCTTGGTTTTCTCCAGCCCTGGCACATCAAGTACCTTACAGGTAAGGCACATATTATGTCCCTGGGCCCAGACAAGGCAGCCCAGCTAGAAGAGTATATCCTACATATAGGCAATAATAGCTTTGGGGATAGCCCCTCAACCTTGCTCCAATTGTTGGAGATCCACATGAAGACCAAGCTGTACATATGGTGCAAATGTGCTGGGAGGCCTAGGTTCAGCTCATGTATATTGTTTAGTTGATGATTCAGTCTCTGAGAGCCCCAGGGTCCAGGTTAGTTGATTGTGTTGGTCTTCCTATCTGCTCTAGTGCCTATAATACTTCCTCCTATTCATCTGCATGAATACTGAAGCTCCAATCACTGTTTGGTTGTGGGTGTCTGCATTTGTCTGAGTCACCTGCTAGTTGGAGCCTCACAGGGAAAAGTCATGGTAGACTCCTGTCTGCAAGCTTAATAGAGTATCAAAGTATCAGTGAATGGTGCTTGCCCATGGAATGGAACTCAATTTGGGCAGTTGGTTGACCATTCCTTCAGTCTCTGCTCCATTTCCCCATCCCTTCATTTCTTGTAGACAGGAAAAACATAGGGTCAAAAGTTTTATGAGTGGGTTGGTGTCTTTATCACTCCATTGGGTTTCTGGTCTGCCTACAGGAGGTGGCTTCTTCAGGTTCCATATTCTCAGTGCTGTGAGTAAAAGCTAAGGATGTCTCCTTTATCCCAAGTCTCTTTCTCTTCCTGGAGATGACCCCTACCTCCCTTCCCTGATCAGCTGTATATTTCCATTCATTCTCATGATCCATGAGCAAGAGAGGTCATTCCATCTTCTGATATCTTCTTCAATTTCCTTCTACAGAGACTTGAAGTTCTTATCATACTGATTGTTCACTTTCTTGAATAGAATTACATCATGATATTTTATTATTCCCAGCTATGGTGAAAGGTGTTGCTTCCCTAATTTCTTTATCTTCATGTTTATCATTTGTACAAAGGATGGCTACTAATTTCTTTGAGCTAATTCTGTAACCAGCCACATTGCTGAAGTTGTTTATTAGCAGTAGGTATTCTCTGGTAGAATTTTTGGGGTCTCTCATGTATACTGTCATATGATTTATAAATAGCAGTACTTTGATATTTTCCTTTCTAATTTGTACCCCCTGATCTATCTCCTTTAGTTGTCTTTTTGCTCTGTTTAGAACTTCAAGTACTATATTGAAGGGATAAGGAGAGAGAGTGAGCATGTTAGCATTTTGTCTAGGCTCTGCTACACAGTTACCTGGCAACAGCCAGGTGTGCCTGACTCACTGTAGAAGGGGCTGTTTGTTCACTCCACTTTCTCTTGCCTTCCTGCTCTCACTCTGTCCTCTCACTTCTTTCCCCTATCTCCCCATTCCCCTCCCCACTCTCTCTCTCCACTCTCCATGCTTATGGCTAGCCTCGCCTCTCTTCTCCTCTCCTTTTCTCCCCTCTCCTCCCCTCCCTCCCTCCCTCCCTCCCTCCCTCCCTCCCTCCCTCCCTCCTTCTCTCTCTCTCTCTCTCTGCCTTTATCTTTCCCTCTCTCTTTCTGCCCAGGACTCCCTCCTCCCACCGCTGCCACCACCTGGAATTTCTTGAAGTGAGCATGGCCTTGTCACAGCCACAACAATAGTGCTCACACAGCCCTGCTCAACAGCTGCCCCTGTTGCTCTTGCTGGCTGTCCCTCACTTTTCATGTCAGAATTTTCTCACACCACATTGGAGGAGTCCCTAGGATACAGAACACTATGCTACTAGGGGAAGGGGTGCCTCAGTATGGTCCCACGGAGGTGCACCCTTTCCCCGCACCTTTCCGTACCTCCACCAAACATATTCCTTCTCTCCTATTTATTTTTATAAAACACAATAGAGTAACCTTGTCTTGTGCCTGATTTTCCTGGAATTGCTTTAGGTATCACTCCGTATAAATTGATATTGGCTGTTGTCTTACTCTATAGTGCTTTGATTAAGTTTAAGTATGTGCTTTATATCCATGATATCTCTATCTCTATTGTTTTTAACAGGAAGTGTTAATTGATTTTCTTTTCTTTTTAAAAATTATTTTATTTATTTATATTTCAGCTGTCCTGGTCCCCCCTCCCAGAGTTCTTCATCCCATTTCTCATCCACCTTGCCTCTGAGATAGTGCTCCCCCTCCATCCTACCAGGAATTGCCTTTTCCTGGAGCCTGAAGTCTCTCCAGGACTAACTAGGCTCATCTTTTTTTTTTTTTTTTTTCATTTCCTTTTTTCCCCCATTTGAATCTTTTTTTAAAATTTTTTGATACTTTATTTACATTTCCAATGTTCCCCCCTTTCCAGGTCTCCTCTTTGGAAACCCCCTATCCCCTTCCCCATCCCCCACCTCTATGAGGTTATTCCCCCTCCCAGCCACCTGCCCACCTACTCCTGTCTTCCCACCTTGACATTCCCCTTTACTGGGGCTTCTAACACCCTCAAGCCCACTGAGGACAGACATGCAGTCCTCTGCTATATATGTTTTGGGGGACTCAGACCAGCCCATGTATGCTGCCTGGTTGGTGGCTCAGTCCCTGGGAACTCCCAGGAGTCTGGGTTATTTGAGACTGCTGGTCTTTCTCTGGGGTCCCCATCCCCTACAGCTTCTTCAATACTTCCCCTAATTAAACCATAAGGGTCCCTGACTTCATTCCAATGGTTGCATGTAAGTATCTGCATCTGTTTAGATGAGCTGCTTTTTAGATCTCAGAGGGCAGCCATGCTAGGTTCCTAACTGCAAGCACATCACACATCAGTAATAATATCAGGCCTTGGAGTCACTTCCTGAGATGGATCCCAAGTTGGGCCGCTCACTGGACCACCTTTACTTCAGTCTCCTCTGCATTTTTGTCCCTGCATATCTTTTAGACAGGAACAATATTGGGTCAGAAATTTTAACCCCATCCTTCCACTTGAGGCCCTGTCTCTGTACTGGAGGTGAACTCTTCAAGTTCCCTCTCCCCATTATTGTGCATTTTGGCTAAGGTCACCCCTACTGAGTCCTGAGATTTTCTCAACTCCCAGGTATCTGGTACTTTCTAGTGGGTCCCCCACCTCTAATCCACAGAGGCTGCAGAGATTGTTGATCAGAGAGTTGTTCAATTACCATGAGTTTATAGGCTTTCTGAAGTTTCTGTTGTTGAAGTCCAGCTTTATTTTATGGTGATCTGATAAGATAGAAGGCACCTTTTCAATTTTCTTATATCTGTTGATGCTTGCTTTCTGACACAGTATATAGTCCATTAGGGGGAGGATCCATGACGTGCTGAAAAAAAAAAAAGGATATATTAAGTTTCAGCGAAATATTCTATAGATATGTTAAGTCCATTTGATTCATTCTACCTCTTAGATTTGTTATTTCTCTGTTTAGTCCTTGTCTGGATGACCTGTTAATTGATGAGATTGGTGTGACGAAGTTTCCCACTATTAATTTGTGGGGATTGATTTGTGATTTAAACTTTAGCAATGTTTCTTTTATAAATGTGGATGCCAATTTGTTTGGGGCATAGGCATCCAGAATTGAGATATCATCATGGTAGTTTTTCTTTTATGAGTTTGAAGTGTCCTACTCTGCCTCTTTTGATTAATTTTGGTTGAATGTCTATTTTATTAGCTATTAGAATGGCTACTACAGCTTTCTTCTTTGGTCCATTTGCTTGGAATTTTTTTTCAAGCCCTTTGTTCTGAGGTAATGCCAATCTATTGCTGAGCTGTGTTTCTTGTATACAGTAGAATGATGGATCCTGTTTTTGTATTCCTTCTGTTAACCCGTGTCTTTTTATTGGGGAATTTTGTCCACTGATGGCAACTTCTTAGCTATGATTTCTACTTTCAGGGCTTGCATAGTTTTATTTATTTCCTTCACCTGTTTTATAGTATTATCCTGTATGTCTATAAGGGATTTATTTGTTTCCTCTTTAAGACCTCTACCTGTTTCATTGTGTTTTCCTGAATTTCTTTAAGGGATTTATTAATTTCCTCTTTAAAGGCCTCTATCATCTTTATAAGATTGAATTTAAGGTCATTTTATTGTGCTTCAGTTGTGTTAGGATATCCAGGGCTTATTGGTTTAGTGTAGCTGTTTTATGAGGGTATACTCTTGCCTTGGCTGTTGTTGATTGTGTTTTTTCCAGGACCATTAGCCATATGGATGGCTTTGGTCTCTGGATGTTTCTGTTGTATTAAGTATTTCTGTTGTATTAGGTATTGCTTAATTAGGTTAACATTTATTTTTAATAATATTATATATGTATTTATGTATTTTGGTCATATCCATCTATCTTGTTCCCTACACTCCTCTAAGACACCCATAATAGATCTTTAGCCCATCTTCATTTTCTTTTCATTTTTAATTTTATTACTCACAGAATCAAACTAATGCCTCCCATATGTGTTTGGGTGTAGAGCTACCTACTGTATCATGATAAACCTATGTGAAAAAAACCGGACTCTCCTTCCTCCAGCAGCCATCAACATCCAATTCTTTTAAGTTTGGAGCTGGGACCTCTGAATTCACGTTGGAATGTTGACTGGCTTGATCTTTTGCAGGTCTTTTAAAGACAACCACCACTGTTGTGATTTATGAGGGCAATAGCCTTGTCATGCACAAGAGACATATGTTGTAGAAGTAGAACTCCACTCTTACATGATGGTTGATGAGTCTTGGGGAAATAAGGATTAAAGTTTGTTACAGATGTCCCTTTTGTGGATGAGCTCTCTACAGACACTTATTTTCTTTACTTTGAAAAGTAATGTGCTTGATCCTAGTGATGGAGCAGACGAGAAGTTTATACTGCCAGAGATGGTCTGCTACAGAGCAAGAGTTGAGACTGGGGTCTTTAATTGGGAAGAGAAGATGAAGAATGAAGCTATGATCATCTGCTTCCGAGGCTGGATGGACAGTGTGTTTCCAGAGAATACCTGCAGGAGTTGGTAAACGAGAAAAAGGGATGTGGTTATAAGGGATGCTATGGGAAAAAGTCTGCTTGATCTGCTGGAGATGGGGGCAGAAAACCTGACATCTTCTTTGTTCCTTTAGGCTTTTACATTTTGTTACTTTTTGTTGGCCATTTTATCCATGCTAATAATTTTCAAGTTTTATTTTCTATTTTTATTCTTCCCATGGTTTTCCCTTACAGTTTCCCTGTGTGATCATAACAAAAGTGAACTCTCTTGTCCCATCTCTGAAGAACTTTTAAATTTATACACACACACACACACACACACACACACACACACACACACACACACACACACACGTATATAAACATTTTTCAGTATTTTGCTTCTAATTTCTCACTGAAGTTTTCCGTTAATTGCAGATGAAAAAAATCTACATTTCCTTCAGAACCTTATATGTCTGTAGCAGACTAGGTGATTTTTAATGATATTGTCCAAAAAGACAAGGAATTTTAGTTCCTGACAATTCCAGTCTTCTCATTAAGAACAATAATTTGAAGTAATTCCAGACAGCTTTCTTGGACATATATGTCTTTTATATTCAAAGTAAATGTGAACTTTAACACACACACACACACACAACAACAACAACAACAACAACAACTTAAGTGATCTTATTGATTTTTAGTATATATTTGTGTCTCTTTTAAAGCAAAAAATTATTATATTCTGTAAGTAATCAAATTATGTTTGAGGTAATTTGATACTCAGTTTTTTTTTTCAAGACAGGGTTTCTTAGTGTAGCCCTGGCTGTCCTGGAACTCACTCTGTAGACCAGGCTGGCCTCGAACTCAGAAATCCACCTGCCTCTGCCTCCCAAGTGCTGGGATTAAAGGTGTGTGCCATCACTGCCTGGAGATACTCAGGTTTTTAAATTAAATTTTATTCATTCAAATGTTCTAGCTTTAACACATTTTGGCACTTGACAATTCATCCACAACTTGCTTAATTAAAACTATCAGTATAGACAAATAAACTAAGTGACAGTAAAATAAAAGTGCCTTCTCTTTTAGTACTGTCACTATCCTAACAATTCCTTGCTCAGGTAAATCAATATTTTAGAAGATAATTTAATAGTCTTATTTTAGTTATTTTTAAAAACAACAATTTCAACACTTTGTCATATTTCTAATGTGTATGAATTTATTAACGTCATCCATTGTCATTTAATAAAAGTAACATGTATGTTTTTGTGACTATTTTGTTAAGGTTGAAATAAACTATTTTAGCAGTCAGCAGGTTGTTAAGAGCAACAACCCACTGTGTTAGTTCTTTATCCAAGTCATACTGTTCCATGTGGCAAGTAAAGTCATTCTTGGCAAATAGATATTACAGTCAATGTTTTGAGGTAATTGCTAAGTAAATCAATAAATCAGTATCAAATAATTGGTCTGTTCTACCTTATTATGTTTTAGTAGGTTTTATGCCAAATAGTAATATAGCAAGATTTGTGTTTTGACGATTTCTCCAGTAGTTGTTTAGTTATTGGGCATGTGAAGAACTTGGATGTCATGTTTTTTTGTTTATACAAGAAAGAATAGTTGAACAAAATCAAAATCTGGAGCTATTCATAGCTTTATGATAGAACTGAGAAAACAGAGCCAATAGGGCACTTTAGAACTGAAGCAACAGGTAGATTTTGGGACTACTGCTATAGAAAGAAAATACAACCAACTGAACAGCTACTGACTAGGTACAGTGGATCTTCAACTGAGTGGGTTTTGACATTCTTGAAGACTCAAACAAGGAATTAAAGAAGCACACATAAAAGATTGACAGTGAAACACATAACTAAAAGACTGTAAGAAATTCTAGAAGGCAGATAGATTGTACTTATGTAGTGGGAAAAAAGCAAGATGGCTCATAAGTCCTAAGATCTTTTCTAGAGTTCTTATGAGTTTAGGCAGTGAAGGTATTAATAGGCAAAGTTAAACAACTGAAAGAACAATACACATCATACCATAATTAAGGTTTATTTAGAGAAACTTCAAGAGACCAACAACAAACAAGAGAACCAAAAAACTTTTAGCAGCTATGATCACTGCATAATAAACACAGCATAATATCTATGCAGTTACACATAAAATCTCACATTTAATGCTTATATATGTGAGTTCTGCTCACTGAGCACATCAAGTCTGAATTCTGATACCCCACTCGCCCCCCAAAATATATTTAAACAGAAAGATCACAAACTGAATCCAAAGAACATGCCTGAGTTCAAAGTTAAATATACAAGTGATATCAAAATCATTATGAATAGAATTCAAGACATCTATGGTAAATATTTTCAATAGTGGAAGTTATAAGAAAAATGGCATAAATTTCTGGAAACCAAAAACATGAATGTAATGAAAGAATAATGCTTCTGATGAGCTCATTAATGAAATGAAACAGTTGAAGAACCTGTGAGTTTCCAGTCATGCCATAATAAACTTCTAAAACTAAAATAGAAAATGGAAAAGACTGAAAAATGACAGAATAACATATCTAAAGTTTATGCACAATTGCAAAAATGCAGCATACATGATACTGACACATGTATACAAGAAAGAAACTTCAAATTACTAATAGATATTTTAAAACAGTATAAAACTAAAAATCATCAATCATGGAGAACATTAATCACAATAAATGCTAAAATCCCTATATTTTAGCATGTCATATGCAAAATACAAAAAAAATGTCTAAGAAAAGACATTAAGAAAAGCTAGAGGAAATAACATCTTTAGTAGAGTAAGACTAAAGAATATATTAGCTTCAGCAGCAGCAATGCAGGAAGGAGGAGAGTAAACTAAAGTATCAAAATACAAGAGTCAATTTTGTGCTAATATACAACTATCATGGTTTTAGTTTTCAATTCAAATTGCTTCTTACTGGAATTTAAGGAAATAGATGACTTTTGTATAGTAACCTTGAAATTTTCAGAATTGCTAACAGTCATTTCTTAGTTTTGGGAGGGTTTACTATTGTTCTGAGACCTTTTTTGTGTAGAAAGATTAGTCAGTATGATAATGACCTCTTTTTTAAATCAAGATAAAAATACATAATACTAAGCACCTCAATGATTTTAGTTTTTTTGATAATCATAAGCATATTAACTAATTATCTATAAATCTAAAAATTTTCTTCTTGAAACATTGAAAATATTTATTAATTAGCTATCTTCTTTCTGCCTCTATTTTGTATGCTCAGCCTTTTATCCTTTTGTTTCTGTGAAGATGATGCTATATTACTTATATAAGGTGAATAATAGAGTATGTGCCTTCTGAAAAATATATTTCAATTTCGATGATGTATAAAATGGTCATTAATGTTTAATTTGTATCACATGTTACTTTGATATTTTAAAGGTTATTTTTATTTTATACATATGAATGTTTTGTCCATATGTATGTGTCTGCAATATGTAAATCTGTTGTCTATATATTCCAGAAGTCATTGTCTGATCCCTTGAAACTGGAGTTGTAAATTGTTGTGAGCCATCATGTGGCACCTGGGAACTAAACGTAGGTCCTCTGTAAGAGGAACAAATGTTCTTAACTGCTGAATCATCTCATTAGTTCCTCAATATCCATTTAAATATAAATAATAAACCATGCATTGGTAAACTACATTTTATTCATTACTTTTACATTGATTCCATAATTGCTTTTGCGTATTGACTCTTGTGAAAATTTTTCTGCCAACATAAATGTACCATAGAGGAATGTTAGTCCAGCAATATGACTGCTCTAGCAAGGGATCATATCCAAAGATCCAGTTATATGTCATGGCAAGAGATCACATCCAAAGACCTATTTCTGTGTGATCTGTCTGAAATGCAAACACACCACACACCTTTAATAGTTCTGGCTACAATAGAGAACTATACTACTACACACCTTTAATATAAAATTTGTCCGTAGAAGGAAGCAGCCATGTTGAAAATGACATCCAATTGAGGGGCAAAGAGAAAAGTGACAAATCAGAGAAAGATCCGATAAAACAAGTCAGAGATAGGATATTCACAAATCTCATGAAACCAGTACAAAGAAGAGAAGCTATTTAAAAACAGCATATGGAGAAAGGGTCAATTGTTGAAGTTCAGTACAGTGAGTACAGTGCAGGGAAATTGAGTTCGTTAATGTGTTCATGTACTTCAGTGTAGGCCAGAAGAAGGAGTCGATAACAGAGAATAAAATGGAGCCAGAATATTAGAACAAATTGTCATAGTTTGAAGCCAAGCAGAACAATTCAGTCAAAAGGTGAGGTAAGCCAATTTGAATCACTCAACTTGGAGAGGAGTCTGAATCAGAACAGCTGAATTAAACCAGGCAGCTAGAGTTCAGAAAGAGCTTATTCATTAGTAAGCCTCTGAGATGACAATTAACTCTGGTTAATAAAAGTTAACTTAATAATATACTCATATCTTTCTTAGATCCTATTTTTGTGTTATTTTTGGATATACTCTGGAGAGTAGAATAACTAAATCATGTGATTTTTTCATTAATTTTTGAGGAACTAGCAAATATTTAATGTAGCAAATTGTACCATTTTAAATTACATCAGTAGGGCACACAAGTCCCAAATTCTCCATATCCAAGTCAATACTTAATACTACTATGCATCCAAATACTCAATTAAGTATTAAACTATGAAGCATCATTTCATTTATTTCCTGTGCATTTATATGTCTTCTTTAAATAAATTTCTGCAGAAATCTTACACCCATTTTGAAATCTGATATTTGAATTTTCTTAATCTCCTAAATTGACAAGTCATGAACTAGATAGAACTTTGCAAAACTTACCTTGGATCTGTGATATCAGCTAAGAAATATGCTTGTTTTCTCTGTTTGTAAAACAAAGCATTCAGCACAAAGTAAGACTGAATTTTATTAGACAACCTCATCTGTTCCCGTTGGACAAGAACACACACACACACACTGTGTGCAGACATACATATAGGCAAACGCTCACACAAGTGAAAACTAATATATATTTTTAAAATATTAAATATCCTAAAAATATTAAAGGAACACTAGGCACAACTTGAAACATAAACATAAATCAAATGTATTTAAATTGATATGATTTTTCAACACATTCATGTGTTGTCTAGCTATACCAACAAAATTGAAACATACCTTTCAGAAACAAGGAGGAAGGCCAATAAGCACACAAGAAACTAAGAAAACCTATAAGACAAAGGAGTCTAATGAAACTTAGAAAGCTCAAAAAATTGAAAAATTCCTAAGAACCCTTCCCAATATTGCAAATGTAATAAACAATATTGGGAAGCCTCTTTGGTGCAGCTGGCTCCAAGTAAGTTATGGAAAATTAACAATTCATATTTTATGATTCATTACCCGTTCTGAGATTGGACATCTCAATGATCCAGCTGCTTTTGAATTACTCATTGTCTTACAAGCAGCCTATATGTCTATAAGAAACTGCGATAAAGTCACTGATTCATTAAGAAGATTGTGAAGTAGTTGCTTGGGTCTTCCATCAGTGCCTCCACTGGAGCCAATAGATGTTTGTTCTGGTTTGCTCAGGAAAAGTGCCATGATAATATTTTATAATACACTAAGAACAAAAATTGAAAAGACACTGGAAGGTCAAATCTATTATAACTGCCTTAAAAAGTACAGAAAACAAACTTCAACAGTAGAGGGATACTACCAGAATGTTTTAGCTTTCTCCCAGTTCTAATGGAAGTGTTGAATTCTTATCAGAATCTCACTTCCTCTACCCACTCACACATTCTATGTACGATGGCTGACTTCTAGATACAGTAGTCTGAAATTATTTGTTCCTGACCAACCTCAGTCTCCAATTAGAGTCAACAATAAAAAGTTGGGGTACAGGAGAGATGGCTTAGCCATTAAAGGCTAGGCTGACAATCAAAACATCAAAAGACAAGTGGCTTGCTAAAATTGCAAAAAAAAAAAAAAAAAAAAAAAAAGAGTGCTAAATAATTCTAAATAAATAAATAAAACATACACATAAGTATAAAAAAATTCCTAAAATCATTATCTATGTAGTAAATATAGATGTAACACATGTGGAAATATAACTTCACTGAAACTTGTAGTAATTTTAATAAAAAAGACAGCACATTTTACTCAGAATGTAGAGAAGTTAAACTCTTAGACACTGATGAAAATTAAAATGTTTTAGTCAATTAAGTAATCTAAGAGGTTAAAATGTCAGATTTATCTTATAGTAATACTACTTATATGTGTGCAAACAGTGTTTGAACCAATTATTCAATTAAATATTCATATATAATGCTCATATCAACAGAATTCATAATAGCAAAAATGTTGAAATAACTCAATGTCTACCATATGAAAAATTAATGAACATATTGTGATATATCTCAGCTTTCTGAAATAGTCAAGAGTACTTTGCATGTTGATGCCACATGGTTTTTCCACTTTCAACTTTGGTTTGTTCATGGTGTCATGTTTGTTCAGTTCTCCTTTTAGAAGTCATATTAATAAGGCTTTATGGTTGTAGCTTTTGACATTATACAGCCTCACAGCAAACTCCCAGACCCTCTTCCTCTTACAGTTTTTCTACCTCCACTTCTGTAATTTTCTCTGGTATGGATTGTTTTTTCAGATTTATCCATCTAGTATGGGCTCCACAACTCTGTACTTTGATCAATTATAATTTTTTTTGTAGTGGTCTCCATCTGTTAAAATGAAGTTTATTTGATGAAAAGTAAAGACCACACTTATCTGTATGTATAAGGAAGGCTACAAGTTTACAAATTGTTAGGAATTATGCTGGTCTAGTAGATAAGTGGCTGGAGATACTCTGTCAATAGTCATGATTTCACTTGTAATAAGTAGTACCAGACAGGGTATCTGTCTTGCTAAAGGCATAGTAAGTCTAATTAGGGATCTGTTGCTTTGTGCCAAGGTATGTGCATCACTACTAAATAAAAAAGGGTTACTCTGCCACGCTTTTAGTTGATGGAGTTCATAGGCATCAGAGCTAGGTAGGACTGTTGGTTACCTCCCTTCTTTGGAAGGTTGCATGGTGCCTTCCATTACCATGAAAGCTAGTCTTCAGTGGTCAATTTAATTTAGTTTACTTTTATTTTTAAGTTTTTAAATATTTTAATTGATAAATGTGTTTTATGTGTATCATTTATATCATGATGGTGTAACATAAGTGTTTATAAAACAATTGTTTTATAAGCTAATTAAGAATTGTATTATATCATGATTTTGAGGGTATAACTTAATCACCATTGACCTTTTAAAGCATAAATTATATTGTTGTTGGCAATAGTAAATATACTAAAGATTAATGACTTTATAACCATATATTCAACATCAAAACCAAAATGTAAAATCCATCACTCTAAATTTTCCTTTCAACACTACCCCTATTGCAAATTGCTACTGTCTCTTATTTACCATTCGCTAATTTCTATCACCATAAATTAATGTGTGATTTTTTTGAAATATTAAAAATAAATGGAACTTTACTATATACTTCGTTTTGTATATAGCATCTATAGGTCAATAAATATTTTTCTCACAGTATTAATTTAGTAGATTATTTTAGAATGCATCCTTTTTCTATAGGGTAAGGTTCTCATTAACTACCTTAGAGTGATCTTGGACTCTATATCTTCCTGTATCTGAACCTAAGTCCTGGAAGTACAAGCATAAAATAATATACCTATTATTCCCCTCCAGCCCTTCTCCTCTGAGAAGGGAGCTTTCTATTATTATTGTTGTTGTTGTTGTCATTGTTGTTGTTCTTGTTGTTGTTGTAGCATCAATAATCTACACATCCCAGAATAAAGTAGAACTCACTGTGTAACTCAAGATGGTCTCCTTTTACAAGCTTCTCTGTGACAAGATTAACATATCTTACAGAAATTACTTTTTAATAAAAGCAAAATTGTTTAGTCATTCTACTGGTTATGGATTTCTTTTAGTATTAGCTGTGGTGAACAGGTTTGATTTAATTACAAAATATTTTTGTATTGCTATCACAGTTATTTGGGAAAATAAGAAGTAGAATTGTTACATTCTAGGGTACATATATATTTAACTTATTAAGAAATCCCAAATCCCCGATTTTCAAGCTTTTGTATCAGTTTTACTTTAATCATTACTACAAGAGCCCCTGTTTTTCCGTTTCATCTACAATTCAGTAACACTTTTATTAATATTTAATTTTAACCATTCTGCTACATGTTGAGTTGTATCCATTAGTAGTTTGAATTTTCATTTTGCATTAGATAATGACTTAAAATTTTGATATATATGTTGACTCTAGATTTTCTTTATTATGCTGTTTTCTTATTGATTTGGTTTTACTAGTTTATTATTTATTCATTTTACATCCTAATAACAGCCCCTCTCTCCTCCTAGTAACTTGTTACCCAGATCCTCCCTAATTCCCCTCCAGCTGTTCTCCTCTGAGAAGGGAGAGTCCCCCAAATATCACCCAGCCATTCACATCAAGTCACTGCCAGATTATGCACATCCTGTCCCATTGAGGGGCACAATAAGGGAAATGATATCCACAGGAGGGCAACAGAGTCAGGGAAAGTCCTCAATCTAATTGTTGGGGTACCCACCTGAAGACCAAGCTAAAATTCTGCTATATATGTTCTAGATGCCTAGGTGCAGCCTGTACTGATTCACTGGTTGTTGATTCAGTTTCTAGGAGCCCGCAAAAGTTCAGAGTAGCTAACATTGTTAGTCTTCCTATTGAGTTTCTGTTCTCTTTTGGTTCCTCAATCCTTCCCCCATCTCTTCCATAAGATTCCCTGAGCTTCATCTAATGTTTGACTGTGGATCTCTGTGTCTGTTTGCATTGGCTGCTAGGTGGAGCCTATCAGAGAACAGGTATGCTAGGTGTCTGTCTGTAAGCATAACAAGTATTATTAATAGTGTCAGAGATTGGTTCTTGCCATGGGATTGGTCTCAATTTGGGCTAGTCGTTGAATGGCCATTATCTTCTTCTCTTTTCTATCTTTGTCTCTATGAATCTTGGAGGCATGGCATTTTGGGTGGAAGGATTTGTGGGTGGGTTGCTGTTCTTATCCCTATTGGGAGTACTGCCTGGCTACATGAATGGCCACTTCAGGATCCATATCACCCACTGAAAGGAGTCTCAGCTAGAGTCACCATCATAGACACCCTGGGACCTTCCTCTGGCCCTATCCTAGGTCCACATCACATCATATAGATGCCTCCCCACCCAAATGTCTTTTGGGTCTCCCCTGATCTCCCCACACCTGATATGAATTGGTGTGGCAGGGTTCCAAGATGGTTGTTCTTGGGGCTACTACAGTCCTCCATAGGGCTACTTGGGCTGACAGGGTAAGGCCAGAGACAGATAAAAGAGGTAAAGGGACCATGCAAAACTCACCTTTGAAGGCTGCGCCCCCAGGGAACTTGACTGGCAAAGAATTGGTGGGTCAGTGTTCCAAGCTGGTTGTTCTTGGAGTCCCAACAGGCTTCTATGGGGAAGCAGGATGCCCATGTCTTCCTGCAAGACTCCTCAGGATGGAAGGACGAGTCTAGAGCAAGACAATGAAGTTCAGTGGATTGCATGCATGTAACTCACCTCTGCTGACTGTGCCCCAGGAGAACCAGAAGATATTTCAAGGCAGAATATCAGACATAATACTATGGTAGATGAAACAAACTTGTTTTCACCACATAAGATTTTAACAATTAATTATGTAAAAACAAAACCTGGCAAGCTAATGCCATATGCATATTCCTGCTGAGTTCTTCATTCTTTCAGTAAGTATAGACATAGTTGGTCTATTTTCTCCATTATAATGTTATACCTATAGCTGTGATATTTCCATCCAAGAGAACTGTAAAGTAGTTTTCTACAAAACCGATTAGGAGCCTGTGTTCCCTCAGTTCTCCAATATACTTTAAGGACTTCTGTCCTCAAAGCAATATTAGTTGTTAACCAAGAAGTAATCCTATTTTGAATTTATAAAGAAAATTTCTTGTTATTAATAATTTCATAACTTATTTCCTCCTAAAATGTTTCATAAGCAGCTTCATAATGACCGTGTGTGATAAGACGTAACCTAACTATTTTATGAACTGAGCACAAAATTGCTAGAAAATCAGTTTTCAGAAGAAAATTGTTACAGCTAGAGATAACCCTGGCAAATGAAATGTTAGGGCAAATTAAATTCCATTGGATACAGACAACTTGGGTTAACAATATACTTATCAGAAGCCTCCATCTTCCAAGTTTAGAACATGAACCTACAATTGCCTGGTGTGCTTTTTTTTCATATCTGGCAAATACATTTGAAAAGAGTGTTATTTATTCTTGGGAATAGCATTTAAATTGCTACAGCTCTCCCCTTCTTCCATCTCAAGTACAATATTCTTGCAGAGGTAAAAATTCTTCTGAAAAAAAAAATAGCCACTGGAAATGGGATTGAACAGCTTAGAAGAAGATAAAAAGAAAAAAGGAAAACAGAATGAAACGTCATCACAAAACTAATTATACATCTTCAGGACTATTTGTGTTAGTAGAAAAAAATAATTATTTTGGCTTTGTACTGAATAACAAAGAAGTCTGAATATTAGTAAGCTTTCTATTTATGGTACTCCAAGTCTATTTTTGATTTTATATATGAAGAGAAATGATGCTTCTTTGTTTCCCAGAAAGAAAATGGTTGATGTCCACCAGTTTTCAGTGTATGCATGCTCTTACTAATTCTGTTCACATTAACTAAATGAAAGTCTTCTAATTAGCTGAAATATAGATAAATGTCATTTAGATCAAGCAGCTTGATCAACATGAAGTGTGAATTTATTTTGCTACAAGCATATGAATTACTGAATAATGTGTTAAACTCATGAGTACATGATATTAAACATGGTTGACATTTAATATTGTACTCAGTCTTCTAATTACTTGTTCTAATATTCTTGGCAAAATACTTACAATTCAAGTCTGCAAAGTAGCTCTCATCTCAGATTTTTGTAGCAAATATTAGTTATAAACTATGTTATATCCTCTGTAATAAAATCATAAAATTGGACCTAAGTATTATGGACCATATTTGCTAGTGTTTTCTCTATATTCTTAGACAATAACATATCATCTTCATTTATTCACTACATATTATATGTTATGTCTTCATTATATACCATGGCAAAGTATTCTGAAATATAGTATCTCAGAAAAGAGTAAATTTTAGAATTATACAGTGTTCATTCATATTTTAGAATTATTATGAACAGGGGAATATCTAGTATCTTTAAGAAAGTAAAGTTGATTGATGTTAATACATTAACATCATTCCCTTACCAACCATGTATATTTGTAACCTCCAAGTACGTTTATGGACCATATGACAAGAGCCTAACATGTCTGTCTCCTGAAAGTCTTTGCCAGCGCCTGACAAATACAGAGGCAGATGCTCACAGCCAACCATTGTACTGAGCACGGGTCCACAACGGAGGAGTTAGAGAAAGGAATGAAGAAGCTGCGGGCATTTGCAGCCCCGTGTGGGGAGCAACAGTATCAACAGGACAGACTCTCAGGAGCTTCCGGGAACTGTACCACCAATCAAAGAGTACACATGGAGGGACCCATGGCTCTGGCCACATATGTAGGAGAAGATGGCTTTGTTGGACATAAGTGGGAGGAGCGGTCCTTGGTCCTGCAGAGGTTCGATGCCCCAGTGTAGGGGAATGCCAGGGCAGTGAGGTGGGAGTGGGGGGAGCACCCTCATAGAGGCAGGGGAGGTGATGGGATAGGGGGTTTCTGGAGGGGAGACCTGGAAAAGGCATAACATTTTAAATGTAAATAAAGGAAATATTCAATAAAAGGGGGAAAAAAACAACTAAACAAACCATGCAGAGAAATATGCATTCCTATCATGACTTCTGCTTCAGTTTCTGCCTTCAGGTTTCTTGCTTTGAGTTCATGCATGCTATAGAATTGACCATGTTGAGTGCCGGGACAAAGATCCCTCTCAGGACATCGCAAGACCCAGCAGAGGGCCAAAGACACGCCCCACAGCTCACCAGGTACTGCCCCGAACCCGCGAGACACAGGGACCGAGGTAGGCGGGCCTAGA
>CM052722.1:63705208-63742237 GCA_028551405.1 Uromys caudimaculatus
GGGTCACTTAGATATACAATCATATCATCTGCAAATAGTGATAGTTTGATTTCTTCCTTACCAATTTGTATCCCTTTGACCTCCTTTTGTTGTCTAATTGCTCTAGCTAGAACTTCAATTACTATATTGAATAGGTAGGGGGAGAGAGGGCAGCCTTGTTTAGTCCCTGATCTTAGTGGGATTGCTTCAAGTTTCTCTCATGGCTCTAAATGTTAACACTCTTTTCACTGAGAAGTTTACCTTATGTGCTAACCACTTTGCTGTCTCTGGGTTCTATCACTACTCTCATAAACATGAGATGACTAAATAGAGACTGGCACTTGACAAGCAAAGTCCTTAAAATATTAAAATCCTCCATGCTAACATTTGGGGATGTTTTAAATGTACTTTAATGAAGAAGATTTGAGCACCTCAAGAACGGTACACTGCAAGTAAGCTGAAATGATTCATATGGAATTAAGGTGTGTGTGTGTGTGTGTGTGTGTGTGTGTGTGTGTGTGTGTTTGTATGTCAGTGTGTAGCTATGTATGTATATATGTTCCTATGTATGTCTGCCTGTGTAAGTTTTTGTGGTAAGAAAGTGGCCTTTTTGGTACTTTTTATTTGATGTATGCCAGTAAGAATATTATATACATGAATAGAGATAATGTATAAGGCATTAAACATCAGCACTCATAGCAAAGAGAAAAGAAAAATTCTTCCAGTAGCCAGAGTAAAGACACAGATGTAGGTAACATATGGAGTTATTCCAGGCAAATTCAAATATTCGAGTGAGTCAACCTAAGACCGTGGACAATTTTCCGTACTAAGGAACTTGTTTGTTTGTTTGTTTGTTTAAAACTCCAGGTTTTATTACTGTCCCGGTCCACCCTCCAACTGTTGCACATCCAGTCTCTCCTCCCCGCCCCCTGTCTCCCCGGGGTTGTCCCCATCCCCATCCCTACCCCAACATACCTCTAAACTCCCTGGGGCCTCCAATCTTTTGAGGGTTAGGTGCATCTTCTCTGACTAAACCCAGACCCAGCAGTCCTCCACTGCATTTTGTTGGGGGCACCATGTCAGTTGGCACATGATGCCTGGTCTGTATTCCAGTATCTGAGAGATTTCTGGTGTCCAGGTTAATTGAGACTGCTGGTCCTCCTATAGGGTTGACCTTCTCCCCAGTTTCTTCAAGCTTTCCCCTAATTCAACCACAGGGGTCAACAGGTTCATTGGTTGGGTGAAAATATCTGTATCTGACACTTTCAGCTGCTTGTTGGGTCTTTCAGAGGGCAGTCATGATAGGTCCCTTTTTGTGAACACTCCATCGGCTCTGTAATAGTGTCAGGTCTTGGGGCCTCCCCTTGAGCTGGATCCCACTTTGGACCTATCACTGGACCTTCTTGTCCTTGGGATCCTCTTCATTTCCATACCTTCAGTTCTTTCAGACAGTAACAACTAAGGATAAGAGTTTTGACTGTAGGATGGCAACTCCATCCATCAATTGTTGCCCTGTCTTTCTGCTGGAGGTGGGCTGTACAAGTTCCCTGTCCCCAATGTAGGGCATCTCATCTAGGGGCCCTCCATTTGAGTCCTGAGAGTCTCTCTCTTCCCAAGTCTCTGGTATATAGGGGAGGGTTCTCGCACCCTCCTACCTCCAGAGGTTGCACGTTTCCCTTCTTTCTGCTGGCCCTCAGGGATTTCAGACATTTCCCCCACCTAATACCCTATCATGATTCCCTCTCCATCCCCCATCCCCTTTCCCTCCCAGCTACCTCCCTCCCCCCTGTGGTTGGTTTCTTCTCTCTCCCAAGTGAGACTGAGGCATCTTTACTTGGTCCCTTCAGCTTGTTAACCTTTTTGAGTTCTGTGGGATATATCTTGGGTATTCGTCTCTTTTTTTAATTTTTTGGCTAATATCCACTTATTAGTGAGTACATACCATGCATGTCCTTTAGAGTCTGAGTTAGGATGGTATTTTTAGTTCCATTCATTTGCCTGCAAAACTCAGAATGTCTCATTCTTAATAACTGAGTAGTATTCCATTGTGTAAATGAAAGATATTTTCTGTATCAATTCTTCTGTTGTGAGACATCTGGGTTGTTTCCAGATTCTGTCTATGAAAAATAAGGCCACTGTGAACATAGAGGAACACATGCCTCTGTGGCATGGAGGGTTAACTTTTGGGTATATTCCTAAGGGTGATGTTGCTGGGTCTTCAGATAGATATATTTCCAATTTTCTGAGGAAACTCCTAATTGATTTTCAGAGTGGTTATACCAGTTTGCAATCCCACAACCAATAGAGGAGTGTTTCTCTTTCTCCCCATCCTCGCCAGCATATGCTGCCACATGAAGTTTTGATCTTAGCCATTCTGATTGGTGTAAGTTAGAATATCAAGGTCAATTTGATTTGCATTTCCCTGATCACTAAGGATTTCAACATTTCTTTAGGTGTTTCTCGGCCATTTGAAATTCCTCTATTGTGAATTCTTGGTTTAGTTCTAGACCCCATTTTTTGATTGTGTTGTTTGGTTTTTGGTGATTAGCTTCATGAGTTCTTTATACATTTTGGATATTAGCCCTCTATTGGGTGTTGGGATAGTGAAGATTTTTTCCCAATCTGTAGGTTGCCAATTTGTCCTATTGGCTATATCTTATGCCTTACAGAAGCTTTCCAGTTTCATGAGGTCCCACTTATCAATTCTTGATCTTAGTGCATGAGTCACTGGAGTTCTGTTTAGGAAATATCCCCTGTGCCAATGAGTTCAAGGCTCTTTCCCAGTTTCTCTTCTATTAGACTCAGTGTATCAGGTTTTATGTTGAGGTCTTTATCCACTTGGACTTGAGCTTTGTGCAAGGTGACAAATATGGGTATATTTTCATTTTCCTATATATTGACAAACAGTTAGACCAGCACCATTTTTTGAAGGTGCTTTCTTTTTTCCATTGTATACATTTGGCTTCTTTCTCAAAGATCAAGTGCCCATAAGTGTGTGGTTTTCTTTCTGGGTCTTCAATTCTATTCCATTCATCAATGTGTCTGTCTCTGTACCAATACCATGCAGTTTTTTGTTTTTTTGTTTTTTTTATCACTATTGCTCTGTAATAAAGTTTGAGGTCAGTGATGGTGATTCCCCCAGCCATTCTTATATTGCTAAGTATTGTTTATGCTATTCTGAGTTTTTTGCCTTTCTAGATGAATTTGAGAATTGTTCTTTACATGTCTTTGAAGGAATGTGTTGGCATTTTGATGGGGATTGCATTGAATCTGCAGATTCCCTTTGGTAAAATGGCCATTTTTACTATGTTAATTCTGTGAATCCATGAGCATGGGAGATCTCTCAATTTTCTGAGATCTTAGATTTCTTTCTTGAGAAACTTGAAGTTGTTGTCATAAAGATATTTCACTTGTTTGGTTTTAATTTCCCCAAGATATTTTGCATTACTTGTGGCTATTGTGAAGAGTTTTCCCCCCTAATTTCCTTCTAAGCCTGTTTTACATTTGTATAAAGGAAGGCTACTGATGTTTTTGAGTTAATTTTATATCCAGCCACTTTACTGAAGTTGTTTATCAGCTGGAGAAGTTCTCTGGTAGAGTTTTTAGGGTCGCTTATGTATACTATCTTAATATCTACAAATAGTGATACCTTTATTTCTTCTTTGCCAATTTGTATCCCCTTGATCTCTTTTTGTTGTCTTATTGTTCTAGTTAGAACTTTGAATACTATATTGAATAGACATGGGGAGAGTGGGCATTCTTGTCTTGTCTCCAAATTTAGTGGGATTGCTTCAAGTGTCTCTCCATTTAATTTGATACTGACTGTTGGTTTGCTGTATATTGCTTTTTACTATGTTTAGGTATGGGCCTTGAATTCCTGATCTCTCCAATACTTTTAACATGAAGAGGTGTTGCATTTTGTCAAATGGTTTTTCTGCACCTAAGGAGATGATCATGTGATTTTTTTCTTTGAGTTTGTTTATGTAATGGATTATATTACATAACCAATCTTGCATCCCTAGGATGAAGCCTATTTGATCATGGTGAATGATGGTTTTGATGTGTTCGTGGATTCACTTTGCAAGAATTTTCTTGAGTAGTTTTTCATCGATATTCATAAGTGAGATTGGTCTGAAGTTCTCTTCTTTGTTTGGGTCCTTGTATCGTTTAGGTATCAGAGTAATTGTGGCTTCATAGAATGAATTAGGTAGTGTTCCTTCTGTTTTTTTTTTTTTTTTATGGAATAATTTGAGGAATATTGGAATCAGGTCTTCTTTGAAGGTCTAGTAGAATTCTGCACTACATCCATATGGCCCTGTTTTTTTTTTTTGTTTGTTTGTTTGTTTGTTTGTTTTATGAACTTTAAGTGAAAGATAAGTTTTTCAAGCCACTATTTAATGAAGTAAGTTGTTATACAGTAGTTCTAAAGTGGAACATCCAACTTAGTTTGGATATACTTTGTCTTAAGCCCTAATTGTACTTGTTCATGAGTGTATCTTCAAGCATCATAAACAACAGAATTTAATAATTATTTTACCTAAGTAAATTTCCTGAATTTTCAATCACAATATATTTTTTGTTTTAAATTCTGATGTTAATAGAAAAATAAAACATACCATTTTAAGTCTTTCATTCAGAATCAAACATTTTTATTACTATGTATAAACTTCATCTAAAATTAGGGGCTAATCACAATACTTTTCTCCCCAAGCTGCATTAATGACAAAATGTATGTTTTATATCCTTGTAGATAGAAACAATTTACCCAAAAGAAACAAACAAACAAAAACTATTTCTAGTGTATTTTACTTAGTATAAATAACTAAAATTGTAGGCTCTGCGTTACTTTTCAAGATATATGAAAAAAATTAAAAAAAAAAAAACCCAGAAAGCCCATATTTCATTGTAAATGAATAACATACAAAACTATTCCTGAATCTTTCTTTTAGTGTTGTATGTGTTAAAATATAAAGAATAAAAATTAGAGAATAACAAGCAAAATTGTTTGCTTCAGAGAACACTGGTAACATTCTATTGAAAATGACAACAATCAAAATAGCAAATTCAAAAGCAATTTATGCTTGTAACTAATTACAACAGGGAATTTTTGTGCTAATATACAAAGGAAAAGAGTAGCCAGATTGTTTTCTAATGTGGTTTTACCATCTTACAATCCCACCAGTAATGGAGGAATCTTCCTCTTTCACAACATCCTTGCCATAATCTGTTGTTAACTAAGATTTTGATCTAAACCATTCTGATTGGTGTGAAGTGGAATTTCATGGTCCTTATGATTTTCATGTCCCTGATGAGTAAGGATACTGAACATTTCTATAACTGCTACTCAGCCATTCCAAGTACCTCATTTGAGAATTCTTTGTTTAGCTCTTTACCTCATTGTTTAGTAGCGTTATTTAGTTCTCTGGAGTCTACCTCCTTGAGTTCTTTGTATATATTGGATAATAACCCTCTGTCAGATGTAGGATTGGTAAAGACTTGTAAAGATCTTTTTCCAATCTGTAGGATACAGTTTTGTTCTATTCAAATTGTCCTTTGCTTACAGAAGCTTTTCAACTTTATTAGGTGCCATTTGTCAACTGTTGATTGTAGAGTCTGAGCCATTGATGTTCTCTTCAGGAAATGTTCCCCTGAGCAGTTGTTTTTCAGGCTCTTTCCCACTTTCTCTTCTATTAGCTTCAGCATATCAAGGTTTATGTGGAGAACTTGAAGCCCCAGCTATATTACTCTTGGGCATATAGCCAAAAGATGCTCCTATATGAAACAAGGACACATGATCCACTATTTATAGCAGCCTTATTAATAATAGTTAGAAGCTTTAAACAACCCAGATTTCCATCAAAAGAGGAATGGATACAGAAAGTGTGGTACATTTACACAATGGAGTACTATTCAGATATTGAAAACAATGACTTCATGAAATTCACAGGCAAATGGTTGCAACTAGAAAATATAATCCTGAGTGAGGTAACCCAGTCACAAAAAGAACACACATGGTATGTACACTCTGGTAAGTGGATATTAGAAAAATACTCGAGAGTCCCTTGAGTCTGAGGGTGTTAGATGCCCTAGTACAGGGGAATGCCAGGGAAGGAAGACGGGTGTGGGTGGTTGAGTGGGTGGGGGAATACCCTCATAGAGGCAGGGGGAGGGGGAGGGGCCAAGGATTTCCAAAAGGGAGACCTGGAAAGGGGGAAATATTGTAAATGTAAATATAATATATATATATAAAAAGAAAAAAAAAAAAAAAAGAAAAATACTCAAAGTACCTACGATACATCTCACAGACCATATGAAGCTCAAAATAAAGGAAGACCAAAGTGTGAATGTTGCAGTCCTACTTAGAAAGGGGAACAAAATAATCACTGGAGGTAGAGAGAGGGAGGCACCTGGAAGGGAGAGAGGAGGGAGAGGGAAAAAGAGGGACAGGATCAGCTATGGGAGTAGACTGGGAGAAGTACAGAGGGTCAGGAAATTGAATGGAGATGTGTAGCAGTGGTGGATGGGGATCTTGGGGTAGCCACTAGAAAGTCGCTGATGCCAGGAAATCAAGAGGATCCCAGGACACAATGTGGAGTGCATGACATTAGCTGAAATACCCAACAAAGGGGAGAGAGAAACTGTAGACACCATATCCAGAGGTTAGGCATGGACCCCGTTTGAAGAATGGGGCCACTCACTCATCTCAAAAATATTGACCAAGAATTGCTCCTGTCTAAAGGAAACGCTGGGACAAAGAGTGGAGCAGAAACTGAAGGAAAGGACATCCAGAGACTTCTCCACCTAGGGGTCCATCCCATCTTCAGACACCAAACACTGACATTATTGCTGATGCCAAGAAGCACTTGCTGACAGGAGCTTGGTATGGCTGTCCCCTGAGAGGTTCTGCCAGCACCTACTAATACAGATGCAAATACTCACAGCCATCCATCAGACTGATCCCAATAGAAGAGCTAGGGGAAAGAGTGAAGGAGCTGACTGTGATTGTAACCTCATAGAAAGAACAACAATATCAACTACTTTGACCATCCAGAGCTCTCAGGGACTAAACCGCCAACCAAAGGGAACACATGGAGGGATCAATGGCTCCAGCTATATATGTAGCAGAGGATGGCCTTATCTGGCATGAATGGGAGGGGAGGCCATTGGTCCTGTGGAAGCTTGACACCCTATCATAAAGGGATGCTAGAGCAGTGAGGCAGGAATGGGTGAGTGGGGGGAGGGGCACGCTTATAGAGGCAAAGGGGAGGGGATTGGATGAAGAGATTGCAGAGGGGAAACTTGGAAGGGGGACGACATTTGAAATGTAAATAAATAAATTACACAATAAATAAAAATTAAATTTCTACATCAGCTTCCATGCTATTGAGGGTGAAGAGAGACTACACAATAAACATTCAGTATGATGGTAAATTTCATATTTAAACCACAATGTACTTGCTCTGTTGCTGTCCTTATGTGATATTATAAATGAGTCTCCATGGTCTTGTTACATTTGTTTGCATCTCAGAGTATCTTATTCCTCTCTCAAGGAATAGAAGATGCTATTTTCCCTGTTCCGACAATGAGGATGAAAATAGTGCTTCTGGCAATAAAAATGGGTCAAGATTCTTCTATAGTTTCAAAACAGAAGACTTAGATCTGAGATAACAGACTGGCAGTATTTTTCCTAGATGACTTGTAATGTGCTTTCCTATAAAATGAATTAAAATTCTAAAATAAGGAAGATGCTTCATTTGTTCAATGATCAAAATCCCAAAAGCCAACTCATCTCCCAAATAAAATATCTCATCAGTATCTGCAATAGTCTTTTTGAATATATGAACTAACAATTCTCATGAATGGCTGGTTTTCTTATATTTGTTTGTTGTTTATTAAGTTTGAATATCTAAGTACCACAACATCAACCTAAACAGAATATATGTATTCCTGATACTTTTTAAATAAAATTATTGCTTTGTAATGACTCATCAGTTACTTCTAAAAGTATATCTAATACTAATGTTCTTTTTGATTGGTTATTTTACATATTTACATTCCAAATATAAGTTCTCTTATTGTTGAGAATAATTTTCAATATCCTGGGTTTTTTGTTATTCCAGACAAATTTGAGAATTGTTCTATTTCTATAAAGAATTGAGTTCAAATTTTCATGGGGATTGAATTGAATCTGTAGATTGATATTGGTAAGATGGCCATTTTTACTAAGTTAATCCTGACAATCCATGAGCACAGGATATCTTTCCATCTTGTGAGGTCTTGTTTATTTTCTTTCTTCAGAGATTTGAAGTTCTTTGTCAAACATCTTTCACTTGCTTTGTTAGAGTCACAACAAGCTATTTTATATTATTTGTAACTATAGTGAACGGTATCATTTCCCTAATTTCTTTCTCAGTCAGTTTATTCTTTGAGTAGAGAAAGGTTATTGATTTGTTTGAGTTAATTTTATATTCTGTCACTTTGCTGAGGTTGTTTATCAGGTTTAGAAGTTCTCTGGTGGAATTTTGGGAGTCACTTAAATGTAGTAACATATCATCCACAAATAGCTATATCTTGACTTCTTCCTTTCCAATTTGTATCCCTTTGACCTCCTTTTATTAACGAATTGAACTTTGAGTACTATATTGAATTAAGAGGGAGAGAATGGACAGCCTTGTCTAGTCCCTGATTTTAGTGGGATTACTTCAAGTTTCTCTCCATTTAGTTTGATGTTGCTTATATTATGTTTAGATAAGAGCCTTGAATTCCTGGTCTTTCCAAGATTTTTACCATGAAGGTGTGTGATATTTTTCATAGGCTTTTTCAGCGTTTAATGAGATGATCATGTGGGTTTTTTTTCCTTTGAGTTTGTTTATATAGTGGATTATGTTGATGGATTTCCATATATTAAACCAACCCTGCATCCCTGGGATGAAGCCTACTTGACCAAGGTGAATGATTGTTTTGATGTGTTCTTAGATTTGGTTTGCTATATTTGTACTGAATATTTTTCTATCAATATTTATAAGGGAAATTGGCCAGAAGTTATCTTACTTTGTTTGATATTTGTGTGGTTTAGCTATCAGTATAACTGTGGTTTCATAGAATGAATTAGGTAGTGTTTTTTCTGATTTGATTTTGTGGAATAGTTTGAAAAGTATTGGTATTAGATCTTCTTTGAAGGTCTGAGATATTCTGCCCTAAAACAATCTGTTCCTGGGCTTCTTTTGTTTGGGAGGTTTTGATGATTGTTTCTATTTCTTTAGGGGTGTTAGGAATGTTTAGAAAATTTATCTGATCCTGATTTAATTTTGGTACTTTGTATCTGACAAGAAAATTATCCATTTCATCTAGATTTTTGTGTTATGTTGAATATAGGCGTTTGTAGTGGATATGATGATTTTTTAAAAGTTCTTCAGTTTCTGTTGTTATGTCTCCCATCCTAAAATGTAAATTTCCAAAGTGTAAATTTTTACTGTCTGTTCTTAGATCAGTTCTTACTGTTCTCATCTAATTGCAATTAATATATTTTCTTTCTCTTTTAATTGCTTATATACTTGACATTAAGCTCACTTCTGCAATATCATTCAATTATAACTATGTTTCATACTCATATTCTAGACTCTGAGAACAGAATGACTAATAATATTAAAAAGCAAACTAATAGTATTAAAAAGCAAAATATGCCTTCACCTAACAATGACCATGAGGAAGTAGTTTTGTTTTATCACTTTATGGGATTCTCTCCACACCTTTAAAAACTCTGTTTTAGATCTATTAATGATTTTTGTCTTTACTAAGTATGAAAACACAACCTAGGAATAAATAATTTATGTCTTTCTTTGTTTTTTCCTGGTATGAATTTCACACATCTTCCCTGCTCCAATTTCAACTTTACTGTGGATAATGCTGTCATTTGGAACAGGCCAGTATGACCCTGCAATGGCAGCAATTGTAAGATCCTTTGATCAAATTAATTTATTTCTTATAGTAGGTTTCTTCTCTTCCCTTCATCTGGCTCCATAGCAAAAGCAAGAATTAGGATTAGTTTTATTATTTAGTTAATTTTTTTTTTTAATTTTTATTTTTGATTCTTTATTTACATTTCCGATGATTCTCCTTTTCTTTGGAAACCCCGTGTCCCCTCCTCCTCCCCGCCTCTGTGAGGGAATTCCTCCTCCCACCTACCCGCCCACCCATTCCCATATTCCCACCTTGACAATGTTCTTCAAAGATAACCAGAAACTATATCTGCTTCTTCATATGGAATTCTCCCACATAATTGTTCTTACCAACATCTTTGAAATTATGTAGACCCAAAGAAGTCTTTCCAAGAACAAAGGTTAATTCTATTATTGAAACATATATAAGGCAAAATCATACATACTTCTATAACAAAAGTGAATTAAAAGGATTTTACAAATGTTCCATAGGCACGGTATACCTATCTATGTAGTGTATCACTTAACCAATAGTCTATCATCCCAAGGAGACGAAGAATATACCATATCTTCTTATAGAAACCACTATTTCCTCTGGTGATAAAATGCCCAAAATTTTACAAAAAAATACTTAAGTGGAGATATATGATAACATCGTATTACAAATACTGAATGTTTCAAATATAAGGCACTGTTTATTTCAGATTAGTTGTAAAATTATACCAAAAAGATAAAGGGTAAAAAACAAAAACAAAAAAGGGTTATTTTGACTCTTAGAAGTATTTTGGTTTTCAGATTTTTTTATAGCAGTAATATAATATTAATATTGTTTTGCTATCCCTCACAGTAGACATATAATTATTCTGATGACTATTTGTGACTAGTAGATTTAGCAATTCTATATTACTTTATACAAATGTCTCCTTGGGATCTCAGAGACCTAATAATCTTTGAAGAAATTGTCACTTTACACATTTCTAATTTTCTCCACCGCTCACAGTATATGTTTAAGATCACCTTAAAAATAGTAACTAAATTATTCCAGACTTAATAAGACACTGTATATTTATGATTGTTTTAATTTTTTTTTGAAAATTAGAGCATGAGTATAGACAACAAAATGGTTATGTTTAAAGAAACTATCCATTTGCAATCCTAGGTTATTACAGATTTTCTAAAATTGTCTTTTTGTAATAAGTTATTATTTATAGATACCAAGTTATTATTTATAGATGCCATCACACATAAATATGCATTTATATCACCTAATACAATTTTTCTTTTGTCCTACATGGCAACTTCTTAGCAAGATTCAACATTGCCTCTCTAAAATTTCTAGTAAATTAAATATTTATACAGATTAAAAGGTAAAACAGCACTACTGAAAATGAATATTTACAGTCTCCCAAATGTCATATTTATTAGATAGCTTTTATTATCTTTTTTTTTGTTTTTGTCCAATCTAATAATACCTATTGATGGAAGGTATATATTATGGTGTTTGAAATAATGTATAACTATATTATTGAAAAACTAAGAGAAATATTGTTTCCCGTATCTTGCTTCTTGAAAGGGAAATGCAAGATTCATGTCAATTAGAAAATGACATTAGCCATCATTTTTTTTTTTTTAAAGGAACAATTTTTCTTTTGGCCAAAAAATTTTGCTTCTTTCTTTTTACTCACATCAAAACTCTTTCATCAGAATTATTAGTCGAGAAAATTCATTAATGATTTGCTTTCAGAAAGACTGAAATAATAGACATAATGGTATATTTATTAGACATTTAAATTTATATAATATGTAAAGCAACCAAATGCTGCAAAAAATGTATAAGCTACTTAAAGGGAAAAATATGAAAAAATAAGAAAAGCAAAATTCAATTCAACAAAGAATTACTGGTTGGAAATTTATTTAAGTATATGATTAATTGCTTTCTTTAAAGAAAGGTAATATTACAAATCTCTGGTAGGCAGAATTATGTCCAGTCCTAATAATGACCCTGGTTAATTCCCTTGTGAGCTTATTATCTTCCATGATAAAAATGATGATATTAGCTTCAGGTGGAAATATGTTTTCTGATAATCAGATCTTTAAAAAGAGATTGTAAGAAATTATCTTGATGTATATATTAATTGCATAGTATAATCACAAGAGCTCTTAAATTGGAAAAGAAGAGCAGAAGTGAAAGAACATATATATCTATCTGGTAAGGAGTCATCCTGATATTGCTGGCTATGAAAATGATGGAAAGGTGGGACAGGCAAAGGAATGTGTCAACTTTCAGAAGCCGGGACTATTCTCTAGCATACAATTTCTAGACACTGAGAAACTACTTTCCAAAACAAAAGGGTAGAATGCTGTCAAAATCCCAATGAATTAGCCTGAAAAGGAAACTTTTCCTTGAGTAGTCAGAAAAGAATATATCCCTGCTGAAATCGTAAGCAATAGTGGAGACTTCTGACCTATAAAATTACAAGATCAAAACTGTATATTTTTCTAACCTGAGGAGATTATGTTAAAAGTAAAAATAGAAAGCTGAGACAAACATTAACTATTATTTCCAAAATACATGGAAGTATTTAAACTACTTTGAAATCCCCAGGGCATTTCTTTTTCTGTTTTTACCACATCGCACTGAAATTCATTGTAAATTAGTATATAAAAAATGAATACTAAAACACTCCTGAAAATGAAAAATGCAAGAGATGCTATACTAATACCTATTAAAAATGTACTAAAATTCCATAACAGCTAAGCCATTTTAGAAGTAGAAGTGAGAATAAAGTAAATAAAAATAATTGAATAGGCAATATCACCATAATAATACGCTAAAAGCCTATATAAAACAATAAATAGAAAATTATCAAAGTGATAGACTATGAGAAATTGGCACAGGTATAAATATCATACAAATTAGTCTTCTGTAGGCACCCAGTGTTTTAGGCATTTCCTCTCCAACCATAAGAGTTCCAGAGAAACTCTAATTTCTTAAATTCTCTTTTTTTCTCACATGCCTCCATACCCCAATAGCGCACTGAAAACGCTAGCCTCCCAAAAGTGTGGACAAGCCTGTGAGTATGGTAAGGCCAGAACAACTGCTCAGCAGGACCCACCCAGAGCCCTCAGGACACAGGGTCAAAGGTGGAGCCAGAGACAGGAACCTTCTGGTTTACATCTGTGGCCTGTGCCACGTACCTCCATACTCAAACTGCACAGGGAAAAAACTAGCTTCCCAAGAGTGTGGACAAGCCTGTGAGACGGGTAAGGCCAGCACCTCTGCTCAGCAGGACCCAACTGGAACCCTCAGGTCACAGGGACCGAAGGGCAGCCAGGAACAGGAGCCTTCCCGTTTCCAACTGTGGTTTTGGACCGCAGCCACAGTGCTCCATAGCCAAATAGTACAAGGAGAAAGCTAGCCTCCCATGAGTGTGGACAAGCCTGTGATCAGGGGTAGGACCAGCACCTCTGCTCAGAGGGACCCACCCAGAGCCCTCAGGACGCAGGGGCTAAGGAGTAGTCTTCCAGTTTCCTTCTGTGGCCAGGGAGCTGATCCTGTGACACAGGGCTTCATAATCAAATAGCGCTAGGAGAGAGTTGGTCTCCCAGGAGTGCTGACACACCTTTGAGCACAGGCAAGGCCACCACTTTTGTTCAAATTCCTGGATCAAGAGGGACCCTTGCAGAGATATCAGGACACAGGAACCAAGGAATAGTGGGGACAGGATCCTTCTGCTTTCTGTCTGCACCCCAAAGCTGACCCCATAGATTTCCAAACCCAAATTCCTCTCAGAGAGAGCTGGTCTCCAAGAAGTACTGATGAAAATGCTGGCAGGAGAGACAAGCCACAGTCAGAGAGAGAAAGACGAGCTAACACCAGAGATAACCAGATGGTGAACGGCAAGGGCAAGAACATAAAGAACATAAACCAAGGCAACTTGGCATCATCAGAACCCAGTTCTCCTACCACAGCAAGCCCTGAATATAACACATCAGAAAAGCAAGATTAAGATTTAAAATCACATCTCATGATGATGATAGAAGATTTTAAGGAGGAAATAATTCCCTTAAGAAAATACAAGAGAGCACAGGTAAACACCTAGAAGCCATTAAACAGAAAACACAAAAAATCTCATAAAGAATTACAGGAAAACACAATCAAAGAGGCAGAATTACAGGAAAACACAACCACACAGGCAAAGGAAGTGAACAAAACCATCCGCGATCTAAAAATGGAAATAGAAACAATAAAGAAATCACAAAGGGACACAACCCTGGAGATAGAAAACCTAGGAAAGAGATCAGGAGTAATAGATGCAAACATCACCAACAGAATACAAGAGATAGAAGAGAGAATCTCAGGTGCAGAAGATACCATAGAAAACAATGACACAACAGTAAAAGAAAATGCAAAATCCAAAAAACTCCTGATCCAAAACATCCATGAAATCCAGGGCATAATGAGAAGACAGAACCTAAGCGTAATAGGTATAGAAGAGAGTGAAGATTCCCAACTTAAAGGACCAGTAAATATCTTCAACAAAATTATAGAAGAAAACATCCTTAACCTAAAGAAAGAGATGAACAAGAATATACAAGAAGCTTACAGAACTCCAACTAGATTGGATCAGAAAAGAAATTTGTCCCATCACATTATAGTGAAAACACCAAATACACAAAACAAGGAAAGAATATTAAAAGCAGTAAGGGCAAAAGGTCAAGTAACATATAAAGGCAGACCTATGAGAACTACACCAGACTTCTCACCAGAGACTATGAAAGCTAGAAGATCCTAGACATATCTGATACAGACCCTAAGAGAACACAAGTGCCAGCCCATGCTGTTATACCCAGCAAAACTCTCAATTACCACAGATGGTGAAACCAAGATATTCCATGACAAAACCAAATTTACACAATATCTTTCCATAAAACCAGCCATACCAAGGATAATAGATAGAAAACGCCAAGACAGGAAGGGAAACTACACCCTCGAAGAAGCAAAAAAAGTAATCTTTCAACAAACCAAAAAGAAGAGAGCCACAAAAACATAAAAATAACATCGAGAATAACAGGAAGCAACAATCACTATTCCTTAGTATCTCCTAACATCAGCGTACCCAATTCCCCAATAAAAAGACATAGGCTAACAGAATGGATACATAAACAGGACCCAGCATTTGCTGCATACAGAAAACACATCTCAGTGTTAAAGACAAAAACTGCCTCACAGTAAGGGGCTGGAAAACAATTTTCTCTTCACAAAAGTCACAAACAATAAAAAGTATTTTGGTGTGACTCTAACCAAATGAGTGAAAGATCTGAATGACAAGAACTTCAAGTCTCTGAAAAAAGAAATTGAAGAAGACCTCAGAAGATGTAAAGATCTCCCATGCTCATGGAATGGCAGTATTAATATAGTAAAAGTGGCCATCCTGCCAAAAGCAATCTACAGATTCAATGCAATCCCATCAAAATTTCAAATCAATTCTTCATAGACTTAGAAAGAGCAATTCTCAAATTCATTTGGAACAACAAAAAACCCAGGATAGCAAAAGCTACTCTCAACAACAAAAGAACTTCTGGGGGAATCAGCATTCCTGACCTCAAGCTGTACTACAGAGCAGTAATGATAAAAAGTGCATGGTATTGGTACAGTGACAGGCAGGTAGATCAATGGAATAGAATTGAAGACCCAGTAATGAACCCACACATTTTTGGTCACTTGATTTTCAATAAAGGAAAGAAAACCATCCAGTGATAACAAGACAGCATTTTCAACAAATGGTGCTGGTTCAACTGGCGGTCTACATGTAGAAGAATGAAAATTGATTCATTCCTATCTCCCTGCACAAAGCTCAAGTCCAAGTGGATCAAGGACCTCCACGTAAACCAGATACACTGAATCTAATAGAAGAGAAAGTGGGGAAAAGTCTCGAACACATGGGTACAGGGGGAAGGTTCCTGAACAGAACACCAATGGCTTATGCTCTAAGATGAAGAATCAATAAATGGAACCTCATAAAATTGCAAAGCTTCTGTAAGGCAAAGGACACTGTCAATAGGACAAAATGGCAACCAACAGATTGGGAAAAGATCTTAACCAATCTTGTCTGATAGAGGGCTAATATCCAATATATACAAAGAACTCAAGAAGTTAGACTCCAGAAAACCAAATAACCCTATCAAAAAAAAAAATGGGGAACAGAGCTAAACAGAGAACTCTCAACTGAGGAAATTCATAGGGCTGAGAAGCACCTAAAGAAATGCTCAACATTCTTAGTCATCTGGGAAATGCAAATCAAAACAACTATGAAATTCCACCTCACATCAGTCAGAATGACTAAGATCAAAAACTCAGGTAACAGCAGATTCTGGCAAGGATGTGGAGAAAGAGGAGCACTCCTCCATTGCTGGTGGGATTACAAGCTTGTACAACCACTCTGGGACTCAGTTTGGTGGATCTTCAGAAAAATGGACATAATACTACCTGAGGACCCAGTTATACCTCTCCTGGGCATATTCCCAGAAGATGCTCCAACATGCAATAAAGACATATGTTCCACAATGTTCATAGCAGCCATATTTATAATAGCCAGAAGCTGGAAACAACCCAGATGTCCCTCATCAGAGGAATGGATACAGAAAATGTGGTACATTTACACAATGGAGTACTACTCAGCTATTAAAAACAATGATTTCATGAAATTCACAGGCAAATGGATGGATCTTGAAAATATCATCCTGAGTGAGGTAACTTAGTCACAAAAGAACAACCATGTTATGTACTCACTGATAAGAGGATATTAGCCAAAAAATGTCAGAATACCAAAGTTTCAAGTTACAGTGTCCACTGAAATGAGAGTGAGGTCCCAGTGGAGTTGGAGAAAGGACTGAAAGAGCTGAGGGAGTGGTAGTCCCATTGAGGGAGCAACAGTGTCAACTGGCCTGACTCCCCCCCCATCCCCCAGTGCTCCTGGAGCCTGGACCACCAACTAAAGAATACACATCGAGGGACCCATGGCTCAGACCACATTTGTGGCAGAGGAAGGCCTTGTTGGCCATCAAGGGGAGGAGAGGCCCTTGGACTTGAGGCTGTTAGAGGCCCTAGTAAAGGGGAATGTCAGGGTAGGAAGACAGGAGTGGATGGGTGGGTGGATAGGAGGGGGGATACCCTCATAAAGTTGGATGAGGGGAGAGGGGAAAGGGGGTTTCCAAAAAGGAGACCTGGAAAGGGGAAAACATTTAAAATGTAAATATAGTTGCAAAAAATTAAAAAAGCAGAAAATAAATGTTAAGAATATATTAAAGGAAAAAAAAATGAAGAAAAAAAAAAACCAAAAGCATAACGTGAAACAGAAGTGAGATGATGCATATGAATGTAAATATAGTATTCTATTAAGCAAAATGAAAATAAAACTTATTACCTTTTTCCTAAAAAAAAAAAAAAGGATAAAGAAGAGAGAAGATTCCCAACATCAAAGGCCAGTAAATATCTTCAACAAAATTATAGATGAAAACGTTCCTAACCTAAAGTAAGAGATGAAAATAAATACGCAAGAAGCCTACAGATCCAAATAGATTGGAGCAGAAAAGAAATTCCTCCTGTCATATAATAGTCAAAACATCAAATGCACAGAACAAAGACAGAATATTAAAAGCAGTAAAGGAAAAAGGTCAAGTCACAAATAAAGGCAGACCTATCAGAATTACACCAGACTTCTTACCAGAGACTATGAAAACTAGAAGATCCTGGGCAGATCTCATACAAACCCTAAGAGAACACAAGTGCCAGCCCAGGTTGCTATACCCAGCAAAACTCTCAATTACCATAAATGGTGAAAGCAAGATATTCTATGACAAACCCAAATTTACACAATATTTTTGCACAAAACTAGTCCTACAAAGGATACTAGATGGAAAACGCAAATACAAGGAGGGAAACTACACAGTAGAAAAACCAAGTAAGTAATCTTTCAACAAACTCAAAGGAAGATAGCCACACAAACATAAAAATAACATCGAAAATCATAGGAAGCAACAATCACTGCTTCTTAATATCTGTTAACATCAATGTACTCATTTCCCCAATAAAAAGACATAGACTAACAGATGATGCATAAACAGGAGCCAGCATTTTGTAGCATATAGGAAGTGCACCTCAGTGTTAAAGACAAACACTACCTCAGATTAAAGGGCTGGAAAACAATTTTCCAGGCAAATCGTCCCTAAAAACAGGCTAGAGTAGCCATTCTAATGTCAAATAAAATCGACTTTCAGCCAAAAGTCAACAAAAAAGATAAAGAAGGACACTTCATAATCATCAAAGAAAAAATCTTCCAAGAAGAACTCTCATTTCTAAACATCTATGCTCCAAATGCAAGGGCATCAGCATTCATTAAAAAAAAAATCTTCACTGAAGCTCAAATAACATATTAAACCTCACAAAATAATAGTGGGAGACTTCAACACTTCACTGTCATCAATGGACAGATCTTGGAAACACAAGCTAAACAGAGACAAAGTCAAACTAACAAATGTTATGGGCAAAATGGACAGATATCTATAAAACATTTCATCCCAAATCAAAAGAATATACCTTCTTCTTAGTACCTCATGTTACCTTCTCCAAAACTGACCATGTAATTGGTCACAAAACAAGCCTCAACAGATACAAGAAGATTGAAATAATTCCATGCCTCCTATCAGATCACTACGGATTAAGGCTGGTCTTCAATGGCAAGAACAACAACAGAAAGCCCACATACACATGGAAGCTGAACAATGCCCTACTGAATAATAACTTGGTCTAGGAAGAAGTAAAGAAATTAAAGACTTTCTAGAATTTAATGAAAATGAAAGTACAACATGCCCAAACCAATGGGACACAATGAAAGCAGTGTTAAGAGAAAAACTCACAGCTCTAAGTGCCTCCAAAAAGAAACTGGAGAGAACATACACTTGTAGCTTAACAGCACACATGAAAGCTCTACAACAAAAAGAAGCTAATACACCCAAGAAGATTAGAAGCCAAGAAATAATCAAACTCAGGGCTGAAATCAACCAAGTAGAAACAAAAAAGAACTATACAAAGAATCAACAAAACCGGGAGCTGGTTCTTTGAGAAAATCAACAAGATAGATAAACTCTTAGCCAGACTAACCAGAGGGCACCAAGACAGTATCCAACTTAACAAAATCAGAAATGAAAAGGTAGATATAACAACGGAATCTGAGGAAATTCAAAAAATCATCAGATCCTACTACAAAAGCCTATACTCAACAAAATTGGAAAATCTGGATGAAATGGACAATTTTTTAGACAGATACCAAATACCAAAGTTAAGTCAGGATCAGATAAACCATCTAAACAGTCCCATAACCCCTAAACAAGTAGATGCAGTCATTAAAAGTCTGCCAACCAAAAAAAGCCCAGGACCAGATGGGTTTAGTGCAGAATTTTATCAGTCCTTCAAAGAATACCTAATACCAATACTCTTCCAACTATTCCACAAAATAGAAACAGAAGGAACACTATTCAATTCATTCTATGAAGCCACAATTACACTGATACCAAAACCTCACAAAGACCCAACAAAGAAAGAAAATTTCAGTCCAATTTCCCTTATGAATATCGATGGAAAAATACTCAAACAAACTGAATCCAAGAACACATCAAAATAATCATTCAAAATGATCAAGCAGGCTTTATCCCAGGGATGAAGGGATGGTTCAATATAAGGAAATCCATCAATGTAATCCACTACATAAACAAACTCAAAGAAAAAAATACATGGTCATTTCATTAGATGCTGAAAAAGCATTTGACAAAATTCAGCATCCCTTCATGATAAAAGTCTTGGAAAGATCAGGAATTCAAGACCCATATGTAAACATAGTAAAAGAAATATATAGCAAACCAGTAGCCAACATCAAACTAAATGGAGAGAAGCTTGAAGCAATTTCACTAAAACCAGGGACTAGACAAGGCTCCCCTCTTTCTCCCTATCTATTCAATATAGTACTTGAAGTTCTAGCTAGAGCAATTAAACAATAAAAGAGGTCAAAGGGATACAAATTGGAAAGGAAGAAATCAAAATATCACTATTTGCACATGATATGATCATATATATTTTTAAATTTTATTTTTATACTTTATTTACATTTCAAATGTTTTCTTATTTCCAGGTCTCCCCTTTGTAAACCAACCATCGCATCCCACCTCCCCTTGCCTCTATGAGGGTATTCCACCACCCACCCACCCACTACCGTCTTCCCTCCCTGGCGTTCTCCTATACTTGGGCATCTAACACTCTCAGACCCAAGGGCTTCTCCTCCCACTGATGGTCAACAAGGCCTTCCTCTTCCACATAAGTGGCCAGTACTATGGGTCCCTCCATATGCATTTTAGGTTGATGGTCCTGTCTCTGGGAGCACCAGGGGGGCCTGACCAGTTGACACTGTTGCTCTCTCCCCATGGAGCTGCAAAATTCCTCAGCTCCTTCAGTTCCTTCTCCAACTCCTTCCTCCACCTGGGACCCCATGCACAGTCCAATAGTTGCTGTGAATTGAATCATGGGTGTTCTGAAATTTTGGGCTAATATCTGCTTATCAGTGAGTACATACTGTGTTTGTTCTTTTGTGACTGAGTTACCTCACTCAGGAAGATATTTTCAAGTTCCATCCATTTGCCTGCAAATTTCATGAGGTCACTGTTTTTAATAGCTGAGTAGGATTCCATTGTGCAAACGTACCACATTTGCTGTACCCATTCCTCTGTTTAGGGACATCTGGGCTGTTTCCAGCTTCTGGCTATTATTAATATGGCTGCTATGAACATAGTGGAGCATGTGTTCTCATTACATGTTGGAGCATCTTCTGGGTATATGCCCAGGAGTGGTATAGCTGAGTCCTCAGGTAGTATTATGTCTAATTTTCTCAGAGTCCGCCAAACTGATTCCCAGAGTGGTTGTACCAGCTTGTAATCCCAACAGCAATGGAGGAGTGTTCCTCTTTCTCCACATCCTCACCAGCATCTGCTGTCACCTGAGTTTTGATATTAGCCATTCTGACTGGTGTGAGATGGAATCTCAGGATTGTTTTGGTTTGAATTTCCCTGATGACTAAGGATGTTGAACATTTCTTTAGGTGCTTCTGAGCCCTTTGATTTTCCTCAGTAGAGAATTCTCTATTTAGCTCTGTTCCCCATTTTTACATAGGGTTATATGGTTCTCTGGAGTCTATCTTCTTAAGGTCTTTGTATATATATTGGATATTATTCCTCTATTGGATGTAGGATTGGTAAAGTTCTTTTCCCAATCTCTTGGTTGCAGTTTATTCCTATTGACAGTGTCCTTTGCCTTACAGAAGCTTTGCAATTTTATGAGGTCCCATTTGTCAATTCTTGATCTTAGAGCATAAGCCATTGGTGTTCTGTTCAGGAACTTTCCCCCTGTGTCCATATGTTCTAGACTTTTCCTCACTTCCTCTTCTATTAGACTCAGTGTATCTGGTTTTATGTATAGGTCCTTGATCCACTTGGACTTGAGCTTTGTACAGGGAGATAGGAATAGATCAATTTGCGTTCATCTACATGTTGACCACCTGTTGAACCAGCACCATTTATTGCAAATGCTGTCTTGTTTCCACTGGATGGTTTTAGTTCCTTTGTCAATGATCAAGTGACCATAGGTGTGTGGGTTCATTTCTGGGTCTTCAATTCTATTCCCTTGGTCTGCCTGCCTGTCACTGTACCAATACCATGCAGTTTTTATTACTACTGCTCTGTAGTACATCTTGAGGTCAGGGATGTTGATTCCTCCTGAAGTTCTTTTATTTTGAGAATAGTTTTTGCTATCCTGGCATTTTTGTTATTCAAATGAATTTGAGAATTGCTATTTTTTAGTCTATGAAGAATTGAGTTGGAATTTTGTTGGGGATTGCATTGAATCTGTTGATTACTTTGGCAAGATGGGCATTTTTACTATGTTAATCCTGCCAATCCATGAGCATGGGAGATCTTTCCATCTTCTGAAGTCTTCTTCAATTTCTTTCTTCAGAGACTTGAAGTTCTTGTCATTCAGATCTTTCACTTGTTTGGTTAGAGTCACACCAAGATACTTTATATTGTTTGTGACTATTGTGAAGGGTGTCATTTCCCTAATTTCTTTCTCAACCTGTTTATCCTTCAAGTATAGGCAGGCTACTGATTTGTTTGAGTTAGTTTCATATCCAGCCACATTTCTGAAGTTGTTTTCAGCT
The DNA here is from genome assembly GCA_028551405.1 of Uromys caudimaculatus. Classification (NCBI taxonomy): domain Eukaryota; kingdom Metazoa; phylum Chordata; class Mammalia; order Rodentia; family Muridae; genus Uromys; species Uromys caudimaculatus. The sequence continues at coordinate 63,727,386 of CM052722.1, forward strand.
ATAGCAGTTCTCTGGTGGAGTTTTTATGTTCACTTAAATATACAATCATATCATCTGCAAATAGTGATATTTTGATTTCTTCCTTTCCAATTTGTATCCTTTTGACCTCCTTTTGTTGTCTTCATTTTATCTGAATCACTTCTTATATCATTTTTTATGGAAAAGAGACAGGAGAGTGACAGTAAATTTTTTAGCTTTTGTTTTTAAAATGGGAATGTGTTATTTTATCATCTATTTTTTATTTATATATGTGAATCTCTAGTTTTGAGAGTACTAATGGCTAATTCCAGGATTTTGTGCATTGGACATAGGCAATGTGTCACTCAGCTCTTCCCTAAGCTTTTTGTATTTTTAAAGGAGTTTTTGCTTGTAAAGAATTCTTATTAATTGAGACTGCTGTCTCAGTTTACCTGGACCCCAGAGATCTCTCAGAGACTGGACCATCAACTGGGCAGCGTAAACCAGCTGATATGAGGTCCCCAACACATATACAGTAGAGGACTGCTGGATCTGGGTTCAGTCAGAGAAGATGCACCTAACCCTCAAGAGACTGGAGGCCCCAGGGAGTTTAGAGGTCTGGTGGGTTGGGGGTGGGGACATCCTCATGGAGACTGGGGGTAGAGATGAGGTATGGCATGGTAGATGAGGAGGGGGATAAAATTTGGAGTGTAAAAAGAAAGATTTATAAAAAAGATTTAAAAAAATTCTTGTTTGTAGTGTTGTCATTTAGCATTTAAAGTCTAACATAGACACAATAATAAATTTAATAATAAGTATATTCTCCAACCATTTTGTGACCTGCATGATTTCTGACACCAATTATTTAGACTAGCTCTGAGCCTGTGTGTCAGCCAAAGGCAGATAGCATTCTACTGAGGAATCTTAAGTGGCATGCCACTTTCTTTTTTTCTTTCACTATTCTCTGATTTAGTTTAGTTTTGTCAGATAATATGGATGTATTTGGGGTTTATTTTATTTGTACCCCTTAATCGTTAGTCATTTGTAGATCTCTGGATTGTCTCAAATATTGGGATTTTGAGATAATTATTCTTTTAAGATTTTATTATCATTGAAAATTTGATTTGTTCTAACACAAAGTGAATTTATTCTTCTTTTTCTCTGCTAATATATGCTTTTAGAAACTTTCAATGAAATTCTAAATTTAGTCATTACACTTTTGGTGTCTCAGATTTTTGTTTCATTGTTATATATTCTAGCTCCTTATGGATATCGTAACTCTGTTCTTAATTTACTACAGTTATATATTCATGTTATTTTTCAGTTCTTTTTAATGCACTGGTAGTTATTTTAAATGCATAAATATTAAGTTATATATTTTGAAATCTTCATGGACAGTTTATTTCATTTCTTTATTGTTTCTGTAACTAAATAACATTTTTTGATTCTTTGTATATCCAGTAATTAAATCTTCAAATTTGAGCATTTATTATATTATAGAAAATGTATACATCCTATTTTCCTTATTCAGGATTTGTCCTTTTACCTATTTGTGCAGTGTGTGCTTGATTATCATAAGCTATAACAATATATTAATTTGGAGACTTTCCAAAGTTTAATTTTGCAAATATTTTCCCTGCCACGTATAGTTACAGAATTATCATTAGCCAATATTCAGCTAGTATTTTAGCGATATCTTTTATATAAGACAATAAAACTCTCAAATTTTCACTTTAACAGAACAAAATTGAGGATAATAGTCTCCTCTTTTAGATTGCTCTAGACTAAGTAAATCCACTGCCAACTATCTGCTTGTTTTATTTTAAGTCTGCATATCATCACAGTGTTAAGCATAAGATAGTCTCAAAACCTTGCTGAATATTTGTAATTATGAGCAGATTATAATCTGTTCATATAATTCTAAAATTTCCCATAAAATACGATTTTTAAAAAAGCATCCTTATTAATTGCTGTTCTTACTGCCCGAGTTATTGGTATTCTGTTCAGGAATTTGTCTCTTGTATCAGTATATTCAAGGCATTTCCCTATTTACTCTTCTTTTAGATTTAATGTATCTGCTTTTTCTTTGAGGTCTTTGATCCACTTAGACTTGATGTTTGTGCATGGTGATAAGATATGCATCTATTTGCATTCTTCTACATGCAAACATCCAGTTAGACTAGCACCATTCGTTGAAGATGCTTTGTATGATTTTTGGCTTCTTTCCATTTATACCAGGTGTGAATTTGTTCATCATGTGGGTGCCCTTTCAATTGGAGTAGAGGCTTTGTCTGACACTATTGCCTGCCATCAGATCCTCTTCCCCTAACCAGACTGCCTAGATTAATCTCGGTAGAAGAGGATGTGCTTATTCCTAGTAGGACTAAGTGTTCCAAGGTGGGTGATACTCAACGGGGTCTTCCCTTTCTCTGAAGAGAAGGGGGAACAGTAAGGAGGGAAGGAATTTGTAAAGGTGGTACTGGGAGGAGAGGAGGGAGAGGCTGCAATCAGGATATAAAGTGAATAAATAAATTAATTATTGAAAAATATGTCTTTATTTTTCAGAAACTTTCACTAAGTTTCTTAGTTAAGAATCCCTGGTGTAGTCACAAATATGTTTCTAATCTTCTGATGGTTTTAGTAAAGATATTTAGGACAATTGCAGACTAAATTGACAGATATAAGTAAGCCAGTACTTTTGTTACCTTAAAATATAAATGTTTTACATACATAATATTTTAACAGTAGGGTGTGGCAGTTACTGTTTGTTCTAACAGTGGATCATGGAACTGCTGTTCACTGTGATATAGAAGCTTAATTAAAGGTGAATTAAAATGATTAAAACATTTCTAACCTTTTAAGATATTTTATGAGTTTTTTTTTCTCTAAAGGCTTTATTTTTTCTTGAGCTTGCTTGTACCATACATTCATAATTTTTAATTATGTAGATGTACAAATATTTGAAGTGGCCTTCTCTGCTATTTTTCTAACTGACTTTTCAAAAAAGTTTTTAGAAGTTCTACTATTCAATATCACTTAAAATTTTATATCGATTATAATTTTTTTATGCAAGCATGAAATTATGCAACATTTTGTGGGAAACTGGAAATATAGGTTAATTATTTTAGGTGTTCATGTTAATTTACTTAGTACATGCATTTCCAGAAGATTGAGACATTTATGATATTATTAAGTTAAAATACGAGTAAAACGATTTATTAATTGTGCGATATACATATATTATACCTATTTCTTACATTAAAATAAACATACGAACATATATATTCCTATCTTTTATAAACAGAGGATAAAGCTATGTAGAGATTTCTACAATATAATAATTTTCCCTAGAGAATCAGCAAATCTATCATACTGTAGTTTACCTTAGTATAGAAAATATATTAATATCAGAATCTAAAAAAAAATACAACCTCAGGAATCTAAATGAAATTGGTCTCTTTAATATAGAATTACATATTTTTTTACCTCAAGGAAAAATCAAAATGTATTTAAATTTACTTGTTTTTTTCCTTAGAAGCAAATATTTTCATCAATTGATATGAATTTTCAATAAAAGTAACATGAATAATGGATCATGCAATACAGTCATTCTATATTTCTGTTTTAAAATCTTTGAATGAAACAAAAAGATATCTTGAGTATTTCCTTCTTTTCTCCAACCAAATGATTGTTATTTCAAGCAAGAAAGAATAAATTAAATTTTGTCAACTTTCTAAATCTTGCCAGAGATAGAAAAACTTTAATATGCTTTGTAGAGAATTTTTCTTATTGCCAGTGACTCTGATAAAAACTATACCAGATGGATCCCAAGTTGGCCCAGTCATTGATCATACTTTACTTCAGTCTCTGCTCCAATTTTGTCCCTGCATTTCTTTTAGACAGAATCAAAACTTTGCAGGTGGGTTTGGTGTCCCCATCCTTCCACTAGGGGCCCTGACTAATTACTAGAAGTGGTCTCTTCAGGTTCCAACTCCCCATTGTTGGGCACTTGGGCTAAGCTCATCCTTATTGAGTCCTGGAAGCCTCATACATCCCAGGTCTCTGAGACTTTCTAGAGGTTCCCCACACTCAACTCTAGACTCCCTACCCTCCACCCCTGGCAGCTGCATATTTGCATTCATTCTCCTGGATCTCTGGGTTTATCTCCAGTGCCCCCCCCCACCTGATCCTGTCCCAGTATTCACTTCCCCTCTCCTACCTAGGTCCCTCTATCCCTCTGCCTCCCATAGTTATTTTTCCCCCTTCTAAGCGGGATTGGAGTATCCTCACTTGGGCCTTCCTTCTTGTTAAGCTTAGGGTCTGGGGGTTGTATAATGGGTATTCTGTACTTTTTGGCTAATATCCATGTATCATTGATTACATACCATGCATGTCCTTTTGGGTCTGGGTTACCTCACTCGTGATTTTTTTTTAATTCCATCCATTTGTCTACAAAACTCTTGATGCCCTCATTTTTTAATAGCTGAATTGTATTCAATTGTGAAAACAAGCATTTTCTTTATCAATTCTTCGGTTAAGGGACATCTGGGTCACTTCCAGTTTCTGTCTATTATGAATAAGGTTGCTATGAACACAGCAGTGTATGTGTCCTTATAGTAAGGTGGAGTATCTTTTGAGTATATGCCCAAGAGTGGTCTAGCTGGATCTTCAGGTAAAACTATTTCTGATTTTCTGAGGAACTTCCAGAATGATTTTCAGAGGGGTTGTACCAGTTTGAAAAAACACCAGCAATGTAGTATTCTTCTCTCACATATTATATCCTAACTACATTTCTCCCTCCATCTAGCATCTCCCTCCTCCCCTGTAACTCCCCTTTCCTCCAGATCCACCCCCCTCCTCTCCTTGGATAATAGCAGGCCTCCAAGGATTATTAAAACTATTTTTTGTTTATTTGAGAATAGATTCTTCTCATGTACAAATACATCCTGAACATAGTATCCTCTCCACCACTCCTCTCCAAAACATCCACTCTCCCTCTGTTTCCTTTATGGAAAATAGCAGTTCTGCAAGATACAACAGCCAAAGAGGACAAAATAAGAAATGATAATACAAGGCCTCATATAAAGTCAGATCAAGACAACATAATAGGAAAAAAAGTGTCTCTAGCAAGCAAAAGTGTTAGAGACTCACTCATTACCACTGTTATGAGTACCACAAAAACACTACGGTAACAGCCATCACACATTCAGAGGATATGGTACAGACCCATGTAGGTCCCGTGTTTGCTGCTTCAGCCTCTGAGAGCCCATATGAATCCTACTTAATTGACTGAATGGGACATGTTCTCTTGGAGGCATTTTATTTAATTGAGTTTCCCTCCACTCAGATGACTATAGCTTATGTCAAGTTGACCTAAAACTGGACAGGATATTTACCGCCCATTCCACCTTGTAAACCTGACACAAACAAATACCCACCACTCTTAAGCTGCAATATTTCTTTTCTTGTTCATCCTCAAGAAAACAAATTAAGTAAACACATTACAATATAAATTATTTTACAACTTAAAAGTCTCCGAGCTTTTAAAAATTCGAACACTAACAATTCAGTTTCTTGAAAAATACCTACTCCTTTAAAATCTGACATCCCTGTAGGATCCAAAAGTGTCATTTTCTAAACTTAAGCTTTCTTAATTGTGGGCTCCAATGAAATTTAATAAATTGAATACTTCCCAATTTAAGCTGAAATAACCAGGGCAAAATCACAATCTAAACAAAGCAAAACTAAACTTCAACAGCACAAATAACCCAATGTCCAATATCTGGAATTCATTCACGATCTTCTGTGCTCCTCCAAAGGGCTTAGTGCACATTTTTTCTTCTCTGTGCTCTCCAGCCCACACAGATTGTTTCCTATTTTCAGGCTGAATCCACTCTACAACTGCTACTGTTCTTTATGATCATGCTATGCTACTAGTATCTTCGAAATGTTGGAATCTCTTGCTTCAACTGAGCTGCACTTTCACCAATAACCTGTCCTGAGTAATCTTCAGGGGCTCCCACACTGCCACTTAATTATAAGGCTCAGCTGCTCTACAGGAAATCTTCAATACAGTACCAACTGGGTGATGCTAGCACTATCAAGATCAGCTGCCGCTGGAAGGACAAGCTTGGCTACATCTGGAACACAACTTCTACTATGTGTTAACTATGAGAAAACACTTCCCAGATTCCAACTCAATAATGCTGGTTTCTTTTTAATCACCAATGACTTCTAAGCTCCCAGGTAATCAATTGCCCTAATAAAACAAAATCACAGCCAATTCTTCAGTTCCAGCTGATCAGATAATACAAATTCTTCACCCAAATGGCTTAGTAGAATCTTTTCCCTCAAACTTCATAAGCCAGCCCTCCATTATCTGCACTGCTCTCAACATTTTTATCTTCCAAGCTCTTACAGAACATCTCTCTGAGCTCTCAACTCGTACTGACTTTTCTAGCCTAAAATTCAATGTCCTTCACAATCTTTCAAAAAACAACATGATCCGTTCTTTGTTCTGTCACAAAAAATGTTCCTCTCCCTGTACCAATATTTTTTAGTTAGGGTTTCTATTGCTAGGATGAAATATCATGACCAAAGCAACTTAGGGAAAAAAGGGTTTATTTGGGTATGCTTCCACATTACTATTCAGCATGGAAGGAATTCATGAAAGGAGCTCAAACAGGGAATGACCTGGAAGAAGGAGCTGATTCAGAGGGCCATGGAGAAGTGCTGCTTACTGACTTTTCCCTCATGGCTTGCTCCTATAGGTTTCTTCTAGAACCCAGGACCACTTGCCTAGGCGTGGCACAACTCATAGTGGGCTGAGGCTCCCTCCATCAATCATTAATTAAGAAAATGCTCTTCAGAATTGCCTATAATTAACTTGGGTAAGGAAATTTAGGTGGAACAAGTTAGGGATTGGAGGGAGAGGATATGAGAGTTGTTGGAAGAAGGAAAAGGAATGGGAACATGATGTAATTAGCATTTAATTTAAACAGGTTTACACTGAACTCTTTGACAGTGGCATGAGTATCATATTTGCATAGTTCTGTGACTTTGCCAAAAAGAATATCTTCATGCTAAAATTTACCAATGTTTTACAGACAGCATATATATATAGAATAAATGAATTGGTTAATTGTGCTTTCTTGTAATTAAATCTTCCGCCATGTAACATGAAATTATTATCCTAAAACATATTTTATATGATGTTTGTCATAGAAATGTAACTTTCTTTTTAATTTTTTTTTATTATTTTACTAAAACTATTTTTAATATTTCCGAATTTGAGTGAAAGAAAGTTAAATGAAATGGTTTAACTCTTCAATATGAATCTTTATATATGAATTCATTTTTAACTTATAAATAAAAATACAGAACTTTAATAAGATGTCATATGTGCATATGATGAAAACTTTATTATTTTAAGATTAATTGATCAAAAGTGAAAGAAATATGTAGAACACTTGAATTTTACTACAATGCTACTGTCTCTCCCAAGTTAATAGCCTTCTTTTTCATTAATGATTATATTTACATACTCATGAATACATTATGTATTATATATATTCGATATATATATCACATATATGTATATAATATTTCACATATATATGCACAAATATATAAATACAACCTACTGAGTCTGTTTCTATGATTTGTGTATATATGATTTCAGGGTTTGCCACTTCGTATTGGATAAACAATCAGGGAGATCATTCCAGTGAAAGGACAATTCTCCTTTTCTTGGCAGCCATTAGTGGCCAATAGTTCTTTGTCTAGGGTGGGACTCTATGTAACTTTCCACTTCACAATTAGCATAACAATTGATGTCATTATTTATATATTGTTTAGGCAGCCATTTCTAGATGACATAATCTCAGAGTAAACTTCCTGACCCTCTAGCTGTTACAGTCTTTCTGCCCTTCTTTTGTCATGTTGCTTGAGCCTTGGGTAGAGGAGTTATGTTGAATATATATCTACTGGTGCTAGGCTCAATTTTTTCCAAAATAAGTATATTCCGTTTACACATATCTTTTGCTTAGACTGCAAATTGACAATTTTCTCCAATAAGCCAAGCTTTGTTAGACACATTCTCAATATTTAAATGAACAAAATACGAGCACATTTATTAAGATATAAAAATTAATAATATAGATTTTATTTTATTTGAAATTTGTATACTATACTTTAAATCTCAGCTCTTTTATGATTTATTTATTTATTATAAGCAAATGAGCGCTATATCTCCATGTAAACCTTCATTCCAGAAGAGGTCATCCAATCCCAGTATAGATGGTTGTAAGCCACCATGTGATTGCTGGGAATTGAACTCAGGAGCTCTGGAAGAGCAGAGATTGCTCCTAAACTGCTGAGCCATTTCTCCAGCCCTAAATCTCATTGTTAAATACATGCCAAGTCACTAAAGAAAAAAAATTAAGTTAAATGGAGAAAATAGCTTCCCATGATAAAATTGGTTTTATATGTCAACTTGACCAAATGTACTTTAAAATCATTTTAAGTTATTATTCATTTGCTATAAACTTAATGTATGTCTTCTACAAGAGTAGCAAGTGCACTTAACAACTGGGCCATTTCTCTACACCTGGGATTCTAGTTTTGTTTTTAAATAAATTAAATCATTTTTGACATCAGGTTTCTCTAAGTTGTCTAGGGCAGCATCAAATTTTCAATGTAAGCCAATCTGGACATGAACATTTGATACTCCTGCTTCATCATCTTAAGTACTGGATGAGATTCAAAGTATATTTGATCATTTGTGGTCCAACATACTATATGATGCTACATCTAAATCTGTGTATCATCCCAAATCAGTTCATATGTTTTCTTCTTAGAGAAAACAACAACAACAAATGACAACAAAAACCGGTGCTTGATTTTTGGGGGTTTCCATATAAGATCTTTTTACAAAGCTCACTGAAGCTTTGCTACTAGTTTTTCATTCTACTTTAGTGTTGAACATGCGACTTAATTGGATTTCCATGGCCATAAAATGCTCTTAAACTGAAATATAACATCTTTCTGTAATATCCATTTTCTAAATTGAGCCGTTTAAAAATATGGCAGGGGGGTATATGTTTAAAAACATTACATAAAATTATGGGTATATACTGTGATTATCATTTGGTTAAGGACAATATTACATCTAGGTGGACAGTGTATTGGACATACAGTAGTGTTTCTTAGGGAGAGTAATTAGGAAGTTTCTTTTGTTCTTTCTTAACTAGTGTACCATTGATAACTTAAGACTTACTTAACTCGTTTTTATAATTTATTTCTTTTTAATTTATTTTTATTGGTTATTTTATTTATTTACATTTCAAATGTTGTCCTCTTTCCCAGTTTCCCCTCCACAAAACCCCCATCCAATCCCCCCTCCATTTTGCCTTTATGAGGTTGCTCCCCTCACTCCGACTGACTCACTCTTGCCTCATTCCTCTAGTATCCCCTTATAATGTATTCAGTGTTGATACCATCTATGCTTGTCAGTTTTAATTGACCACATGACACAATTTGAATCACCTGTGAATACAGTCCCAGTGAAGTATTGTCTTGATTAGGTTGTCTGGTGGGCATGGCTGTGGTAGATATTTTGAATCCCTTAATTGATAACGATCCAGCCCACAGAAAAGGAGATTATTCTTTGACTAATACCTGGAAATGACTGTATAAGAATGAAGAGTAAGGAATACTGAGAGTGGGAGAAATAATCTTCCCCTAGGATAAGTGCTCTAATTGGTTACCAAATACAAGTAGGCAGCCTTGAAATCATGTAATACTAGTAATATTAAGCAGGTTGCGTAGGTTGGATTCATGTTTTTATCATATGTTTATGTAACAATAACAGTCAAAGAAAGGAGATTATTTTGAGAGGGAGCAAGTGGTAGGGAATAAATAAAAGAAAGGGAAAATTATTAAATTTAAATTTAAAACAATAAAAAGTAAAGAAAAATAAAAATAGGTAGTGAAAACAAAATAATGGAGAAAGTAAATTGACAGTAAATATGTATATATTTTGTAATTTACTTATTATGGATATGATGTGACCATCACCCAGTCTTCTCGTGACTTCCAGACTATGATGGGCTAGAACCTAGAACTATGAGTTGAAATAAACTGTTTCCCTCTAAGTTGTTTTCTCTTGTCAGGATATTTTATCATAACCACAGCACACAACATATAACACTATCCTGGTCTACAGAGTGAGTTCCAAGACAGCCACGGCTACACAGAGAAACCCTGTCTCGAAAAAACCAACCAACCAACCAACCAAACAAACAAAAACAACCATATAACACTATCTATTTAAAAATACTTTAAAAATAATAGTATGTTTCTCTCTTGGATATCTCTTTAATATTCTGACAAAAAGAAAACAGTGTGATACATTAATGATTATTCAAATGTAAACAATACAGATTATGATGAGAACTAATGGAACAAACACATTATCTAGATTATGAAACTTTGTAGATTTGGCACTCAACTCATGCCAAATTCTTCTAAGCAAAACCAAGTAAAAATTCTGTAAAGCAGAAGTGCCTCTTGTTAGATACTATTGTAAATTTAAGATTTGGGGATGAGGCATGATTCTGTGAGTGTTAGAAACACTGTACTAGTACTAAGGGCCTATCAGTGAGTTGGAAATGATTTAATACAACTTCCGGAGAGTTAACAAAACAGTCTGGAGTCTAAAATGTCCATTCAATACTCTGATGCATTTTTTTCCATGAGGACTGTCTTCTTGATTTACAGAGAGAGAAGGAGAGAGAGACAGAGACACAAAGAAAAGACAGAGAAACAGAGATAGAGAGAGACAGAGAGACGGAGGAAGAGAGGGAGAAAAGGAAGGAAGGAAGGAAGGAAGGAAGGAAGGAAGGAAGGAAGGAAGGAAAAAAGGAAGGAAGAAAAAGGAAAGAATAAAATAAAAAAAGGAAGACAGGAAGGGGGAAGACAAAAGAGTAGGGTTATACAGATTTTCATCTTTTTATACCTTTATCAATACTAGTAGTTAGGATCATTCTTATGATTTTTTATATACCTAATTATTGATTTAAAACACCCAGCCTCCTTATAATGTAATATTGGAGATAAGAACTTCTATAAATGTTATTTAGAGGTACAAGTCTTAATTCATAATGGCATGAAATCTGGAAAATATCTCCTTTTTCCCCAAATGCTCATATTACTTGTGATTCCCCTTGTCAAAAATTAACCTGAAGTCAGCTAGCTATAGATGCTACTTAGTACAACACATGAACACAGAACACAGAAATAGTAAATTGCAAGTATGATTGCTAAAAATTACCTACCATCCCATAGTCAAAAACTCTGACCTAGAATTGTTCTTGTCTAAAAGAACTGCAGGAACAAAAATGTAAAAGAGCCAAAAGGAAAAAGAGGTCCAGTGACAGGCCCAAATTGGGTTCTAGCTAAAGGGCAGGCTCTAAGGCCTAACACTCTTCCTGATGCTCTGGTGTGCTTATAATAGGGATCTAGTATGGCTGTCCTCTGAGAGGCCGAACAAGGAGCTGAGAGTGTCAGATGCAGATACTTACACACAGCCAATGGAATGAAACTGGGGACCCCTGTGGTTGAATTAGGAAAAAGGTGGAAGAAGCTGAGGAGGAGGGCAAACCCCTAGGAAGACCAGCAGTCTCAATTAACCTAGAATCCTAAGATTTCTCAGACACTGAGCCACCAACCAGACAGCATATGCCAGCTGATATGAGGCCCCCAACACATATACAATAGAGGACTGCCAGATCTGGGTTCAGTCAGAAAAGATGCACTTAACCATCTAGGAACTGGAGGCCCCAGGAAACCTATAAGTATAGTGGGTTGGGGTTGTAGATGTGTGGACATCCTCTCAGAGTATGAACCAGGAGGGGAATAATGACTGGATTGTAAAAGAAGTTTAAGTAGTAGTAGTAGTAGTAGTAGTAGTAGTAGTAGTAGTAGTAGTAGTAGTAGTAATAATAATAATAAATTTCAATTGCCCAACCCACTATATATTGGAAAAGTAGGGGAAGTAATCAAACATTCCTCTGAGGTCATTACCTCTTTGACAGCACCCCTCATAAATGGCACTAACTTGTCATTTTGCCTCTTGCTTCAGACCTTGACCTCAATGTACCAACTCCTTAATGTCACCAGAACTGGTTGCTTTAAAGATTGCTGGTTATGAATACTCCCTAACTCACAATTGCCACTTATAGCCTCTCTGGTGATAATGCAGAGTAATCTTACCTCACCTTATGTCAGCTGCCCTGACTCTGATGTTGCCATGACTTTTCCTCTATCCCTCTTTTTGGTGTGCAAAACTGTTTTAAGACTTCTAGGACATATTATGTAGGAATGCTAAGTTCCCTAGACTGCAATAGAACCACAACCCTTGATATGTCATCTCTGCTACAGTGCTCTGCAGTCCAAAGATGTCAATTCTTTGAGGTACTTGGGTATATCATTGCTAACCTGCCAGCTGGTCAGGAGTTTGCATGTTGGTACTCCTTTTGCCTGAACCAGGAGTACTCCAGGGGAACAAGCCCCTGCCAATCCCAGTTGTAGATATGATAGCTGCCCAACATAAGAGGGCAGTTCAGATCGTGCCACTCTTGGTCACTGCAGGAATAGCCATGGGTGCTGGTACTGGAATTGCAGGGATAATGACTTTCATGACCAAATATAATAAATTCACTTTCACGCTTGACAACAATTTTCAAGAAATGTCTGAAACGATGCTTACTATCAAGAAACAGATCTATTCTTTGGCAGCTGTGGTGCTTCAGAACTGATGGGGGCTAGATGCCCTGACAGCAAAAGAAGGAGGTCTTTCCATGTTCCTCCAAGAAGAATGCTATTCCTATGTCAACCAATTCGGGATAGTGAGAAATAAAATCCAGGAGCTACAGTCAGACATACAGAATTTCAGGGAACTTTAGACCTCCAGTTCTGGGATTTTCAAAAACCCTATATGGAAGTGGATACTCCCTTTTGTAATGCCACTGCTAGTCATCTTCCTGGTGTTATTATTCACTCCCTTCCTCATTAATCTTGTTTCTTCATTCCTTCAATGACAAATACAAAAAAAAAATTCTAATCAAACTATTGACCAGTTTCTGCTACAGGATTACTAGCCGCTTTCTACAGAGGAGCTGCTGTCCACAGAGAAGCCTGATGTGAATGTTTACCAAGTTGACCCAGATGGTGAAAATTAGCTACACCCCAAAATTGATGACTCACCTAAACAGCAGTAATCAGTTTAAAAGACACAATGTCCCCATTCCCTTTTCACTATCGGCTTCTCCTCCCCTTTTTCTTCTCTTTATGATAAGATAAAGGGAGGTATGGTGGTATCAGGATTGGCTCTGAACCCAGTGACATCACATCTAGGTGACAGTGACCCATACATCTGCGGTCATGGCAACCTCCATACACATTTCCAGAATCCAGTTGACTCACCTCCCACCTTTACCTGTGAGTGGCTATGTCACTATCCAAATAAAAGGCAGACCCCCTCTGACCTCTCTCTCCCCCCCCTTCTTCGCTGCCACCTTTGCCCTTTGCTCCTGCAATAAACCTCTGCCACGTGGAACTGTTTTGGCCTGGTGTGATCTCTCTGGACGCAAACCATGCATCCAACACAGCACGTATATTTTTATATCATTATCAAGGGATTCCTTATTTTAAGTAATTACATTTAAGATTGCCTGCCATATAATGGATACAATAAAAGCACTAGAAACATACACATATATCTGGGTCCTCAGGTAGTATTATGTCCATTTTTCTGAGGGTCCGCCACACTGATTTCCAGAGTGGTTGTACCAGCTTGCAATCCCACCAGCAATGGAGGAGTGTTCCTCTTTCTCCACATCCTCACCAGCATCTGCTGTCACCTGAGTTTTTGATCTTGGCCATTCTGACTGGTGTGAGGTGGAATATCAGACTTGTTTTGATTTGCATTTCCCTGATGACTAGGGAAGTTGAGCATTTCTTTAGGTGTTTCTCAGCCCTGCGAATTTCCTCAGTTGAGAATTCTCTGCTTAGCTCTGTTCCCCATTTTTTGATAGGGTTATTTGGTTTTTTAGAGTCTAACTTCTTGAGTTCTCTGTAAATATTGGATATTAGCCCTCTATCGGGCATAGGATTGGTTAAGATCTTTTCCCAATCTGTTGGTTGCCGTTTTGTCCTATTGACAGTGTCCTTTGCCTTACAGAAGCTTTGCAATTTCATGAGGTCCCATTTGTCTATTCTTGATCTTAGAGCATAAGCCCCTGGTGTTCTGTTCAGGAACTTTTCCCCCGTACCCAGGTGTTCGAGAGTTTTCCCCACATTCTCTTCTATTAGATTCAGTGTAACTGGTTTTATGTGGAGGTCCTTGATCCACTTGGATTTGAGCTTTGTACGAGGAGATAGGAGTGGATCAATTTGCATCCTTCTGCATGTAGACCGCCAGTTGACCCAGCACCATTTGTTGAAAATGCTGTATTTTTCCACTGAGTGGTTTTAGCTCCTTTGTCGAAGATCAAGTGACCATATATGTGTGGGCTCATTTCTGGGTCCTCAATTCTATTCCATTGATTTACCTGCCTGTCACTGTACCAATACCATGCAGTTTTTATCACTACTGCTCTGTAGTACAGCTTGAGATCAGGGATGCTGATTCCCCCAGCTATACCTCTCCTGGGTATATACCCTGAAGATGCCCCAACATGTAACAAAGATACATGCTCCACTATGTTCATAGCAGCCATATTTATAATAGCCAGAAGCTGGAAACAACCCAGATGTCCCTCATCAGAGGAATGGATACAGAAAATGTGGTACATTTACACAATGGAGTACTACTCAGCTATAAAAAACAATGA
>CM052722.1:63742737-63803477 GCA_028551405.1 Uromys caudimaculatus
GAACTTTCTTTGTCCCAGACTGTCCTTGAATTCAGTGATGTACTTGCCTCAGTCTTCTAGGATTAAAGGCTTGTATGACCTAAGCTTTCCATTGTCACTATGCCTCAAGATCTCCATGTCAAGATCTGGGTCTGAAGCTTGTGTGTTCTGGCCTCAAGATCTGTATCACACGTATGTCATCCATTTCTGGAATGTAGTTCATTATGTAGTCATGTTGACAACCAGGAATAGCCATCACAGTAATCTCAATTGTACCCTCAAGTAATAAACACACACACACACACACACACACACACACACACACACACACACACACACACAAACATACAACTATAATACCTATAACTATAAAAATTGTGATACAAATACAGAGAGAAAAATGGAATGTTTGAACTTTCAGATATATTATCGCTTCAAGTGTAAAAGTGATATAACCAGACTTTCATTAAATGATCTTGTCCGTGTGTACTTTATGTTGTTTTGTTTTTGTTTCATTTTGTGGTCAGAGTGATTGACAGATGTGTGTCTAAGTGGCAGGTAAATTGCTCTTATAGCATTGTGGAATTCATTTTCAAATGGCAACTTTTACTAGAAAACAAAGTATAATTTTCACAATTCAGTTGTGATTTAGTTCTATGACCCAGCTATACCTCTCCTGGGCATATACCCTGAAGATGCTCCAACATGTAATAAAGACACATGCTCCACCATGTTCATAGCAGCCATATTTATAATAGCCAGAAGCTGGAAACAACTCAGATGTCCCTCAGCAGAGGAATGGATACAGAAAATGTGGTACATTTACACAATGGAGTACTACTCAGCTATTAAAAACTATGACTTCATGAAATTCGCAGGCAAATGGATGGAAATTGAAAATATCATTCTGAGCAAGGTAACTCAGTCACAAAAGGATGAACATGGTATGTAATCACTGATAAGTGGATATTAGCCCAAAAATTTCAGAATTCTCAAGTTTCACTTTACAGTAACTGCTGGACTGAGAGTGAGGTCCCAGATGGAGGAGTTGGAGAAGGGACTGAAGGAGCTGAGGGAGTTTGCAGCCCCACAGAGGGAGCAACAGTGTCAACTGGCCTGACCTCCCCAGTGCTCCTGGAGCCTGGACCACCAACCAAAGAATACACACGGAGGGACCCATGGCTCAGACCACATATGTGGCAAAGGAGGGCCTTGGTGAACGTCAGAGGGAGGAGAGGCCCTTGGGCCTGAGAGTGTTAGATGTCCCAGTAAAGGGGAATGTCAAGGTGGGAAGATGGGAGTGGGTGGGCAGGTGGGTGGGAGGGGAAATACCCTCATAGAGGTAGGAGAGGAGGGAGGGGAAAGGGGGTTTCCAAAGAGGAGACCTGGAAAGGGGAAAACATTGGAAATGTAAATATAGTATCAAAAAATTAAAAAAAAAATGCTTCATACTTAAAACTTTCTTTAAAAAATTAGAAACTAAACTGTTAATATAAATGTATTCATAACCTTGATAGTCATGGTGTGGCAGGCCTTTGATAAGTAACTTTGGGCTGTATGGTTCTAGATCTCCAGGATGGTATTATTCAGGAGGTGCATGTCTGATGAAGGTGGGAGAGTGGTGGCAGTGGAATGGACTTCTGTCTGGGGGAGCAGGCTGCTCCGGGCAGCTTGGTATGCCCAGAGGATTCAGCAAACAGGGAAGATAGGTGGGGAAAGGGAAGCTTACCTGTATGTTTCAGCATCAGCAGCTCTGCTGAAGGTGAGCAGAGAGGTGAGGGGAGAATCAGGGTCCCCCTGAGATAGCATGCTACTCAGGGCAGCTTGGCTTGCTCCAGAGCGATCATCTTTTGTTTTGTTTTACTTTGCTTTGCTTTGCTTTGCTTTATTTTATTTTGTTTTGTTTTGTTTTGTTGTGTTATGTTTTGTCTTTTTTTGTTTCTCTAAATTTACTTTATATCTAGATCTCATCTTCCCCTTCCTCCTCTCTTCCTAGTCAAACCTCTTGTAAATTCTCCTCACCCTACTTTCTTCTTTTTCTCTTCAGGAAAGGGGAGGTATCCCATGGATATCAAACTACCATGGCAAATCAAGTTGCATTTGGACTAGGTGCAACTTCTTGTCCTATTGGGGTTAGACAAGGAAATGGAATTACAGGAAAGGGATCCAAATGCAGGCTACAGAGTTAGATACAGGCTGTGGTCTTGCTTTTAGTAGTCCCATATGAAGACCAGGTTGCATAACTGTTAATTATATACTTAGGACCGAGCTTCATCCCATGTATGTTCTTTTTTTGGCAGTTTGGTCTCTGTGACCACCTACTGGACCAGGTTATGTGATTCTGTATGTTTTTGTTTTTTGTTTCTGTTTTTTCGTAAAGTCTTTGATCACTCTGTCTTCTTGAATCATTCCTCTACCTCTCAGTAAGATTCCCTAAACCCCTGAATAGTGTTTGCCTGGGGTATCTGCATCTGTTTCCATCAGTTGCAGGGAGGAGCCTCTCAGATTGTAGTTATGCTAGATCATGACTGCAAGTATAGCAGAATATCATTAATATAGTCAAAGTGGGCTCTCTCTCTCTCTTTCTCTCTCCCCCTCCCTCCCTCCCTCCCTCCCTCCCTCCCTCTCTCTCTCTCTCTCTCTCTCTCTCTCTCTCTCTCTCTCTCTCTTTCTCTCTCTCCTTCAACATGAGGCTTGAGCTGGATCAGTCATTGTTTGCATAATCCCTCAATTTCTTCTCCATCTTTACTCCTGCACATCCTGTTGGCAGGAAAAATTTTGACTCTAAGAATTTGTGGCTTAGTTAGTATCCTAGTCAGGCTGCTGGAAATCATTTCTGGTTCTAGGATATGATCTTTTCATGTTCCATATCCCCTATTGCTAGTAGTCTTAGATAGGCACACCCTCATAGATTCTTCAGAGTTGTCATTATTCTAGGTTTGTAGCTCTTCACAGAGATGTCCCTGTACCAATTTCAGTTCCCCTTTCCCTTACTTTCTCCCTCCAACCTCCGCCCAAAAGATAACTCCTGTTACCCTACCCATCACTCCTTTACCCAGTCCCTCCCTCCATTTGCCCTTGATGTCTACTCTGATTCTTCTGAGCTTCTTCAAGCAACTCTTGTGCTCTTCTTGTTATTTAGCTTCTTTGGGTCTGTGAAGTTTAGCATGGTTATCCTGTACTTTATGGCTATTATCCACTTATAAGTGAGTACATACCATGTTTGTCTTTCAAAGTCTGGGTTACATCACTCAGAATAATCTTTGCTAGTTTCACCAATTTGCCTGTGAATTTTATGATGTCATTGTTTTTTTTTTTTTTCTTTTTTCTTTTTCTCTTTTCTTTTGGTTATTTTATTTATTTAAATTTCAAATGTTATCTGCCTTCCTAGTTTCCCTTATGGAAACTCCCTATCCTATCCCTCATTCTCCCTGCTTCTGTGAGGATACTCCCCCACCCACCCACCCACATCTGCCTCAGTGGTCTAGGGGTTCACACATTCTTATTCCATTCTATTGAGGGGCATCTAGTTTTTTTCTAGTTTATGGCTATTACAATTAAAGCTGCTGTGAACATAGTTGAGCAAGTGTCCTTATGATATGTTGGAGCATATTTTTGGGTATATTACCAGAGTGGTATTGGTGAGTCTTGAGGTAATTATACCAGTTTTTCTAAGAAACTACTTAATTGATTTCTAAAGTTGTTATACAACTTTGCAATCCCACTAACAATAGAGGAGTATTCCCCCCACTCCATGTCCTGGACAGCATGAGCTATCACTGAACTTTTTGATCTTGGTCATTCTGACAGGTGTAGGATGGAATCTGAGAGACCTTTTTATTTGTATTTCCTTGCTAACAAAAGATGTTCAACCTTTCTTTAAGTACTTCTCGGCCATTAGAGATTTCTATGCTAAAAATTCTCTGTTTAGTTCTGTGCCTCATTTTAAATGGATTACTTATATTGTTGATGTCTACTTCCTTGAGTTCTTTATGTATTTTGGGTATCATCAGTCTGGTTTATCAGATGTAGGGTGTTGAGGGGTTCTCCCATTCAGTAAGCTATTATTGTGGCATTTTCATAATACTGTTTGCCTTACAGAAGCTTTTCAGTTTCTTTAGATCTCATTTACTAATTGCTGACTTTAGTGCCTGAACTGTTGGAATTCTGTTTGAGAAGCTGTCTCCTGTGCTAATGAATTCAAGGTATTTGCAACCCTTTTTCTGTATCAGATTTACTGTATTCAATTTTATGTTGAGGTCTTTGATTGATTTGGACTTGAGTTTTGTTCACGGAGGTAGATATGGGTCTATTTGCATTCTTCTGCATGCAGGCATTAAGGTAGACCAACACCATTCATTGAAGATACTTCCTTTTTTCTATTGTAAAGCTTAACCACTTTGTCAAATCAATTTTCTATTGTTGAGTATGTTTACTTTTTTTCCTCGATTCCACTCTATTAATTAACCTGTCTGTATGGCAATACCATTTCTTTTGTATTTTGTTATTATTATCATTATTATTGTCATTACTATTGCTCAGTTGTGCAGATTGAAATCAGGGATGGTAATACCCTCAGAAGATTTTTTTTTTTTATTTTACAGGATTCTTTCTGCCTGTAAAAATTGTTAATCTAAACGTAGAATCATATAGTAACAATGGTAATTGTTCTATCAATGATTAACATATCACTATATATTGGTGACCTAGGTACATTTGAAAAGTTAAATGATATTTTAAATTATGATACTCCCATCTAGCACCATTAGAGGCACCTGTTGTGTTCCTAAAATTATACTACATACATTAAATGACATTTACGATGTCTTTGGCATATTACAATTTTTGTGCTATGTATCATTAATATTTTTTCACAGATGCAGACACTGAGACTAAGACTACTCTGATGACTTGCTCAAATTTGCACAAGTAAGTAATGGTTGAACATATTTCAATTCAGATATATTTGACTATAAAAATGGATAATTTTCCTTCTATCATTTTATTTATGAGTAGCCAATTAATAAAACTTTCTCTTACGCATCAGTCAACACCAGGCTTAAAACAGTAGCTGAGACTTGAATTTTGTTACTTCTAATTTTCTGAAGCTAAAGATATATATTTTTAACAACATTGAAGTATATTTAAATATGTGCTATAGTATTTATTATCATTATTATTTTTTTCTGAATTGCGATTTTTTTCAATCGCTGCAATTTTTTATTTAATACTTTGTTGGAGAAGGGACTGAAGGACCTGAGGGAGTCTGCAGCCCTATGGAGGAAGCAACAGTTTCAACTGGCCTGACCCCCCCCCCCCCCGGTCCTCCTAGAGCCTGGACCACCAACCAAGGAATAGACATCGAGGGACCCATGGCTCAGACCACATACGTGGCAGAGGAGGGCCTTGTTGGCCATCAGGGGGAGGAGAGGCCCTTGGGCCTGAGGGTGTTAGAGGCCCCAGTAAAGAGGAATGTCAAGGTGGGAATACAGGAGTGGGTGGGCAGGTAGGTGGGAGGTGGAATTCCCTCATAGAGGCGGGGAGGGGGAGGGGATAGGTGGCTTCCAAAGAGGAGACCTAGAAAGGGGGAAACATTGGAAATGTAAATAAAGTATCAAAAAAAAATTCTTTATTTACATTTCAAATGTTTTCCTCTTCCATGTCTTGCCTTTGGAAACCCCCTAGCCCATCCCCCCTCGCCTTGCCTCTATGAAGGTATTCCCCCACCCACCTACTCACTACCCTCTTCCCTCTCTGGCATTCCTCTATACTGGGGCATCTAACGCTCTTAGACCCAAGGGTCTCTCCTCCCACTGATGGTCAACAAGGGCCTCCTTAGCCACATATGTGGCCAGCACCATGGGTCCCTCCATATGCATTCTTTGGTTGGTGGTCCAGTAACTGTGAGCACCAGGGGGCCTGGCCAGTTGACAATGTTGCTCCCTCCCCATGGGGCTGCAAACTCTCTCAGTTCCTTAAGTCCTTTCTCCAACTCTTCCATCTGGGACCGCATGCTCAGTTCAACATTTGCTCGGAATTGAATCATGGGTATTTTGACCTTGTAGGCTAATATCCGCTTATTAGTGAGTATATACCTTGTTCATTTTTTGTGAATGAGTTACCTCACTCAGGATGATATTTTCAAGTTCCATCCATTTGCTTGCGATTTTCATGAAGTCATTGCTTTTAATAGCTGAGTAGTACTCCAGTGTGTAAATGTACCACATTTTCTGTATCCATTCCTCTGTTGAGGGACATTTGGGATCTTTCCAGCTTCCGGTTATTATTAACATGGCTTCTATGAACATATCAGAGCATGTGTCCTTATTACATGTTGGAGTATCTTCTGGGAATATGCCCAAGAGTGGTATAGCTGGGTCCTCAGGTGATATTATGTCCAATTTTCTGAGGGTGTGCCAAACTGATTTCCAGAGTGGTTGTACCAGCTTGCAATCCCACCAGCATTGGAAGAATGTTCCTCTTTCTTCACATCCTTGCCAGCATCAGCTGTCACCTGAGTTTTTCATCTTAGCCATTCTCACTGGTGTGAGGGGGAATCTCAGGGTTGTTTTGATTTGCATTTCCCTGACGACGAAGGATGTTGAACATTTCTTTAAGTGCTTCTCAGCCCTTCGATTTTCCTCAGTTGAGAATTCTCTGTTTAGCTCTGTTCTCCAATTTTTGATAGGGTTATTTGGTTTTCTGGAGTCTAACTTCTTGAGTTCTTAGTATATATTGGATATTAGGCCTCTATTGGATGTAGGATTGGTAAAGATCTTTTCCAAATCTGTTGGTTGCCGTTTTGTCCTATTGATAGTGTCATTTGCCTTACAGAAGCTTTGCAATTTCATGAGGTTACATTTGTCAATCCTTGATCTTAGAGCATAAGACGTTGGTGTTCGGTTCAGGAACTTTTCCCCTATGCCCATGTGTCTGAGACGTTTCCCCACTTTCTCTTCTATTAGATTCAGTGTTTCTGGTTTTATGTGGAGGTCCTTGATCCACTTGGATTTGAGCTTTCTACAGGGAGATAGGAATGGATCAATTTCCATTCTTCTACATTTTGACCACCAGTTGAGCCAGCACCAATTTTTGAAAATGCTGTCTTGTTTCCACTGGATGGTTTTAGCTCCTCTGTCAAAGATCAAGTGACCATAGGTGTGTGGGTTCATTTCTGGATCCCCAATTCTATTCCATTTATCTACCTGCCTATCACTGTACCAATACCATCCAGTTTTTATCACTACTGCACTGTAGTACAGCTTGAGGTCAGGGATGCTGATTTCCCCAGAAGTTCTTTTATTGTTGAGAATAGTTTTTGCTATCCTGGCTTTTTTGTTATGCCTAATGAATTTGAGAATTCCTCTTTCTAAGTCTAAGAAGAATTGAGTTGGAATTTTGATGGGGATTACATCGAATCTGTAGATTGCTTTCTGCAAGATGGCCATTTTTACTATACTAATCCTACCAATCCATGATCATGGGAGATCTTTCCATCTTCTTAGGTCTTCTTTGATTTCTTTCTTCAGAGACTTGAAGTTCTTGTCATGCAGGTCTTTCACTTGTTTGGTTAGAGTCACACCATGATACTTTATATTGTTTGTGATATTGTGAAGGGTGTCATTTCCCTAATTTCTTTCGCAGCCTGTTTATCCTCTGAGTATAAGAAGGCTACTGATTTGTTTGAGTTAATTTTATATCAGGCCACTTGCTGAAGTTGTTAATCGCCTGTAGAAGTTCTCTGGTGAAGTCTGGCAGGGTCACTTAAGTATAAGATCTTATCATCTACAAACAATGATATTTTGATTTCTTCCTTTCCAATTTGTATTCCTTTGATTATCTTTTGTTGTCTAATTGCTCTAGGTAGAACTTCAAGTACTATATTGAATAGATAGGGAGAGAGAGGGCAGCCTTGTTTAGTCCCTGATTTTAGTGGGATTGCTTCAAGTTTCTCTCCATTTAGTTTGATGTTGGCTACTGGTTTGCTGTATATTGTGTTTACTATGTTTACATATGGGTCTTGACTTCCTGATCTTTCCAATACTTTTATCATGAAGGGATGTTGAATTTTGTCAAATGCTTTTTCAGCATCTAATGAAATGACCATGTATTTTTTTCTTTGAGTTTGTTTATGTAGTGGATTATATTGATGGATTTCCTTATATTGAACCATCCCTGCATCCCTGGGATGAAGTCTACTTGATCATTTTGAATGATTATTTTGATGTGTTCTTGGATTCAGTTTGTAAGAGTTTTATTGAGTATTTTTGCATCGATATTGATAAGAGAAATTGGTCTGAAGTTCTCTTTCTTTGTTGGTTCTTTGTGAGGTTTTGGTATCAGTGTAACTGTGGCCTCATAGAATGAATCTTATCTTTCTTGTTGATTTTCTCAAAGAACCAGCTACTGGTTTTGTTGATTCTTTGTATAGTTCTTTTTGTTTCTATGCGGTTGATTTCAGGCCCGAGTTTGATTATTTCTTGCCTTCTATTCATCTTGGGTGTATTAGAATTTTTTTGTTCTAGACCTTTAAGGTGTTCTATTAAGATGCTTGTGTATGCTTTCACCAGTTTCTTTTTTGGAGGCAATTTGAGCTATGAGGTTTCCTCTTAACACTGCTTTCATTGTGTCCCATAAGTTTGGGTACGTTGTACTTTCATTTTCATTAAATTCAAGGAAGTCTTTGATTTCTTTATTTATTTGTTCCTTGACCAAGATATCATTGAGTTGAGCATTGTTGAGCTTCCATGTGTATGTGGACTTTCTGTTGTTTTTGTTGCCATTGAAGACCAGCCTTAATCTGTGGTGATCTGATAGGAGGCATGGGATGATTTCAATCTTCTTATATCTGTTGAGATTTGTTTTGTGACCATGTATATGGTCAATTTTGGAGACGGTACTATGAGGTACTGAGAAGAAGGTATATTCTTTTGATTTAGGTTGAAATGTTCTATAAATATCTGTGAAATCCATTTGGTCTATAACTTGTGTTAGTTTCACTGTGTCTCTGTTTAGTTTGTGTTTCCAAGATCTGTTCATTGATGACAATGTGGTGTTAAAGTCTCCCACTATTATTGGGTGAGGTGCAATGTATACTTTGAGCTTTAGTAAAGTTTCTTTTATGAATGTGGGTACCCTTGCATTTGGAGCATAGATGTTCAGAATTGAGAGTTCTTCCTGGTAGATTTTTCCTTTGATGAGGATGAAGTGTCCTTCCTTATCTTTTTTGATGACTTTTGGTTGAAAATTCATTTTATCCGACATTAGACTGGCTACTCCTGCCAGTTTCTTGGGACCATTTGCCTGGAAAATGGTTTTCTAGCCCTTTAACTCTGAGGTAGTGTTTGTCTTTAACTCTGAGGTACATTTCCTGTATGCAGCAAAATGCTGGCTCCTGTTTATGTATCCAGTCTGTTATTCTATATCATTTTACTGGGGAGTTGAGTCCATTGATATTAAGAGGTATTATGGAATAGTCATTGTTGCTTCCTTTTATTTTCAATGCTATTTTTATGTTTGTGTGACTATCTTCTTTTGGGTTTGTTGAAAGATTACTTTCTTGCTTTATCTAGGGTGTAGTTTCCCTCCTTGTATTGGCATTTTCCTTCTATTATCCTTTGTAAGGCTGGGTTTGTGGAAAGATATTCTGCAAATTTGGTTTTGTAATGGAATATCTTGCTTTCACCATCTATGGTAATTGAGAGTTTTGCTGGGCATAGCAGCCTGGGCTGGCATTTGTGTTCTTTTAGGGTCTGTATCAGTTCTGCACAGGATCTTCTAGCTTTCATAGTCTCTGGTGAGAAGTCTGGTGTAATTCTGATAGGTCTGCCTTTATATGTTACTTGACCTTTTTCCCTTACTGCTTTTAATATTCTTTCCTTGTTTTGTGTATTTGGTGCTTTGTCTATTGTGTGACAGGAGGAATTTCTTTTCTGGTCCAATCTATTTGGAGTTCTATAGGCTTCTTGAATGTTTATGTTCATCTCTTTCTTTAGATTAGGGAAGTTTTCTTCTGTGAATTTGTTGAAGATATTCACTGGCCCTTTATGTTGGGAATCTCCACTCTGTTCCATACATAGTATCCTTAGGTTTGGTCTTCTCATTGTGTCCTTAATTTCCTGGATGATTTATGTTAGAAGCTTTTTGCATTTTCCATTTTCTTTGACTGTTGTGTCAATGTTTTCTATGGTATCTTCTGCACCTGAGATTCTCTCTTCTATCTCCTGTATTCTGTTGTTGATGCTTGCATCTATGACTCCTTATCTCTTTCCTAGGGTTTCTATCCCAAGAGTTGTCTCCCTTTGTGATTTCTTTATTATTTCTACTTCCATTTTTAGATCCTGCACGACTTTGTTCATTTCCTTTGCCTGATTGATTGTGTTTTCCTGTATTTCCTCTTTAATGGCTTCTAGCTGTTTACCTGTGCTCTCTTGTATTTCTTTAAGAGAGTTATTTATTTCCTTCTTAAAGTCTTCTATCATCATCATGAGAAGTGATTTTAAAACTGAGTCTTCCTTTTGTGGTGTGTTGTGGTATCCCGGACTCACTGTGGTGGGAGAACTGGGTTCTGATGATGCCACCTTACCTTGGTTTCTGTTCCTTCTATTCTTGCCCTTGCCTTTTGCTATCTGGTTATCTCTGGTGTTAGCTGGTCTGGCTCTCCCTGACTGTGGCTTGTCCCTCCTGCAAGCATTTTCATCAGTACTCCTTGGATACCTGTTCTTTCTGAGAGGAATTTGGGTTTGGAGAGCTGTGGTACAGGGTCAGCTCTGGGTTGCAGAGAGAAATTAGAAAGATCCTGTCTCCAGCTGTTCATTGGTTCCTGTGTCTTGATGTCTTTGCGAAGGTCCCTCTTGATTGAGGAAGTTGAACAAAAGTGGTGGTCTTCCCGTGTTCAAAGGTGTGTCAGCACTCCTAGGAGATCAGCTCTCTCCTGGCACTGAGTATGGAGCCCTGTGTCACGGGATCAGCTCCTTGGCCTCAGAGGGAAACCAGAATGCCACTCCTCAGTCCCTTTGTGCTGAGGGTTCTGTATGGGTCTTTCTGAATGGAGGTGATGACCTTATCCCTGATCATAGGATTGTCCACACTCCTGGAAGGGTAGCTCTTTCCCTGCACTATTTGAGTATGGAGCTGCGTGGCACAGACCACAGGCATAAACTGGAAGTCTCTTGTCCTAGACTGTTCCTCTGGTACAGTTTTCTGCAGATTGCGGACAGGTCCTGCTGAGCAGTGGCACCCTCTTACAGCTTCACTCACAGGCTTGTCCACACTCCCTGGATGCTTACCTTCTCCCTGCGCAATTTGGTTATGGAGCTCTGTGGCACAAACTGGGGTCCCTGGCTGCAGAAGGATACTGACAGGCTGATGTCCCAAGTTCCATGTAGGTCCCTTTGTTCTAGAGGTTCCAGGCAGGTCCCTCTGAGCAGAAGTACTGGCCTTATGCCCTGATCACAGGCTAGTCCACACTCCTATTATTATTATTATTATTATTATTATTATTATTATTATTATTAACCTATTTCCGTGAAAATTTTCCTTAAATTAAAAATGGAAAAATATCTGAGGTGTGATTTGTATATCAGTTTGAGTAATACCTATTTGTTATAATATGTGAAGACAGTTTATAAAGGTTTGAAAATGTCAGCATGGAGACATAATCACTTGAAACCTCTACTTTCCTACCATGCCTAAACTCGCAGAATCTATTTTAATGAATAAAACTCAGGTCAGCCTCTACAGAAGACAGAAATGAGGAGATATGAGTTTCCTCAGGTGAAAAAGAGTGATAATAAATGATGTTTTCAGCATTGAAACTTTTTAGTGAAAAGACATTTTTCTCTTACTTTTCTCATTTACTGTTATTTAAGAGATAATTCTTTTTTATCAGATAAAAACTGACTTCTTTTAGACCAAATACCCAGTAGTTATATTTTCTGTACCAATATTACTGCGTATCAACTTTTGAAATACCATTTTGAATGTTTTATATCTAATGCATATTTTGGCACAGTTATTGTTACTCCCAAGGAATGCTTTTATGTATTTTTTTCTCATGAATCTTGTAGAGTTTTGAAATTTTGGAGAAGGGGACATAGCAGTTATGCAGATCCATTTGGAAATATATTATTGAGAAAATAAGATAATTTCAGAAGACTTTAGTATCATAGATAATAGATGAAATGTTAATGATAATGACAATCAACTATTATTAGCAAGCACTATGTTAAACATATCCAACAATATACTAATACTTTACATAAATTTACTCACCTAATTCTTAGTGTAATTCTATAATAATTTCTGCTTTTTACTAGTGGTATATGAGACATTAGATTAAGTAATTTTTCAAAATTAGACTATAAATAAATGACAAAGCCAAAATTCAAAATCAGGCCATCTGGCTTCAGAGCCTGTTGTCTAACTGGTACACACGGTCAAAGAGTTGGCAAAAACTATAGACAAAGGCCTGGAGTATCGAATAAAAACCTTTCCAGAAAAAGTTCCATAGCATATCTAGCCAAAGAAAATTTGAGAATAAAGATATCTACTATTCAGTTTTCCTTGTCTCTTTGGCAGTAATATAATAAAAATTTCCTTCAAATATCCTTCATAATTTTAAGTGGATGTACATCACACATCAGCAATGCAGAACTTGGGAAAATGAGGGCAAAGACTAACTTACTAGATTAGGTACAGACAAAAGATAAAAATAAAGAGGTATAGGAAAAACAGGAATAAATAGAAAAGCTAATGAAAGAAATCCTTACACATTAGAGAATTCTGAATTTGGTTTTATCTTTTTAGATGGTGGTCTAAGCCATTTAAATTGAATGCCATGTACGTGTTACATCATAAGACTGACAAAGATATAAACACTCACCAATGCTGGAGTGAACTATATGTTTTTATTTAATGTACTCATCTCTTTTTTTGGTGCTAGAATCAAAACAAGAAAATTACTCTAATAGAGATCTAACTTATAGTGTTAAACAATATTTTTCTTAGGATAATTTTGAAATATGAGAAAAACTTTGACAAATACATTGGCAAAAGCACATAGTCCAGTATTCTTGAATCTGAGGTATAATTGTCAATGTAAATTTTTTTCTTGGACATTTCTTTATTTATATTTCAAATGTAATCCCCTTTCCTGGTTCCCCCACCAGAAAAACCCTCTACCCTATCCCTCCTCCCCCTGCTTCTATGAGGGTGTTCTCCCACCCACTCAAACCTGCCTTCCCACCCTTGAATTCCCCTAAACTGGGGCATCAAGCCTTCACAGGACCAACGCCTTCTCCTCCCATTGATGCCCTACAAGGCCATCCTCTGCTACATATGTGGCTGGAGCCATGGGTGACTCCATGTGTACTCCTTGGTTGGTGGTTTAGTCCCTGGGAGCTCTGAGTCATCTGGTTGATTGATACTGTTGTTCTTCCTATGGGGTTGTAAACCCCTTCAAATCCTTCAGTCTTTTCAGTAAATTTTATACTAGCCTGGGCAACATGGAAATACTTGGTCAGCTAGGATTACATACAAAGACTACTTTAAAGCATTCAACTATTAAGAACAAAGCTAAGAAAACCATGAGATTACAGTCATTTTAATTTTAAATGCCACTTGGCTATCATGATAAAGAAATAAGATTAGAAAGCCAACGCCAATGTTATTTTTTTGTTAAAGCCTCAAGGCTTAATATTATTTCATATTTACCTTAATTAATTGTATACCGTGTGTGTGTGTGTGTGTGTGTGTGTGTGTGTGTGTGTGTGTGTGTGTATGCTGTAAATAAAGTTATACCACTAGGGGTCACAGAGTTTCCTCAAAGTGCCATAGGCTACCTAACAAAAGCCATAAATCTAAGAATGAAAAAACTCTAAGTTACTTGTGAGAGTAGTTCAGTGACTCCAAAAACAATGTAGAAAGAGGATATAAGAGCCAAATGACCACAAATTCTGCTGTGAGATTATATCTATTATAAGTAACTGCATTAAAAAAACCTAAATGATGATGACTACTATATCACTAGAAATGTTGCTATGAATGGGGGTAAAACACACTGGGTTCTATCACTAGGACTAATGTGTGTGTGTGTGTGTGTGTGTGTGTGTGTGTGTGTGTGTGTGTGTGTGTTTATGAAGAATAGTAAAGTAAAAGGTCATCAATTTCAAAAGCAGATATAAAATATGGGAATAGTTTAATAGAAGAAATAGAGGAAGAAATGATGTAAATATATTTTAATTTAAAATATATTAAATTAAAACAAGTAGGAAACTATAATGATCAAAAATTAACACTGAGTAAACAACTACTCCACTGTGTACTTTCAGATTCTCCAACAGACATAATTCTGAATGCATAATCCTTTTTATATATGTTATTTCCTTAATCAGCCTGAGTAATATTGGATACATGCTCAGCTTTGAATACCATAGTTATACAGAAACCCAAATATACAAAAAGCTTCAAGTTTTTTCTCTTGGCTTGAAATTCATATTTAATATCTCCACAGTGATTGTCTCAAGGCCCTCTTATAACAGACATGGATAAAACCACAATATTCATCTGCTACATCATGTTGAATGGTGTTACTATCCATCTTGTCACCTTAGTCAGAAAACTTGAAATCTTCTTAGATTTTTTTCCTTTGTACATATATTCTGGCAGAGAAGAGATCTGCATTTGAATTTCTCATGAATGCCATTCTCAATTTGTATTGTCAGTGTCTTACATCATATTCTCATTTTCCCTTCATTTATTTTAATAGTTCATTTCTTATCTCTGACTATTATATCCTAGTATATATTTCTAAAGTCCATCTTCTTAAATCTCATAAGAGGTAACATAAACCTCAAAGTGTATGTGGCCAAAACCAACAAATAAAAACTTAATGATAGTAAAAGGGTTTTTGAAGGCCAATATTCAATAATTAACCTATGATCAAGACAGTACTCACCTGTGCTCCACATACATTGTGACAGCAGCCTCAGTTCTAAATGCACATTAATTGCAGTGTGCATGTCATCATTCCACACAGTCCTAAACTATTTGCTGAATTAATTTACCTTAGATTTCAAACTACTCATTCTTCTCTTAAAATAATTGAAAATAGTTATTCATCCAGATAAAAGGTATACAAATTCTATTTCATTTCTTGAAGATGTTTTTCTATATATATGAATCAATGCATTCCTTAGTAATAACCATCAATGTCCATTTAATAATACATTTATTCTATTATAATTTCTTGAGAAAATGAATACACTGATTAAAGTAATGTGTCAATTAGAAATAACAACAAATGTGAAATATTATAAAAAGTTAATGATTCCTTTTGGGGATGAGAGTTAAATTAGCAAGTAAAAGCACTTGTTCAGTAACTGAATTCAATTCTTCAAACCCAAGTAAAGACAGAGAAATCCAACTTCACAATTTTTGTGTTTGTGTTTGCATGCAAGTGTTATGGCACATATGCTTGCATGTGTATCATATATATAATAATAACAAAAGTAGTAGTAATACTAATAAGTAATTAGCATTTTAGAAATGAGAAATTGAAAGTAGAATATGAATTTAGAGAAACATATACATGTTATTGAGGGAATTCATATTTAAAGAAATTAATGCAATTAAAGAAGAAAATGCAAGAAAAAAAGTTCTCCATATGCTGAAGCTATGGTCAAAGGAGCATCATTTAATTCTAATTCCACAGACAATGGCATTTGAAATAGTAAAGAAACGTCTTTGAAGACAGATAGCGTCAAAGACAGAAGGAAGGTACTTTGGGAAAAAAGTATCTTGCAATCACTCTCCTGCTAGCTTCAACTAGATAGACTGTATTTTATACAGCTTATCTGCTTGCCAACATTCAGTCACAGAGGATATTTAGTACTGCTAGAAGCACTGATCTGAGCAACAACCTCTACTGCCAGAAGATGTGGAAAATCTGATATTAATCTAAATTAACCATGACATCTTTACACAACACTCTGGGTCATTGCCAAAGCATTGTTCTGTTAGCCAAGAAGAAGTTATTAACAAGACTGATGGCAAACAAGAGATAAACACTGAAAAGCATGTGGATCCTTTTCACAACACAGGTTTACATTAGAGCTCTTCTAACGGCTTTTCTGTTTTCCTGAGATATCAGAGGAACCAGACAGTGAAAATAAACAGCTTATTTATGGAGAATTATATTCATTAGACATTTTTGATAACTGTCACAAATGTGTTTTTCCTCATTACTCTTTCAGTTTATTGAAGGCAATCAAAGAAATGTTAATCACTAAAGGCATTCTTACTGAAATTAAGGAGAAATTTTACATTGAGAAATCCAGTAGTAAGGACTTTTACACTCCAGTCACCTCTTTGGTTACTGAATCATATGAGAAAGGCATGACTGTTAATACTACATAGACTTATCCATCTATATTTTTTATTGGATATTTTCTTTATCTTTTCTTTTCTTTCTTTCTTTCTTTTTTTTTTTTTATGGCGGGGTACAGGGATGCAGGATGCTTGCAGCAGGCTCATCAGGTTTCTGTAATGCACCAGGCACAGGTGGATGAGGAAGGTCATCTAGGATACTTGTGGTTTTTCTGTCACCATGACTGACTTGAAAGGTCAACCGCCTGGCACAAGACTTGTCTGTGAACTATGTCGCCTTCCAGAGCACTTTAAAAAATTTTTATATACTTGTGTAATACCCATACAAATATACAAACCTGTAAGAAATGGTGGGGAGACTTCATGTGCCCTTTACATAGTTTTCATCATTGATAATATCATAGAAAGAAATAGCTCAAGGAAGAACTATCCCAATCAGAATACTGAGGTTTGGAGTGTAGACACAGAACATTCCTGCAGTAGCCATAGGCTGCAGTAAACACAATGAATAATATCTCCATCGAGAAGTTTTGTCATTTCAAGAATGTTATATAAATGGAATCATCAGATTGTGTAATGTTTTTGGCAAGGGATTCCCAACCCCCACTCAGCTTAAGTCCCTGGAGATCTGCCCGAATTGCTCTGTACATCTTCCATGGATTCTTTCTTAATGTTGAGCAGAATTCCACAGAGTGGATACGCCATGTGTCTTTAACCCCTTATCTAGTTTTTTAAAGTCCCATTTCTGCTGATTACAAAGAAATAGCTGTGTACTGTTGTGTATGTTTTTTGTGTGAATATAACTTCTTATTTCTCTGAGATAAACGTTGAGGAAAGCAAGTGCTGGGTGGTACCAGAGTTGGCTGCATATTTATCACTTTATACACCAGCAGCAGCGACTGTGGGCTGCCGCTGCTCTGCATCCTGTCAACGCTTGATGTTTCCACTGTCTTCCAGTTTTAGCAGGTGATGTCTCAATGTGCTTCCAAGTTTCACCTTCCCTTGGATAGAGATGATGAACATGTATTTAGTGTGTGTACACCTGCGAATATGTGTGTATTTATAAACAATACACTTATGGAAAGTGACTGTATCTTTCATGCATTTCTTTTTTTCTTTCTTTTTTTTTTAATTTAATACTTTATTTACATTTCAAATGTTTTTCCCTTTTCATGTCTCCCCTTTGGAAACCCCGTATACCATCACCCTCCCCCTGCCTCTATGAGGGTATTCCCCCAACAACCCACCCATTCCCAACTTCCCTCCCGGGCATTCCCCTATACTGGGGCATCTAAAACTCTCAGAACCAAGGGCCTCTCCTCCCACTGATAGTCAGCAGGACCCTCCTTAGCCACATAGGTGGCCAGCACCATGGGTCCCTCCATATGCATTCTTTGGTTGGTGGTCCAGTGTCTGTGAGCACTGGGGACCTGAACAGTTCACACTGTTGCTCCCTCCCCATGGGGCTGCAAACTCCCTCAGTTCCTTCAGTCCCTACTTTAACTCCTCCATCTGGGACCCCATGCTCAGTCCAACAGTTGCTGTGAATTGAATCATGGGTGTTCCGAACTTTTAGGCTAATATCTGCTTATCAGTGAGTACATACCATGTTTGTTCTTTTGTGACTGAATTACCTCATTCAGGATATTTTCAAGTTCCATCCATTTGCCTGAGAATTTCATGAAGTCATTGTTTTTAATAGCTGAGTAGAATTCCATTGTGTAAATATCACACATTTTCTGTATCCATTCCTCTGTTGAGGCACATCTGGGTTGTTTCCAGCTTCTGGCTATTATAAATATGGCTGCAATGAACATAGTAGAACATGTGTCCTTATTACATGTTGGGGTATCTTCTGGTTATATGCCCAGGAGTAGTATAGCTGGGTCCTTAGGAAGTATTATGTCCAATTTTCAGAGGGTCTGCCAAACTGATTTCCAGAGTGGTTGTACTAGCTTGCAATCCCACCAGCAATGGAGTAGTGTTCCTCGTTCCCACATCCTCACCAGCATCTGTTGTCACCTGAGTTTTGATCTTAGCCATTCTGACTGGTGTGAGGTGGAATCTCAGACTTGTTTTGATTTGCATTTCCCTGATGACTAAGGATATTGAACATTTCTTTAGGTGCTTCTCAGCCCTTCGAGTTTCCTCAGTTGAGAATTTTCTGTTTAATTCTGTTCCCCATTTTTTGATAGGGTTATTTGCTTCTCTGGAGTCTAACTTCTTGAGTTCTTTGTATATTTTGAATATTAGCCCTCTATCAGATGTAGAATTGGCAAAGATCTTTTCCCAATCTGTTGTTTGCCATTATGTCCTATTGACCGTGTCCTTTGCCTTACAGAAGCTTTGCAATTTCATGAGGTCCCATTTGTTGATTTTTTTTTTGATAATTTATTTACATTTCCAATGTTTCCCCCTTTCCAGGTCTCCTCTTTGGAAAACCCCTATCCTCCCCCTTCCCTGCCTCTATGAGGTTATTCCCCCTCTGATCCACACGCCCACCCACTCCTGTCTTCCCACCTTGACATTCCCCTTTACTGGGGCCTCTAACACCCTCAGGCCCAAGTGCCTGTCCTCCCCCTGATGGCCAACAAGGCCCTCCTCAGCCATGTATGATGTCTGAGCCATGGGTCCCTCAATGTGTATTCTTTGGTTGGTGGTCCAGCCTCCAGGAGCACTGGGGGGGGGGGGGGTCAGGCCAGTTGACTCTGTTGCTCCCTCCATAGGGCTGCAGACTCCCTCAGCTCTGTCAGTCCCTTTTCCAACTCCTCCATCTAGGACCTCACTCTCAGTCCAGTGGTTACTATAAAGTGAAACTTGGATATTCCAAACTTTTGGGTTAATATCCACTCATCAGTTAGTACATACCATGTTCGTTATTTTGTGATTGAGTTACCTCACTCAGGATGATATTTGATATTAGAGCATAAGCCATTGGTATTCTGTTCAGGAACTTTTCCCCTGTGCCCATGTGTTCGAGACTTTTCCCCACTTTCTCTTCTATTAGATTCAGTGTATCTGGTTTTATGTGGAGGTCCTTGATCCACTTGCACTTGAGCTTTGTACAGGGAGATAAGAATGGATCAATTTCCATTCTTCTACATTTTGACCACCAGTTGAGCCAGCACCATTTGTTGGAAATGCTGTCTTGTTTCCACTGGATGGTTTTAACTCCTTTGTAAAGATCAAGTGACCTTAGGTGTGTGGGTTCACTTCTGGGTCTTCAATTCTATTCCATTGATCTACCTGCCTGTCACTGTACCAATACCTTGCAGTTTTTTTCACTACTGCTCTGTAGTACAGCTTGAGGTCAGGGATGCTGATTTCCCCAGAAGTTCTTCTATTGTTGAGAATAGTTTTTGCTATCCTGGGTTTTTTGTAATTCTAAATGAAATTGAGAATTGCTCTTTCTATGTCTAATGTAGGGCAGTGATATTGACAGACAATCTGATACCTGGTTGAACACAGGCGTAAAATCTGGATGACACAGCAGAAAATCCTCAAGGGACTGGAAAACTTTAAGCCAATGCTCCTGAGAGGTTTTTGGCTCCAGTCACAGTCAAGTACCACCCCTCCTCAGGTAGTGTCATGACCACACAGCTCCACGCCACCCCCATGTTAATGAGACATCTAGAGGTTTAGCCTTACCCCTTCCTTGTTACTATATCTGCCTTGCCTCTCTCAGAAAGGTGGGGGTACAATTCTATCCACGCCACTCCACATGATGAAAATAAACATCTTAGAATTATGGACTTTCTCTTCACCTGGACCCACAGTGGGAAGCGAAGGATCTGGCCCTCAATTAAGGAGCCATGTCTAATCTCTTGTTGTGCTCTGGCTAGCCCGTCTGCAACACTCTGCAGCGACTGTGGTGCCCCAGGCTAGAGAACCCACAGAGACAGCTGCTGCATGTTCCCCCTCCACCACCTACAGGCAGGGCCTGCAAAGGCTTCCCACAGCCCCCAGCTGCCCTTTGGACTGTGTAGGAGACACCCGGCCACTTCCTGTGTGTCTCCTGTCCCACCCAGAGACACAGGGCTTGGGACAGACAGGTGGAGCTTCTTTCCACCTCACCAGCTTTGTTCCCACAGTCTATGAAGAATTGAATTGGAATTTTGATGGGAATTGCATCGAATCTATATATTGCTTTCTGCAAGATGGCCATTTTTACTATATTAATCCTGCCAATCCATGAGCATGGGAGGTCTTTCGATCTTCTGAGGTCTTCTTCGATTTCTTTCTTCAGAGACTTGAAGTTCTTGCCATACAGATCTTTCACTTCTTTGGTTAGAGTCACACCAAGATATTTTATATTGTTTGTGACTATTGTAAAGGGTATCATTTCCCTAATTTCTTTCTCAGCCTGTTTATCCTTCGAGTATAGGAAGGCTACTGATTTGTCTGAGTTCATTTTATATCTGGCCACTTTGCTGAAGTTGTTTAACTGCTGTAGCAGTTCTCTGGTGGAGTTTTTCAGATCACTTAAGTGTATAATCATATTATCTGAAAATAGTAATATTTTGATTTCTTCCTTTCCAATTTGTATCCCTTTGACCTCCTTATGTTGTCTAATTACTCTAGCTAGAACTTCAAGTACCGTATTGAATAAATAGGGAGAGAGTGGACAGCCTTGCCTAGTTCCTAATTTTAGTGGGAATGCTTCAAGTTTCTTCCCATTTAGTTTGATGTTGGTACTGGTTTGCTGTATATTGCTTTTACTATGTTTATGTATGTGCCTTGAATTTCTGATCTTTCCAAGACTTTTATCATGAAGGGATGTTAATTTTGTCAAATGCTTTTTAAGCATCTAATGAAATGACCGTGTGGTTTTTTCTTTGAGTTTGTTTATGTAGTAGATTACATTGATGGATTTCCGGGTATTGAACTAGCCCTGAATCCCTGGGATGAAGCCTACTTGATCTTGATGAATGATCGTTTTGGTGTGTTCTTCGACTCGGTTTGCCAGAATTTTATTGAATATTTTTGCATCAATATTCGTAAGAAAAATTGGTCTGTAGTTTTCTTTCTTTGTTGGTTTTTTGTGAGGTTTTGGTATCAGTGTAACTGTGGACTTATAGAATGAATTAGGTAGTGTTCCTTCTGCTTCTATTTTGTGGAATATTGAAGATTATTGGTATTAGGCCTTCTTTGAAGGTCCGATAGCATTCTGCACTAAATCCATCTGGTCCTGGCCCTTTTTTGGTTGGGAGACTTTCAATGACTGCTTCTATTTCTTTAGGCGTTATGGGACTTTTAGATGGTTTATCTAATCCAGCCTTAACTTTGGTATTTGGTATCTGTCTAGAAAATTGTCCATTATATCCCAATTTTCCAATTTTGTTGAGTATAGTCTTTTATAGTAGCATCTGATGATTTTTTTAATTCCTCAGATTCTACTGTTATATCTCCCTTTTCTTTTCTGATTTTGTTAATATGGATACTGTCTCTGTGTCCTCTGATTTGTTTGGCTAAGGGTTTACCTATCTTGTTGATTTCCTCAAAGAATCCACTCCTGGTTTTGTTACTTCTTTGCATGGTTCTTTTTGTTTCTACTTGGTTGATTTCAGCCCTGAGCTTGATTATTTCTTGCCTTCTACTCCTCTTGGGTGCATTAATTTCTTTTTGTTCTAGAGCTTTCAGGTGTGCTGTTAAGCTGCTAGTGTATGCTCTCTCCAGTTTCATTTTGGAGGCACGCAGATCTATGAGTTTTCCTCTTAACACTACTTTCATTGTGTCCCATAAGTTTGGGTATGTTGTACTTTCATTTTCATTAAATTCAAGGAAGTCTTTGATTTCTTTATTTATTTCTTCCTTGACTAAGTTATCGAGTAGAGCATTGTTCAGCTTCCATGTATATGTGGGCTTTCTGTTGTTTTTGTTGCCATTGAAGACCAGCCTTAATCCGTGGTGATCTGATGGGATTATTTATTATTTATTTATTATTATTTATGGCATGGGATTATTTCAATCTTCTTATATCTGTTGAGATTTGCTTTGTGACCAAGTATATGCTCAATTTTGGAGAAGATATTATGAGGTACTGAGAAGAAGTTATATTCTTTTGATTTAGGATGAAATGTTCCATAGATATCTGTTAAATCCATTTGGTCCATAACTTGTGTTAGTTTCACTGTGTCTCTGTCTAGTTTGTGTTTCCAAGATATGTCCATTGATGACAGTGTGGTGTAAAAAGTCTCCCACTATTATTGGGTGAGGTGCAATGTGTGCTTTGAGTTCTAGTAAAGTTTATTTTATGAATGTGGGTGCCCTTACATTTGGAGCATAGATGTTCAGAACTGAGAGTTCTTCTTGGTAGATTTTTCCTTTGATGAGGATGAAGTGTCCTTCCTTATCTTTTTTGATGACTTCTGGTTGAAAGTTGATTTTATAGGATATTAGAATGACTACTCCTTCCATTTTCTTGGGACAATTTGCCTGGAAAATTGTTTTCCAGCCCTTTACTCTGATCTATTGTTTCTCTTTAATCCTGCGGTGGGCTTCCTGTATGGAGCAAAATGCTGGGTCCTGTTTATGTATCCAGTCTGTTAGTCTATATCTTTTTATTGGGGAATGGAGTCCATTGATTTTACGAGATATTAAGGAATAGTGATTGTTGTTTCCTGTCATTTTTGATGTTATTTTTATGTTTGTGTGGCTTTCTTGTTTTGGGTTTGTTGGTAGGTTTGGTAAAATTTTTAATGAGTTAAAAACACTGAAGAGTAAACAAGTTTAAGACATGCTCTAACAAAGGATATATAAAAGCCCATATCTTAAATATTTATCCTCAAAACTCAAGTGTTTTATCATCCATGCCAGGTTCATGGCAAGATACACAAACTTTCCACTTTCATTCATAGTCGTCTTGGAACTTCTAGCAATAGAAATTAAACAAGTAAAATTAACACAGAATATAAAAAAAGCCCAATGATGACCCTAAGCATTCTGCTAACCCTGGGGGACCCCATTCTACTATACTTCTATCAGATTTCTGAACCATAAAGGTAAATTTCCCTTCTCCCAACCACCTTTCCTGTTCTCTGAGCCCTCTGGCCCAAGCCAAGCTTCCCTGATCACCCTGTTATCCCAGGGCGACCTGCATTCTCCCACTGTCTTTCCTCTACCTCCTCCAGACTCCTGAACCTTATACATAAACTTCATTCACCCACCTAACTTCCCTACTGGCTAAGCACTCTGGGACAAGTCAAGCTGCACTGAGAAGCCTGTCATTCCAGGGAGATCACCACCCTCCTGATGCCTCTCTTCCTACCTGCATCAGACCTGAGGGTCCGGAACCACATGTTACTGCAGGTTCGAAACCACACATCCCAAGGATATACATCAGGGCCTGCCGCACCATGACTATTGAGATCCACTCCTTCCCAATTCCTACATCAACAATAATATTCAGGGACCAAAACCATCTAGGTGGATATAGGCCCCGGAAAGAACAAAATCAACAAGAGATAAGGGAATATAACACCTTCAAAGCACAGCTTCACAACTACAACAAGACCTGGATATCATAATACAACTTAACCACAAGAAAATTACCTTAAATTCAATCTTATCAAAATGAGAGAAGATTTTAAAGAGGAAATAAATAAATCCCTTAAAGAAATATGTGCAAGAAATCACAGGAAATAAGTAATTCCAGATTAACAAAAACAAGAAACACACACACACACACACAAACGCTAACACACATGTGTACACACACACACTGATACCACAGGAAATAATTATTGCTGGTCATTAATATCTCTCAAATCAATGGATCCAATGTCCCAATAAAAAGACACAGGATAACAGAGTGGATGGGAAAACAGTATCCATCATTCTGCTGCATACAAGAAATACACCTCAGTCACGACAGGTATTGCCTCAGAATAAAGTGCTGGAAAGAAGTTTTCCAAGCAATGGGACCCATGAAGCAAGTTGAAGTAGCCATCTTATTACATGTTAAAAAAACTTTCAGCCAAAGATAATCAAAAGCGAAAGGGAAGTACATTTCATACTCATCAAAGGAAAAATCTACCAAGCTGATATTTCAATTAAGAACATCTATGCCCCAAACACAAGGGCACCTACATTTGTAAAAGAAACATTGCTAATGCTTAAATTGCACATTGAACCCAACACATTAAAGGGGGAATCTTCAATACCCCATTCTCAACAATTGACAGGACATCCAGACAATATTCTAAAGAGAAACAATGAAACTAGTAAACATTAACAGACATCAATACTATATTTCACCCAAACCAAAAAAAAAAAAAAAAAAATACCTTCTCAGCACCTCATGGATCCTTCTCCAAAATTGACCACATAATCAGCCACAAAGCAATCCTCAGCAAATACAAGAAAAGAGAAATTACACCTGGTATCTTACCAGACCAGCATGGATTAAAGCAGGACTTCAACAACTACAGAAGTACTAGATAGTCTTCACTCTCTTGGAAATTGAACAACTCTCTACTCCATGATCTCTGGGTCAGGGAAGAAATAAAGAAATTAAATACTTTCTAGAATTTAATGTAAATGAAGGTACGACATACCCAAACTTAAGGGACAGAAATAAAGCAGTCCTAAGAGGAAAGTTCACAGCTTGTAGTGCCTCAGTAAAAAAAAAAAAGTTAGAACATTGTCATACCAGCAATTTAAAAGCACAATTTAAAAGCTCTAGAAAAGAAAAAGAAGCAAGAACACAAAAGAGTAGTAGAAGGTAAGAAATAATCAAAATCAGGGCTGAAATAAATCAGTTACAAAGGAAACCATACAAATAATCAATGAAACCAAGAGCTGTTTCCTTGAGAAAATCAATATGATAGACAAAACATTATCAACTTAACCAATACAGACAAAGAAAGTATCCAAATAAACAAAATCAGTAGTGAAAAAGGAGACAATAACTGACATTGTAGAAGTTCAAAGAATCATTAGGTCTTACTTCAAAAACCTGTACTCCACAAAATTGAAAAAAAAATTAATGATAAGGAAAATTTTCTAGACAGATACAACTTACCAAATGTAAATGAATATCAGATAAACTATTTAACCATCGAATTAACCCCCAAAGGAATGGAAACATAAAGACTCTCCCAACCAAAGCAAGCCCAAGTTCAGATGATTTTGGTGCATAATTCTACCAGACATTTAAAGAAGATCTAATTCTAATACCCTGGAGCTATTCTTCAAAATTGAAACAGAAGGAACACTTAAACTAATTCTACGAGGCCACAGTCACCCTGAAACATAAACCACACAATGACTGAATAAAAAAGAAAACTTCATTTCGATTTCTCTTCTTAACATTGATGCAAAAGTACTCACAAACTGAATCAGGAACAGCATATCAAGTACATCATCCATCCAGATCATGTAGACTTCATCCAAGGTATGAAGGGATGGTTTAATGTGTGAAAAACCATCAGCATAATCCAGCATATAAACAAACTGAAAGAAAAAAAATCACATGATTATCTCATTAGACACTGAAATAGGACTTCTTAAAATCCAACATCCATTCATCTTAAAGGTATTAGAGAAATCAGGGATATAGGACACATACCTAAACATAATCAAAGCAGTATACAAGTCAATAGCCAGCATCAAGCTAAATGGAGAAAAAAATTAAAGCAATTCTACCAAAATCAGTGACAGGACAAGGCTTCACACTCTCTCCCTAGCTATACTATATTGTACTTGAAGTTCTATCCATAGCAATAAGACAGCTAAAGGACATCAAAGGGGTAGGAATTGGAAAGGAAGAAGTCAAATATCTCTACTTGCTGATGAATGATAGTATATACAAACAACCCCAAAACTTGTACTGCTCAACTCCTAAAGCTGACAAACACCTTCAGCAGTGGGGCTTGATACAAAATTAACTCAAAGAAATTAGTGGACTACCTTTATACAAATTATAAATGGGCTGAGAAAGAAATTAGGGAAATAACACCCTTTACAGGAGCCACAATAATATAAAATATCTTGGTATAATTCTAAACAATCAAGTGAAATATCTGTATGACAAGAACTTCAAGTCCCTGAAGAAAGAAATTGAAGACGATATCAGAAGATGAAAAGAGATCTCCCATGATCATGGATAGGTAGGGTTAACATAGAGAAAATAGCCATCTTACCAAAAGCAATCTACAGATTCTATGCAATCTACATCAAAATTCCAAAACAATTTTTATATACCTTGAAAGAGGAAGTCTCAACTTCCTATAGAAATACAGAAAACCTAGAATAGCCCAAATAATTCTGAACAATAAAAGAACTTCGGGAAGAATTACCATCCATACCTGACCATAAGTTGTACTACAGAGCAATAGTGATAAAAACTCCATTGTATTGGGTCAGAAACACACATTTTAATCAATGTCATTGAATTGAAGAACCAGAAATAAACACACACATCTACAAACAATTGATTTTTGATAAAGAAGCCAAAACCACACAATGGAAAATTGGAAGACTCCTAAAAACTGGTTTTGAACTAATTGGATGACTACATATAGAAGAATGAAATTAGAAACTCAAATCCAAGTAAGTGGATCAAGGACCTCAATATAAAATCACAGAAGAGAAAGTAAGAAATACCCTTGGACACATTGGTACTATGGACAAGTTCTTGCACAGAACACTGATGGTTCAGGCTCTAAGATCTAAGATCAACAATTGATAAATTGGACTTCTTGAAACTGCAAGGCTTTTGTAAGGCAAAGGATACAGTCAATAGCACAAATAGGCAGCATACAGATTGCACACTTGATGAAATATGCCAAAGGATCTTCAGGAACCCTATATCTGACAGAGGACTAATATCCAAAATTTACAAAGAACATAAGTTCAACAACAACCACCCAAATAAATTAATTGAAAAATGGAGTACAGAATTCTCAACAAAGGAATCTAGAATGGCTGAGAAACACTTAAAGAAATGTCCAAAGCCCTTAGTGATCAGGAAAACGTAAATCAAAACAACTTTGATGTTCCATATTATACCCCTCACAGTGGCTAAGATCAAAAACTCAAGAGATAGCATATGTTGGCAAGGATATTAGCAAGGGGAACACTCCTCCATTGCTGGTGGAAGTACAAACTTGTATAACCACTTTTGAAATCAATTTGGCAGTTTCTTAGAAAACTTGGAATAGTTCTACCTCAAGAGTTAGCTATAGCACTCCTAGGCATATATCCAAAAGATGCTCTAACAATACACAAAGACACTTGGTCAAATATGTTCATAGCCACTTTGTTTTTAATAGTCAGAAGCTAGAAACAACCTAGATGTCTCTCAACTGAAGAATGGAAAAAAAAACTCTAGTAATCTACACAATAGAATACTATTCAGCTACTAAAAACCAATATATCGTGAATTTTGCAGTCAAATGTATAGAACTTGATAATGTCATCCTGAGAGATAATCTAGTCCCACAATTACATGCATGGCATGTACTCACCTATAAGTGGTTATTAGTCATAAAATATGGATACCATGTCACACTCCACAGACCCAAAGAAGCTAAACAAGAAGGCCAAAGCAAGGAAGCTTGAATCTTACTTAGAGTAGGAAATATAATAGTCATAAGGTGCAGATAGTGGGAGGGAGCTGGGAGTGGGGGGGTATGGGGAGGGAAATAGGAGGTTCAGAATCAGGTGAGGGAAAGGACAGTTGAGATGACTAGATGGCCATGAAAATAAATAAAAATCTGTAACTGTCGGGGGTGAGGAGGTTGGTGGGGGGCATATTCAGGAATAGACACAGACCTGAGATAAGGGAGGTGCTGAAGAATCAATGCAGGTGACTTTAGCTCTGACTCACTACATTGGCAATGATATGGAAACTGAAGAGGCCACCTCCTGTAGCCAGACATGAACCCCAATGGAGCAATAGAAAAACCAACCCACCCATAAAACCTCAACCCCAAATTTATCCTGTCTACAAATAACACAGGCACAATGGATGAAATAGAGACTGAGGGAACAGCCAGTCAATAACTAGCACAAATTGATACCTATTTCATGGGTAAGTATCAATCCCTAACACTATTAATGATACTCTGTTATACTTGTAGACAAGAACACATTGTCCTCTGAGAGGCTCCATCATGCATCTGACTCAGACAGATAAGACACCCACAGTCATCATGGATGGAGCCAAGGAACTCACAGAAGAATAGAAGGAAGGGTTATGGGCCCAAAAGCAGATGGGAACTCCACAGGAAGGCCGACAGAGTCAACAAACCTGTACCCTTGGGAATCTCCCTGTCGCAGTCACCAACCAAAAAACATACACAGGCCTTCCAGCTCGTGTGTAGTAGATGTGAATCTTGACCTTCATGTCGATACTGAACAACTGGAGTGGGGGCTATCCCAAAAGATGTTGCCTATTGGTAGAATCTGTTCTACAAGCTGGGCTGCCTTATCTGAACTCAGTGGGAGAGAGAGCACCTAGCCTTGAAGAAACTTGAATTTCCAGGGTTGTGGGGGATACCCATGTGGGCCCCCACCATCCCAGAGGAGAAATGGAGGGAAACAAGGGAAAGATTGTGGGAGGGGGGTGACCATGAGTGGTAGGAGGTATAAAGTGAATAAGTAAAAAAATAAATTAATTAAATGTAAAAAGCCTAATGAAGGAAATTTAAATGTAACAAAGCCTAATTTTTTCCAACATTCACACAAAAATACATAGAACTAATATAAGAATTCCATAAATTCCTATGCAATCTAAGAATCAGTGTGTTCCATTAATAAATATAGCTAACATTTCATGCTGAATATTTTTTCAGAAATTAAAAATTCTTAATGAAAATTAAAATTTAACAATGAAAATATATATGCTGA
This sequence comes from Uromys caudimaculatus, assembly GCA_028551405.1. Taxonomy (NCBI): domain Eukaryota; kingdom Metazoa; phylum Chordata; class Mammalia; order Rodentia; family Muridae; genus Uromys; species Uromys caudimaculatus. The sequence goes on from CM052722.1 coordinate 63,771,955, forward strand.
TAACATCAAGCTTCTCATTCTTAAACATAAATCACAGAATTAAGACATAAATATTTTTATCAAATGAAAAATTATTAAATTAATCATGGCTATATATAACATCCACCTAATCAGTCTTTACATAATACATGAAACTTCTTTCACTATAGAGAGGAGCTATTTATCATATAGGAGGAAGTCTCAGTGAAAGTGAAAAGTGGAGTATATATATATATATATATATATATATATATATATATATATACTCTAATACTATGGATTAAAATTGTCTTTTTGTATTATCTGTATTGAAAATATAAGAGAAAAAAAAGAAGTGTTTTCACTTAGTATCTGGCACATGATCCTTAATACTGTGATAGCATATTGATTAAAATATATATGGCTCTATAGGACAAGTAATTTTTCAAGACAGAAAAGAAAATTTTATGCCTAATATCCAAAGAGGATAGTTCTCCAAATTTCTCCAATGTCTTCAAACAATCTATATCATAAGAGAAGCAAAATCATTAATTTTTAAAGTTGTCAGTCTGAGCAGATAGATACATTATTAAAAAAACCCAAATGTAACATCCGGAAATACTGATTATATTGCCTGTACTTTGTTAACCATCTTAAATTCAACTCTGAATTCCAAGTGTATCTTCCTGACACTTCTTTTGTAATAATCAACACAAGTGCTAACATAAAATAAGGTTGCAGTCATTCATTAATACTTGAAAAATATTAAAGTTTGTTGAAAGAACATATCAAAAAGTGTTTAAAAGCATGGGCAAAATAATCAGTATTATGGCTTTAAAACATAAGTGTGATAGATTTATTAATACATTACTCATCTCTGGTCCTCCTCTTTTGGCAATGTAGTGATAATTTATTCATAAATTAAAATAAATTTAAAAAAATTATGAAAGGCTAGATTTAAACAATGTCTATATAGCACTAAAATTTCAACAACTACTAGAATTTTGAAAAGAAATTTGCAATTGGTAATGGAAAGATATCTCAGAAGTTAAGAGCACAGACTGCTCTTCCTGAGGAGCAAGGTTGTATTCCAAGCACCAACATGACAACACATGACCGACTGTAATTCAGTTTACAGATTATTTGACACGCCTGTAGGTCATATGTGATAGGAGGCATGAACATGGTGCATATATGTGCAAACAGGCAAAATATCCATACACATAATTAACAAAAATCATTTTTAAAATCTTGCTACAGAAGACTAATAAAAGTATCCTTTAACTAGTTTTTTCTTTGTTAAATATATATTTGTTTACATGTATACATTCCTAAGAATAACACTTTGACTCCATATAAAGTTTTTAGTGGTTTGAATAAGAATGTTTCTCCCACACACACCCAGAATCATATATTGAAATGATTAGTCATCAGGCATTTCTTGAGAAGAATTAGGAGTGACCATGTTGGAGTACATGTGACCTTTTTGGAAGAAGCATATCACTCATGTGGCTTTAGTGTTACAAAAGTTCAAGCCAGTCCCAATGCCTCTGCATGCATTGCTGGATGGAGAATTCTCAGCTCCCTGAGCACTACTATGTTTCCTGCAATGAGGATAATGGTACAAATCCATGAAACTGTAAAGAAGCCTCAATTAAAAGCCTGATTTAATCTTTTCCTTATAAGAAGTGCCATGATGAGGATGTCTTTTCATACTAGTAAAACTAGTAAAACACTAATTCAGACATGTTACTTGTATGTATGTTTTCAGTGCTGACCATTTGACACTATACAACTAATTGGTGTGCTCATTCCTGGTGATGAACACCTCTCCCATTCCCAGATATACTTAGTTGCTTATATTTCTTTGTGTATGGTTGAAATCTCATGGCCTTTCCCCCATATAATTTGACGTGTCTTTTGTCCTTCTTCAGCATATGTTTGGGCAGTCATATTGGTCAGAGTTTATGGATACACACACACACACACACATACACACACACACACACACACACACACACACATATATATATTGATATATATATATATATATATATATATATATATATATATATATATATATATATATATATGTATATTGATATTACCAGAAGACAAAACTCTCATAGAAAATTCCCTGATTTTCTGTCTCTTACAATCTATCTGTCTTTTTATTCTGCAATGATTCCTGAACCTTTTATTTAAGTGTGTTTTATAAGAGAGACTGAGGAAAAGCCAGGGACAAGAACCTTTCACTTTCCACCTGTGGCAGGAGACCTAAGCCTGGACCACCAGGGTTCCATAGCCAAATAGCACCAGGAGAAGGCTACCCTCCCAGGAGTGAGTAAAAGCTGTAAGTGAGGTTAAGACGAGCACCACTGCTCAGCGGGACCTACCCAGAATCCTCGGGATACAGGGACTGAGGAAAAGTCAGGGCAGGAACCTTCCAGTTTCCACCTGTGGCTGGGGACCTCAGTCTGTGCAACAGGGGTCCAAAGCCAAATAGTGCCAGGAGAAAGCTAGACTCCCAGGAGTATGGACAAGACTGTCTGCTCAGAGGGACCCACCTGGAATCCCAGAACACAGTGAATGAGTAGTGGTCTTCTGGTTTCTTCTAGTAGTCGGGGAGCTGATCCTGTGACACAGGGCTCCATACTCAGATAGTGCCAGGAGAGAGCTTGTATCCCAGGAGTGCTGACACACCTTTGAGCACAGGCAAAAGAACCACTTCTGTTCAAATTCACTGGATCAAGAGGGACCCTTGCAGAGTCATCAGGACACAGGAACCAAGAGACAGCTGGGAACAAGATCCTTCTGATTTCTGTCTGCACCCCAGAGCTGACCCTGTACCACAACTCTCCAAACCCAAATACCTCTCAGAGAGAGCTGGTCTTCAAGGAGTATTGACACAGAGGCTTGCAGGAGGGACAAGTCACAGCCAGACAAAGTAAGACCAGCTAACACCAAAGTTAACAATATGGCGAAAGGCAAAGGCAAGAACATAAGGAACAGAAACCAAGGCTACTTGGCATCATCAGAACCCAGCTCTCCCACCACAGCAAGCCCTGGATATCCCAAAACATCAGAGAAGAAAGACTCAAATTAAAATCATTTCTCATGGTGATGATAGAAGACTATAAGAAGGAAATAAATAACTCCATTAAAGAAATACAAGAGAACACAGGTAAACAACTAGAAGCCCTTAAAGAAGAAACATAAAAATCCATAAAAGAATTACAGGAAAACACAATCAAGCAGGCAGAATTACAGGAAAACACAATCAAACAGATGAAGAAAATGAACAAAACCATCCAGGAGCTAAAAATAAAAATAGAAACAATAAAGAAATCACAAAGAGAGTCAACCCTGGAGTTAGAAAACCTAGGAAAGAGATCAGAGTCATTGACCCAAGCATCACGAACAAAATATAAGAGATAGAAGAGAGAATCTCAGGTGCAGAAGATACCAAAATAACATTGACACAACAGTCCAAGAAAATGAAAAATGCAAAAAACTCCTAACCCAAAACATCCATGAAATCCAGTACACAATGAAAGACAGAACCTAAGGATAATAGATATAGAAGAGAGTGAAGATTCCCAGCTTAAAGGACCAGTAAATATCTTCAACAAAATTATAGAAGAAAACTTCCCTAACCTAAAGAAAGAGATGAACATAACTATACAAGAAACCTACCGAACTCCAAATAGATTGGACCAGAAAAGAAATTCTTCCTGTTGCATTATAGTCAAAACACAAAATAAACAAAATAAGGAAAGAATATTAAAAACAGTAAGGGTAAAAGGTCAAGTAACATATAAAGGTAGACATATCAGAATTACACCAGAAGTCTTACCAGAAACTATGAAAGCTAGAAGATCCTAGGCAGAAATCATACAGACCCTAAGAGAGCACAACTGCTAGCCGAGGCTGCTATACCCAGCAAAACTCTCAATTGCCATAGATGGCAAAACCAAAATATTCTAGGAGAAAACAAATTTACAAAATATGTTTCCACAAACCCAGCCTTACAAAGGATAATAGCTGGAAAACTACAACTCAAGGAGGGAAACTACACCCTAGAAAAAGCAAGAAAGTAATCTTTCAACAAACTCAAATGAAGAGAGACACATAAACATAAAAATAACATTGAAAATAACAGGAAGCAACAATCACTATTCCTTACTATCTCTTAACATAAATGGAGTCAATTCCCCAATAAAAAGACATAGACTGACAGACTGGATCCATAAAAAGGACCCAGCATTTTGCTACATTCAGGAAACACATCTCCATGATAAAGACAAATACTACCTCAGGGCTAGAAAACAATTTTCCAGGCAAATGGTCCCAAGAAACAGGCTGAAGTAGCCACTCTAATATCCGAAAAAATTGACTTTCACCCAAAAGTCATCAAAAAAGATAAGGAAGGACACTTCATACTCATCAAAGGAAAAATCTACCAAAAAGAACTCTCAATTCTGAACACCTATGCTCCAAATGCAAGGGCAACCACATTCATAAAAGAAACTTTACTAAAGCTCAAACACACATTGCACCTGACAGAATAATAGTAGGAGACTTCAATACCCTATTATCATCAATGGAAACATCTTGGAAACACAAACTAAACAGAGACAAAGTCAAACTAAAAGATGTTATGAACCAAATGAATTTAACAGCTATCTATAGAACATTTCATCCTAAATCAAAAGAATATACCTTCTTCTCAGCACCTCATGGTACCTTCTCCAAAATTGACCATATAATTGGTCACAAAACAAACCTCAACAGATATAAGAAGATTGAAATAATCCTATGCCTCCTATCAGATCACTACAGATTAAGGCTGGTCTTCAATGGCAACAATAACCACAGAAAGCCCACATACACATGGAAGCTGAACAATGCTCTACTCAGTGATAGCTTTGTCAAGGAAGAAATAAGGAAAGAAATTAAAGACTTCCTAGAATTTAATGAAAATGAAAGTACAACATACCTTATGGGACACAATGAAAGCAGTGTTAAGAGGAAAACTCATTGCTTTCAGTGCCTCCAAAAAGAAGCTGGAAAGAGTATACAGTAGTAGTTTAATAGCACACCTGAAAGCTATAGAACAAGAGGAAGCTATTGCACCCAAGAAGAGTAGAAGCCAGGAAATAATCAAACTCAAGGCTGAAATCAACCATGTAGAAACAAAAAGAACTATACAAAGAATCAGCAAAACCAGGAGTTGTTCCTTTGAGAAAATCAACAAGATAGATAAACCTTTAGCCAGACTAACCAGAGGGCACCGAGACAGGATCCAACTTAACAAAATTAGAAATGAAAAGGGAAGCATAACAACAGATTTTGAGGAAATTCAAAAAATGATCAGATCCTACTACAAAAGCCTATACTCAACAAAACTGGAAAATCTGAATGAAATGGACAATTTTTTAGACAGATACCAAATACCAAAGTTAAGTCAGGATCAGATAAACCAATTAAATAGTCCCATAATGCCTAAAGAAATAGAAGCAGTCATTAAAACTTGCCCAACCAAAAAAAATCCCAAGACCAGATGGATTCACTGCAGAATTCTATCAGACCTTCCAAGAACTCATAGCAATACTCTTCAATCTATTCCACAAAATAGAAACAGAAGGAACACTACCCAATTCCTTCTATGAGGCCATAGTTACACTGATACGAAAACCTCATAAAGACCCAACAAAGAAAGAAAACTTCAGACCAATTTCCCTTATGAATATCGATGCAAAAATACTCAATAAAATTCTCGCAAACTGAATCCAAGAACACATCAAAATGATCATTCATCATGATCAAGTAGGCTTCATCCCAGGGATGCAGGGATGGTTCAATACCTGGAAATCCATCAATGTAATTCACTACATAAACAAACTTAAAGAAAAAAACCACCTGGTCATTTCATTAGATGCTGAAAAACCATTTGACAAAATTCAACATCCCTTCATGATAAAAGTCTTGGAAAGATCAGGAATTCAAGGCCCATTCCTAAACATAGTAAAAGCAATATACAGCAAACCAGTAGCCAACATCAAACTAAATGGAGAGACTCTCGAAGCAATCCCACTAAAATCAGGGGCTAGACAAGGCTGCCTTCTCTCTCCCAATCTATTCAATATAGTACTTGAAGTTCTAGCTAGAGCAATTAGACAACAAAAGGAGATCAAAGGGATACAAATTGGAAGGGAAGAAATCAAAATATCACTATGTGTTGATGATATGATCGTATACTTAAGTGACCCGAAAAACTCCACCAGAGAACTGCTGCAGCTGATAAACAACTTCAGCAAAGTGGCTGGATATAAAATTAACACAAACAAATCAGTAGCCTTCCTATACTCGAAGGATAAACAGGCTGAGAAAGAAATTAGGGAAAGGACACCCTTCACAATTGTCACAAACAATATAAAATATCTTGGTGTGACTCTAACCCAACAAGTGAATGATCTGTATGACGAGAACTTCAAGTCACTGAAGAAAGAAATCGAAGAAGAACTCAGAAGATGGAAAGATATGCCATGCTCATGGATTGGAAGGATTAATATAGTAAAAATGGCCATCCTGCCAAAAGCAATCTACAGATTCAATGTAATCCCCATCAAAATCCCAACCCAATTCTTCATTGATTTAGAAAGAGAAATTCTCAAATTCATTTTGAACAACAATAAACCCAGAATAGCAAAAGCTACTCACAACAACAAAAGAACTTCTGGGGAAATCAGCTTCCCTGACCTCAAGCTGTACTACAGAGCAGTAGTGATAAAAACTGCATGGTATTGGTACAGTGACAGGCAGTAGATCAATGGAATAGAATTGAAGATCCAGAAATGAACCCACATATCTACGGTCAATTGATTTTCGACAAAGGAGCTAAAACCACCCACTGGAAAAAAGACAGCATTTTCAACAAATGGTGCTGGTTCAACTGGCGGTCTACATGTAGAAGAATGAAAATTGTTCCATTCCTATCTCCCTTTATAAAGCTCAAGTCCAAGTGTATCAAGGACCTCCACATAAAACCAGAAACACTTAATCTAATAGAAGAGAAAGTAGGGAAAAGCTTTGAACACATGGGTACAGGGGAAAAGTTCCTGAACAGAACACCAATGGCTTATGCTCTAAGACCAAGAATCGACAAATGGGACCTCATGAAATTGCAAAGATCTTGTAAGGCAAAGGACACTGTCAATAGGACACAATGGCAACCAAGAGATTGGGAAAAGATCTTAACCAATCCTACGTCCAATAGAGGGCTAATATCCAATATATACAAAGAACTGAAGAAGTTAGACTCCAGAAAACCAAATAACCCTATCAAAAAATGGGGAACAGAGCTAAACAGAGAATTCTCAACTGAAGAAATTTGTAGGGCTGAGAAGCACCTAAAGAAATGCTCAACATCCTTAGTCATCAGGGAAATGCAAATCAAAACAACTCTGAGATTCCACCTCACAGCAGTCAGAATGGCTAAGATCAAAAACTCAGGTGACAGCAGATGCTGGTGAGGATGTTGAGAAAGTGGAACACTCCTCCTATGCTGGTGGGATTGTATACCACTACAACCACAATGGAAATCAGTTTTGCGGACCCTCAGAAAAATGGACATAATACTACCTGAGGACCCAGCTATACCACTCCTGGGCATATACCCAGTAGATTCTCCAACATGTAATAAAGACACATGCTCCACTATGTTCACAGCAGCCATATTTATAATAGCCAGAAGATGGAAACAACCCAGATGTCCCTCATCAGAGGAATGGATACAGAAAATGTGGTACATTTACACAATGGAGTACTACTCAGCTATTAAAAACAATGACTTAATGAAATTTGCAGGCAAATGGATGGAACTTGAAAATATCATCCAGAGCAAGGTAACTCAGTCACAAAAGAACAAACATGGAATGTACTCACTGATAAGTCGATATTAGTCCAGAAGTTCTGAATATCCAAGTTTTACATCACAGTAACCGTTGGACTGAGTGTGAGGTCCCAGATGGAGGAGTTGTAGAAGGGACTGAAGGAGCTGAGGGAATTTGCAGCCCCATTAATGGAGCATCAGTGTCAACTGACCTGACCCCCTGTTTTCCTGGAGGCTGATCCACCAACCAAAGTGTACCCATGGAGGGACCCATGGTTTGGACCATATGTGTGGCAGAGGAGGGCCTTGTTGGCCATCAGGGGTAGGAGAAGCCCTTGGGCCTGAGGGTGTTAGGGGCCCCAGTATAGGGGAATGCCAAGGTAGAACGAAGGGAGTGTGTGGGCTGGTGGTTGAGTGGGGCAATACCCTCATAGAGGTGGGGGAGGGGAGCTGGAAATAGGGAGTTTCCAAAGTGGATACCTGGAAAGGTGGAAACATTTGAAATGTAAATAAAATATCAATGAATTAAATTAAAAAAGAGTGTTTTAAAACACCCTTTACCTAGATTTGTTGTGGTTCTCTAGAGTGGTCTCTGTTGCAAAGAGTGTTTACGTAGATGAGTGGTGAAAGCTATCTGTGGGTTTAAGAACAAATGTATAGAGATTGTTATTATGGATTACTATGGTTTAGTAAGTTAGTAGTTATAGATTTTCTTCCAGTAACCCTGGCTTCATTAACTTTGAGTTGTTAGCTAGGTTTCTAATACAAGGAACAGTTTCCCTCTTGGGTCCTAATTCCAATTAGAAAGTTGTTGGCTATCATGAAGATAACTGTGCCATTTTTCACCTTTAGGGTTATCATGCCATGCTGGTGCTTTATGTGGTTCATGGGTGTCATATCTTGGTAAAACTGAGGGGTATCTACCTTGTCCTTTGGCAGCTTTCATGGTTTCTTGTACCATGAAAGCTAGCCCTTGGGGTTTAAGTATTAAGGTCATTTCCATCTCAAGGGAATATCAGTTGTGTTCCTGAAATGCATGGTGACTTTAGCAATATTTTCTACCTCTGAGGATAATGAACTGCAATAACAATAGACTGTACATCTTGGGAAACTCTTAGACATCCTGACTAACAACTCAGAAAATTATCATGTCTTGCATTGGGGTTTTCATTAGGTGGTCTTTGGGTCTTGTATAAAGCACCATCAATCCAGATGAGAGAAGCTCATTAGTACTATATATGTATGTGTACACATGGAGTTAAATGTATTATATGCTTTTTAGGTAAGTAATTAGTAGTATGATCTCTTGTAGCTTTTACAGACACCCTTATTTTTATTTTAACCACTTCTCTCCTCTTATATTTTCCTCCTTAACCTTTCCAAAAGGAGCCCTCCATTCTGCCATTTCTTCTAAGAGATCACTTGTATCCTACTATTCCCCTTTTCTTTCTTCCCACGTTCTTCTGCATTTGCCTCCCTACCCTTCCATAAGGATATCCTTTTCACATTTCTCTTATCAGATTACTTTCATTTTAAAGCCCATGATTAATTATGTGGCATCGGTGAACTGAACCTCAACAATGATTACTTAAGAACAACTTAGAGCTTCATGGAGTCATGTAATACTAAATAACAATAATAATCTTATTAATCACAATATATAATAGATTTGTCTTTTGTGTTTTCTTTTATGTCTTTTAATCCAAGATAATATGTACATTTGTCTTTGTTAATGTTGTTTTCTTTCTTTTTTGAGCCAAGATGTCATGTATGCCAGGATACCGTCAAATTACATAGATAATCAAGGATAACATGGGATCTTAGATCCTATTTCCACCTTCTGAGTGCTAAGATTGGAGGACTGAGTGACTCTGAGGACCATGTTTACTAGCCAAGTACTCCACCGACTGAGACACATCTATAACTCAAATATAAGATTTTTCTATTCAGCACTGTGGAATCTTCACAAGTAAGGATACTTAGATCTTGTATAAATTCTGCAGTATATTCTGGACTAAAGATGAAATCCACTAACTACAGTAAAATAACAATGTCTATATCCCTTAAAATTTAAACATTCCCTTGAATGAGTCATTTCTTATAACATTATCTTAATTATTTTGTGTTATTAACCATGACAAATGTTCATAACATAATAAGTAAATGGCCATTAATATAATAAAAATGGAATTTCAGAGATTTTAAATCTAGAGTCCTATTCCAAAAACAAATCTTATAATCAATGCTGCATAAATATAATACTGTAATTCATTGATTGATTTAATATTGAAAGAATATTCTAAATGATACATGCTAAGTTATGAATTATTGGCATTAATCGCTTCCCAATTACCTTTAATATACATACAAAATTAATATCCATAAAGAATAGTGATTATCTGATTTGTCCCTGAAATTAATCATCAGCTTTAAAAGGGTGATATATGAATGTCCTTCTAGAAAGTAAAATAATAACAAGATTTTCAGATGAACTGAAATTCCTTTAGGAAGTGAAACAACATTGAATCATAGAATAAGTAGCTCAGGATTGTGAAAGAAAACGAGATGGTAAAACATTAAAGCACACTGGATATTCTTGCAAAGGCCCTAAGATTGATTCCCAGCACCTATATTGACTGTTTCAAAGAAACTATAATTCCAGCTCTAAGAGATACAAAAAAAGAAATGCATGGTATGTATTCACTAATAAGTGGATATTAGCTCCTCCAAAAAAACCAACCAAACAAAACCAAAACAAAACAAAACAAAAAAATCCAAACAAGTACAGAATACCAAAGATACAGTCCACAGAACTCAAAAAGGTCAAGCTGAAGGGCCCAAATGAGGATGCCTCAGTCTTACTTGGGAGAGAGAAGAAAACAAATGCAAGGGGAGAGGGAGGACCTGGGAGAGAAAAGGGACAGGGGAGGAAGAGGGGGAACATGATCTAGTATTGAGTGAGGGAAAAGGACTGAAGCCCTGAGGGCAGCAGAAGGAATGGAAACAGTCAACCTCAGGAGGTAGGAGGTTAAGTGGACCCTCCAGTATGTACCAGAGACCTGGGAGGTGAAAGACTCTCAGGACTCAAAGGGAGGGACCTTAGATGAAATGCCTGACAGTAGGGAGAGGGAACTTATAGAACCTACCTCCAGCAGAAAGACAAGGCATCAAGTGAGGGATGGGGTTGCCATCCTACAGTCAAAGCTCTGACCAATAATTGTTCTTGTCTGAAAGAACTGCAGGGATAGAAATGGAGAGGAGCCTGAGGAAAAGAAGGTCCAGTGACAGGCCCAAAGTGGGATCCAGCTCAAGAGGAATCCCCAAGGCCTGACAATATTACTGAGGCTATAGAGTGCTCATAAAAAGGGACCTATCATGACTGAACTCTAAAAGACCCAACAAGCAGCTTTAAAGAGTCAGATGCAGATATTTGCACCCAACCAATGGACAGAAGCTGCTGACCCCTGTGGTTGAATTAGGGAAAAGCTGGAAGAAGCTGAGAAGGACCCCGTAGGAATACCAGCAGTCTCAATTAACCTAGACTCCCGAGATCTCTCAGACCCTGGACCACCAACCAGACAGCATACACCAGCTGATATGAGGTCCCCAACACATAGAAAGCAGAGGACTGCCAGGTCTGGGTTCAGTCAGAAAAGATGCACCTAACCCTCAAGAAACTGGATGCCCAAGGGAGCTTAGAGGAATGGTGTGGTGGGAGGTGTGGGGTGGGGACATCCTCATGGAGACAGGGAGTCGGGAGAAGTTATGGGATGTAGAATAGTCAGAAGATGAACCAGGAGGGGAGAAAAATATGAAGTGGAAAACAAAGATTAAATAAAAAGAAGAAATATATTTAAAAAATGAGCAATTACCTTTTCACTAATAACAGATTCCTCCACAAGAGATAGTGATTACTTTATGTACAGTGACAATCATGCCCATCTCCCTTCACATACAGCATCATTTTGGAGGTGTGCTTAGAATTCTGAAATAAAAAATGTGAATTTGTTAAAAGACATATTTTCCTCTTTTACATAAGTATGGTAGAAGTGGAGAGACTTAAACAAAATCACTTAGTAAGCTCATTTTTAAACCAATCAAAGAAAATTGGCCAAAGGAGCAAACAGTATTTGAAGCAAAGTTATTTATTGGTTTTGATTTGTTTTTCAGTACAATTTCATAAAGATAGGAACTGAAAAGCATGCAATATTTCTGTGCAAAGTTATTCATCAAGGAAACCCCAGAGATCTTTAAAACAACAAGTACTATTGCCACTGATTTCAATTTCTCATCATGATTAGATTGTGAGACTGTATTGCTGAAAATAACATACACATTAGATACACAACATAGAGATAACTATCTCAAACCAACCGGGAAAACCTCCCATCTGGCTAGATTACATAGTGCTGGAAAGTTCTTTGTTGATTGTTGAAAGAGAAAAATGCATCACTTTCTGTATTCACCACTAGATATTGCTGGTCACAATAGCATACATATAAAATGTACCCAGTGGTGTAATTGTGCATGATTGTTATGTGGTTAACTAATTTCTTTCTCAGTGGATATCCACAGGAAGGAATTCCATGCTTGATGCTATATTCTTGGTCAAAATTTTCTGGCTAGGAATGTCATAGAACCTGGTATTTTGGTTTGTTCAATGCTAATGGTGGCAAATTGCCTTCTATCTACAAATGATAATACCTATATATCTAGTCTATTCTCAAAAATGGAAATTTCTTTTTGCATTTGACAGGAGTCAGTGGAAAGATCAATAACTTGTCAAAGTACTGAAAATAAGAAATTGAGTATCCATCCCTAAAAGGAACACCAACACCAACTATCAAACCAATACACACATCAATGCTCAGTAAATGAATCAAAAGGAAACTGTAAGATGTTGAGTATGACAAGCAGTGTTGTGAAAGGCTGTCTTCTGAACTTGCAATGGCTAATACAATAAAGAACTCATAGTGGCTGTGGTTACCTACATAAGATCTACTAAAGACAGAATTAAATAAATGCCAAAATATTTGGAGGAGGTACTTTCCAGGTTCCTACTTGGAAACTGATTGTTTCTTGGATATCAGGAGTCATTATTCATTGAGATTGTGCCGGATGATAATCAATTCTATTTTCCAACAAATGATGGCGCATACATGGAAATGTGGGCAGGTCTAGCTAGACTTAATATTTTATAAATAAATAAGCAAATAAATAAGCAAATAAATAAATAAATAAATATGAAATATAAAATCCTGAAATAGGAAGAGTCATATTTTGTGGGAAGATACAAGGATAATTTGAAGGGGAAATGGAAAATATATATAATTATATGTGAAATTCTCAAGTGTTGTAAAAAGACAAAAGAGAATGTCAACAAATTTCAGTAGGCCAATGTCACTAAAATACTTTAAAAATTTTTCCTACAAGTAATGTATTATTTGACCTGAAATGTCAGTAAAATTAAAGAATTAAAGATGAAAAATGAGATTGATCTATATTTAGTTGGAATAGCTTCCATGAATTAGTATTGCTGACTCTGTTTGTTCACAGCATTTTCCTCATGAGAAGGATTCAGTGGCTCCTTACTGCCATGCAAATATAACATGAAACCGATTAGAAAAGCTACAAGAAATACTAGTTACTTTTACTGTCTCTACCTATATCCTCCCACAGTTGAGTAACACTATATTGAAATCCATACTTCCCAAATACAGAAATCACAGAGCTTTATTTAAAACATAAATTTATCATGGCCTTTCCTACTCAAATGCGCATAACCACCACTAAGACCACTGACCACTTACCTCATGTCAGTTTCTTTGCTGTGTACTTCATGAACAATTTTCTATTCATTCACTGTAATAAAACTCTTGGAATTAGTCTGAAATACCCTGAAATGGCATACGTTCTGACTATTTCAATATATAATACCACCTTACCCCTAAATATATTGCAATCTTTACTACATTCTGAGAAAAAACAGCTTATTTGTGTTAAAGGACCTTTGGACTTCAGATAATCTCTCTGTCTGAAAAATCTTTCTGATACTGTTGGTCTTTTATTGATTATTTGAAAGTTCAAATTGAGCAGTTAAACTTCTCAGTTCACTTGTTAACCCCTAAAGCAGAAGATTTCTTATGCTTTTATCCCGTGTAGATACTAACTCCTTCACATCTTAATCTAAAGAAAACATTTTCTAGTTTTACTTTACCAGCTAAAATTATTTTAATTTAAATAGAATTGCATCATTTTATCCTAACTCCTTTTCTTTCTAGCAACATCTAGCTACCATCTCTCCACCTTTTTCCATATATATATATATATATATATATATATATATATATACATATATATATATATATATGTGTGTGTGTGTGTGTGTGTGTGTGTGTGTGTGTGTGTGTGTGTGTGTATATGTATGTATGCATACGTATACACACACATATGGTATCCTTTCTACTGGAAAAATATGTACTTGAAAAACAAGAAAACATGTTGAAGCAGTTCTTGCTCATTTTGGAAACAGTTGATTTTGTGATTACCCAAAATGAAGTATAAATATAACCAGTTGAACACAAAAGAGCCCTTCAGAAAATTTTTCCTAGTTTTATTTTGCAGTGATAAACACCATAGCCAAACACAACTTGGGAGAAAGTGATTTATTTGGTGTACTCTCGCAGATCACAGTGTGTTGAGCAAAGTCAAGGAAGGAACTCAAGGAAAGAAACTAGAAGCAGAAATTGAAATAGAGACCATGGAAGAATACTGTTTACTGGCTTTTTCTACCCAGTTTCTCAGTGTACTTTTTTCTGTATTTTTTAAATTTTTGTTTATTTTTGAGATTCTAATATAAATACATTTCTCTCTTCTCTTTTCTTCCCTCTAAGACCTCACATGTACATTCTTCCCTCCTTATTCTCTTTCAAATTCATGAACTATTTTCTTCAATAACTATTGCATGCGTATTTCTACATACATATATCTATATCTAATTATAGCTTGCTGGATCCATATAATTTCACTTATTTGTATATTTTCACTTCTGACCATTTGGTGTGACAGACCAATTGGTGTGATTTTTGCTGGAGAGGATAACCATTCTTGCTCCTAGCTTTACACTCATCACAGGACCAACTGCCTAACTGTGCTTCCACACAGAGTGAACCAGATTCTCCCATATTGGTCACCAATTTAAAAATTTCCCACATAATTCTCTATAGAAAATTTGGTGGACAAATTTTCTCAGTTGAGGTTCCTCTTCCTAGATAAGTTGAAGAAAAACTCACTAGAATAGACATGTTTGGTATGAGATGAAATATTTGAAGTTTAAAATTGCTAAGGCATAGCTTTCAGCTGAAAATAACTGTGGAATCTCTAGCCCACAAATGACTTCCATTAAAAAGTATTCTAAGACTGAATCCATCGGAATTATGGCACCATATTTTGTAAAAGTTTATACTTCCAAGGGACTTCATAAGTTTCAAGAAGCCTTACGAAAATTCACACATTTGTATTTTCAGAGCCCACATATTAGAGCTGAGAGTACATAAATAAAAAATTTACAATACTGGTTTCGTATAGATTCCTGTAGAAATTCTTTATCTTTCTTTACTTAATCTTTTTCTTTCTACCTTTCAAATTTGTTTGTTGAAATTAAAATATAATTATATTATTTTCCTTCCTCTTATTCTTCCCTCCAACACATCCTACGATCCTTTCTTCTAGATTCTTTCACATTCATGTTCCCTCTCAAATTTCACATAAATGTGTATGCAAAAATATTTAAATACAATTTGCTGTATCTGATTTGGATTATTTTATGTATGTATGGTTTCAGATCTGACTACTTTGTATTGTAAAACCAATTATTGAATTCATCCTTAGGAGATGCTAATTCTCCCTATTTTAGCTGTAATTAGTGTTCTGTATCTCTTTATTTAGTGCAAGAAACAGACACCTTTTTTTCCACTATTTTCAAGAGATATAAGTTAGGATAGGATGTATGTTATGCCTATTGATATTCCCATAGTTCAGGTAGGATTTATGCAGCCATTTCTGTATGTATTAGTCAAGTTTTTCTATAATAACAGGACTTATAGGATAAAATTTTCTCTCTCTCTCTCTCTCTCTCTCTCTCTCTCTCCATATATATATATATATATATATGATTTATTAGAATAACTTAAAGGCCGAGGTTCAACTAATCTAAAAATGGTTGGATAAAATTGAAAATTGTAAGAATCTAGTAGTTGTTCACTCCACAAGGCTGGGTCTCCTAGCTGGTCTTCAGTATATGCTAGAATCCCAAAGAAGTAGTATGTCTAAAGTCAATGAAAAAAATAGACTTGCTATTGAGGTAAGAGCAAGCAAACATAGAAGAAAAGCTTCCTTCTCCCATGTTCCTGTATAACCTTCAAGCAGAAGGCATTGTCTAGGTTAAAAGTTGGTTTTCCCAGCTCAAAAAAATCTTTTTAAAGATATGTCTTTCTACCTTAAGATCCAGATTAGAAATATATTTTCTAGCTTCAAATTAAGCAAAAATCCATCACAAGGGTGCCTACATATTTGGGGTTTAGTTAATTACAGCAGTAGTCAATTTGATAACCAAAAATAGCCATCACACTATGAGAGACTATTTCTCAGCAGACATCTTAGTATTCAGAATCTTACAACCCTCTTTCATGATGTTCAATGAGCCAAATGTTCAAGGCATGTGATGCAGATGTATCAATTTGAATTGTGTTCCCCAACATCTGTTGATCTCTGCAATGTCCAGTTGTGGTTTTCTGTAAGGATTTGCTTTAAGCATAGCTTCTTTGATGAGGGATGATAACTACTTTTATCTGTGGGTATAAAGATTACATTTAGAATGTACTTAGGAATATTACTGACCTAACAGAGTTATGGCACTATATTCTGTTCTAAGATCTATGATGTCACTATCTCTCCAAAGTTTTCTGGTATTAGACATGATTTGTCACTTATTGAGTATACCTTAAATCCAATTAGACAGCTGCTGATTACCTCCAAGGTGTGAGCGTCACTTATTGTACTTTTACCAATATCTTGACATATTGGTCATTATTATGGATCATACGTGATGTGCTTTTAATGAAAATTACCTGATAGATTCAGAAATTTGACTGCTTCATCTAGCGTTTGTGGAAGTGTTTGGATAGTTTAGGAGGTATGACTTAAGGATGTCACTGTGGGCATATTTGGAAAGTTCAAAGCCCATGTCATTCCTAAGAAGCTCTCCAGGCCTCTTATTTGCCAATAACAATGTCAGCTCTTGTCCATTGTTCTAATACTGTGACCTCCTGACTGATTACATGCCCTTCATTATGATAGATATGGAATCTAACTTCTGCAACAACCATGAAACCAAAAAAAAAAAAAAAATTTTTCCTTTATAAAATTCCTTGGTCATGGTGTTTGGACATAGCAATAGAAATGTTAACTAAGCAGAAGTTGGTACCAGGAAGTGGACTATTGCTATAACAGCATGTTTGTAACAAGTTTTCTTGCTTTCCTTCCTTCTTTCCTTCCTTCCTTCCTTCCTTCCTTCCTTCCTTCCTTCCTTTCTTCCTTCCTTCTTTCTTTCCTTCTTTTGTTTCTTCTTTCCTTAGTTCTTTCCTTCCTTCTCTTTCTCTTTCTTTCTTTCTTTCTTTCTTTCTTTCTTTCTTTCTTTCTTTCTTTCTTTCTTTCTTCTTATTTTTGAGTAATGTGCAAGATAGGTACATTGGGCTCAACAGGTAATTCTAATAGGAGATTAGAAGAAAGTAGTGCTGAAATCAATGTGAACTATGGAGGCCCAGCTCAATATGTTTCAGAGGGAAATATTAGCAAGTATGCTAGAAACATTTTTTTGATATATTAGCAAATGTGTGTTCCTTTTGCTGAGGCCTTAAAAAGTTTCCTAGTGCTAAATTGAACATTTTTTTAGCTAATTTCATTTGTAGAATAGATTTTAAGAAAACTTAATATTGGCTCCATTAAAAGGTTATTAGTGGGCTGGAAAGATGGCTCAGCAGTTGAGAGCACTGACTGCTCTTTCAAAGGTCCTGAGTTCAAATCTCAGCAACCACATGGTGGCTCACAACCATCCGTAATGAGATCCGACACAGCTACAGTTTAAACATAATAATAAATAAAATCTTTTTAAAAAGGTTATTAGTATTCATTCTCTTGCAGATCTACTATAAAAAGGAACAAACAGGCCAAACCAATATACAAAATGTACAGTTTGAAGTAAAAAATAGCACTGAGAAATTGAATGTTGGAGCCGAGACTTGTGCTGAAACAGTAAAGAGAAGACAGATGCAAAATGGAATGGAAGTAGTAGTACCCTCAGGGCAATGCCCCATGCAGCTAATTCTACAACATGGAGGAAGAGAAGAAATGGCATGAATTTTCTCCACCCAATGGAGTGCTAGCAGGCTGAGCAACTCAGCTACCACCCATGCCTAATCCAGGGCTTTGAGTTCCCTCACTCCAACATTTACCTGGTCTAGGAACTGCCTGAGGGCATGAATACGGCTATCGTATAGAACCAAAGCTGCCGGATTTCCAGAAAACAGGGAAAAAACAAGCTGTCCAAAAGGAGTCCTGGTGAGGATACATAAACTGGACCAATGGCTCCCTGCAACACACATCTACCAGTAAAGCTATTTGGGCAAAATGGTGCACTGCGTGACACACTGTAACTCATTGCAGCTTCCACAGCAGGATGTTTTCTTTGTATTTGTTTTCTTTTTCTTTTTACTTCATTTTTTTTTCTTTGAGGGTAGGGAGGTGACAAGGGTGGAGTTCAGATAGGGAGGGACTCAGAGATAAGTAAGTCTGGGATACATGGTGTGAAATTCATGAAGAGTCAATTTAAAAAAAGAGTTTTGTTTGTTTTTTAAAGAAAAAAGTAAGTAAAATGGAAAGCTTATATAAATGTTTTTACATGAAGCAGAGCAGATTCCATCCCAAACAGACACCTGAACTTAGTACATTGGCTATGTCATTCTGGCTTTTGAGTCATGAGAGTAAAGAAGCTGAAGAATAATTTTCCAGAGATTAAGGAAAGCTCCTGAAGTCAGTTCTGTGGGTTAAGTGACCTGGTATAGAGACCCTAAGAGATCATTATATGAAACTATCACAATGAAGGCTGAATTGCACTGGAGACCCCAGGATTTTAGAACAACCAGAACCACAGTATAGCTGACAAGGAAAGCAAGAAACAAAAGATAGAACTAACCCAAGAGAGAAATGTGTTGCAATTTGCAAAAGTCTGAAGGTAGAAACATTTAAGTTCTTTGACATTAGAAATTAAGTTATAGGATTTGGAGTTTGCCTTCTGGGTTTCCATCTTGCTTTGGTCCAAAAATTCTTTACTATGTGTCCTTTCTTCCCTTTTAGAATGGTAATGTATATTCTGTGATATTGTGTGATACAAGCATATAATTTGAGGTTTTGTTTTAAATGATGTTTCAATAAAGCAACTGCTTTGAATCTCAGAGGACTTGTTTAGACTTAAACATTGGAAACTGAAAAACTGTGGAGACATTTAAAGTTGGACTGAATGCATTTTGCATTATGATTTAGCTATAAACCTATGGGGACTGGGGAGTTTGAAATGGGAATGACCACCATAAGTTCATATATATGAATGCTTAGTCTCTAGCTAGTGGAAATGTTTAGGAAGGATTAAAATATGTGGCATTTTTGAAGGAGGTATGCCACTAGGGATTGGCTTTGATGTTTCAAAAGCCCATGTCATTCTCAGGTAGCTTTCTATGCTTTCTACTTTAGGATAAAGTTATAAAATGTTAGACGCTAACTCAATACCATACCTACATGTCTGCATGCCTGCCATCCCATCCTTCTTTAAAAATGGTCATAGACTAGAACCCTCTGCAACCATGAGCTCCAATTTTAAAAGGCTTCCTTTTGTATGTCCTAGGTCATGATGTTTTGTCATAGCAACAGAAAAGTTACTAAAACAAAAGGTGTTATGGTTTAGTGTGGAATACTTTCCTTTATTAGCAACTTGCATAGTATTTTCTAGTACCAGAGATGCTAGACCATAGGAAAGAGTCTTTAAATTAGATCCCAATCAAATAATCTGAGTCCTATTTCCTAAGTGTCTAATGTCTTTTGGAATAGAACCTTACCTTTAAACTCTGAGAGAAAACCAAGGCCAATGGCTAAAATCTCTACTATTTTATGAGTCATCTGGATTTCAGTGACCAATCATTCTAGAGGAGATTTTCATGACTTGATTTATTTAGTCTATGTATCTTATGGGTACCATTTTCAGTTTAAGTAACATATCTTCCTTTAACAATGCCATAATGCAGAAGTGGAAATGCAGTAGCAACAGATATGGGAGCACAGCCAAAGGAGCTCATAGTTGACAATAGGACTGGTCCTTGCCATTCCACTGGCCCAATGATGCAGCTTGACTTGCCAGCTGGTCTGTTACTTAGAACAGCCACCACTGTTGCCACTGCTGCTGCTGCTGCTGCTGCTGTTGCTGCTGCTGCTGCTGCTGCTGCTGCTGTTGCTGCTGCTGCTGCTACCACTTGCACTGCTTACACCACAGTTGGAGGGAGAGCATAGTGAAACAGTGCTCCCAATGGTCACATCCAGAGTATATTCATGGCATCTGGCACCAAAACCAGTGTGGTATGCAGCAACCTGGAGCTCACACAGGGTCTGCCTTCAGACAGCCTGCCCAGCAGCATGATCCCTCTAGCTGCACAGCACCAGGTTGTAAGAGATGAAGAATGATTCATTTTCAGGACTGAGTCTTCTGGATTGAGTCTCCTCAAGTGACCACTGTGGTCTGTGATGCTGCCAGAGGCCATGTTGATGGCTATGATCCATGCTGCCACCAGATATCATGTTAACTTTGGGGGTTCTGTGCTACAGTCTGAAACCATGTGGATGTCCATGGTCCAATTTGCTTCTGGAGAAGTTTGATATCTGTGCTCTGTGCTGCTGCCTGAGACCAGGTTGATACCCATGATCACTGACTCTGACCTAAAGGATGTTGATGTCCATGGTCAGTGTAGCCACCAGAGGGCATGTTGATGTCAGTGATCTGTGCTACTGCCACAGCAAATGCTGATGCTTGTGATCTGTGCTACTGTTGGTTGTTATGCGCAAGGAAGCTTTCCTTGAATTTTTTTTTAAATTGGAAATTTTCTTTATTTACATTTCAAATTTACATTTCCAGGTTTCCCCCAGGAAACCCCCTATCCCATCCCACCTCCCCCTGCTTCTCTGAAGGTTCTCCCCCATCCACTCACCCACTTCCCCCTCTCCGCACATGCATTCCCCTGCCCTGGGGCATCAAGCCTTCACAGGACCAAGGGCCTGTTCTTCCATTGATGAGGAACAAGGTCATCCTCTGCTATATATGTGGCTGGAGCCGTGGGTCTCTCCATGTGTACTGCTATGTTGGTGGTTTAGTTGATGGGAGTTCTGGGGAGCTGGTTGGTTGATATTGTTGTTCTTCCCATGGGGTTGCAAACCCCTTCAGCTCCTTCAGTCCTTTTGCTAACTCCTCCATTGAGGACCCCATGCTCAGTACAATGGTTGGTTGCAAGCATCTGCCTCTGTATTTGTCAGGCTCTGACAGAGCCTCTCAGGAGACAGCTATATCAGGCTCTTGTAAGCATGCACTTCTTGGCATCCACAATAATGTCTACGTTTTGTGACTGTATAATGGATTGATCCCTAGGTGGGGCAGTCTAATCATATTAAAAATGGGGTACAGAGCTAAAGAAAGAATTCTCAATTGAGGAAACTCAAATGGCTGAGAAGCACCTAAAGAAATGTTCAACATCCTTAGTCATCAGGGAAATGCAAATCAAAACAACACTGAGATTCCACCTCACACCAGTCAGAATGGCTAAGATAAAAATTTCAGGTGACAGCAGATGATGGTGAGGATGTAGAGAAAGAGAAACACTCCTCCATTGTTGGTGGGATTGCAAGGAGGTAAAACCACTCTGAAAATCAGTCAGGTGGTTCCTCAGCAAAACTAGACATAGTATTTCCTGAGGACCCATCTGTACCACTCCTGGGCATATACCCAAAAGATATTCCAACAAGTAACAAGGACACTTGCTACACTATGTTCATAGCAGCTTTATAATAGCAAGAAGCTGGAAAGTACCCAGATGTCCTTCAACAAAGGAATGGATACAGAAAATGTGGTACATTTACACAATGGAATACTACTCAGTTATTGAAGACAATGAATTAATGAAATTCTTAGCAAATGGATGGAGCTAGAAAATATCATCCTGAGTGAGGTAACCCAATCTCAAAATAACACACACAGTATGCACTCACGGATAAGTGTATATGAACCCAAAAGCTTGGAATACCCAAGATACAATTCACAGACCACAGGAAGCTCAAGAAAAATGAAGACCAAAGTGTGGATGCTTCGGTCTGTCCTTCTCAGAAGGAGGAACAATATACTCACAGGAACAAATATGGAGACAAATTACAGAGCAGAGACTGAAGGAAAAACATTCCTCTGCAGTGTTAATGATGACTGGAGTCTCATAAAAGAATGATAGACATTGAAGGTTTATGTGACAGTATCTGTACCCCCAAATAGTTTAGACAGTAAGCTATTGAAGAAAGTCCTTAAAATTTGTGATAAAGGTGATAAAATTTAGCACTTCACAGTTGAGGGATCTGGCAGGAGGTGGGAGGGTCCTCAATTCTCTTTAAGGGACAGGCCACTGGGAGTTTGACTGTTTGACATTGCTCCAATGAGTATGTGGGCAATCCAAATTAGATGTGTGTGTGTTTTTTCTGTTCTTGTTTTGAGTTGGAACAAAGATGGGAGAGTAGACATGTAAGGAATGGAAATAGAGTAAAATTTTGGTGGACTGTACGAAATTCCAAATAATTCATAAAAAGTATTGTATTGGAGGAAAAAGAATGCTCTAATTTCATCTGCTTATGAATATTAGCTCAGTGTTTATACATGTATGTATAGGTGCACAATTACATGTATTGCATAGAATTTGAAGTACATATAAAATAACAAGTTTTCTTGAGTCTTTCTCGAGGAACCTTGGTATTATTTTCCCCTCCTCTTTCTGTCTCCTTCTGTGATGAATTTCCTAACTCCACAATTGAGCCCCTATTCTGCTTTCCATATTAGCTTTATTCTACCTCTACCCTGCTATTCTCCTCTAAAGTTTCTCATCTTCCATGGTCTCATTTTACTTCCACACTGTTTTGGCTACTCTTGAAAATGAATAGTGTGTGAAAATTAAAAGTCTTCATGAGTATGTGAAATTTTGAGGGAGTATGTATTTTTTGACATGAACACAGCCATGTCAAGATCCTTAACCACAGACCCAGAGTAAAATGACAAAACCTTCACCCAGTGGTGATGCTCAGAGAGAAATTGCAATGCCTTTCTTTCTGTCCATGTATAGAACTTGATATTATATATAGAAAATGTCCACAATACCTTTCTTTCCCCAGATAATTACACAAACTGAAGACTGCTCCTCTAGAGAGAATGTTTATACTGAGGTTGGCTAAACATGAATCTTTGATCTAGTTCCATAACATAAACACTATATCCTTATTTATCTTAAAGTAATATCCACCTTATTTCTCAATTGTATATAACAACACCAACTCTCTGTTCAACTCTGTATAATAAACAAGCTAAGCTTTGAGGATGTTGCAATTTCTCAAATTGGAGAGTCTAATCTAACTAATTTTGGCATTTCTCTCTGTTTATCACTTCTCCATTTCCTTACCACAGTTAAATATAAGCCTCTGAGCCACATGAGGGTTTGACAAAAATGCTTACTACATTAGTACTCCCTAGTATCATTGTAGTATATAGCAATAGAAACTATTTTATCTCTATATCCCTGAGACAAACAAAGTTACAAGGAACAAATTGGATAAACCAAAGAAAATTGCTTTATCACAGAGATTTGTCAACAGGTAAGTGGAAAGTACTAACACTGAATGTCATAATATTAAGAAATGAGTGTACCTCATTAAAAGATATTCAGACATAGGTGAAACAAATCAACTGCAGGGTTTCAAATGATTTAGGGGTAAGCAAAGTCCACCTCTTATAATCAGAATAAAGTAAAAAATTAGAAGTTATATAAAAAGAGACTCTTGTTATTCCAACTCTCCTAAAAAATATTACAGAGAAGAGAGAATACTTAGAACTTACCCAAATAAAATGAGTTCTGAGATTCTTAACATTACAGTCAGAAAAGACTTAACTGTTCTTGCACTCTCTTAATTGATGCTAGTAAGCAATTTTTTGAACTATGTAAGAAAGTTTTAATTTCATTCCTTTTCTATAAAAGTTACTTCAATATTTTGTATACAAGCAATGCTTTTTTATTATGCTATCAACTTTATTACTTTATTACTCATGTCAAGTGTTAGCACATGAATTTCAGCTCCCCGCTACTACAACGATCTATTTCCTCAGATGAAGAGAGAATGAAGAAAATTTTATTTTATAGATTATAAAATTCTAAGTTAATAAAGGAGACATACCAATAGCAACTTTTACAGTCCAGTCAAACTCTCCAACATATAAATCTATGGACTTGAAAAGAGTCCAGAAGTAGATACATACAGATAGGTTCCGTTACTTTTTGGCAAAATTAGGAAGGCACTTCTATTGGTTTTTACCAAAATATAATACAATAAATTAAACTCTGTTGTTCATTCCCCAATAGTATCACTAAAATTATTGAAGGAATTACTTTACCAAAAGTTCATACAATGTTGTCAGTTTATTTCTGTATCTATCTAAGAAATGGTATTTTTTAAACATATTTAAGAATTTATTTATTTTATATTTATTTATTCACTTCATTCTTAAAAAAATTGCCTATCTTTCTGTACCTTACATTATTTACTATTTGATAAAGAGGCAGTAGGCCTCTGAAGGTTGGAGCAGGAGTTGTAAAGAAGACATTAGAAGAAAATATTAGAAGAAAATAAAAAACAACTCTCAGAGTTTTAAGCATAAAAATTGTGATTCAATCTCATGGAAATTAAAAGTTCTTTGCCATCAATGTGGATTGCGATAAAAAAAATATGTTTAAAGATAGGAAAAGACGTAGAAATAAATGAAATTCAGCCATTCTCAGATTCTTCTAAATATGACTGTATGCCCTACTGTAAAAATAAACATTTGTCCTTTACTTACAAACTACTTGTAACAGCAACACAATGATAAACTAAATGGAAATCATAGGTAGACACTTTAGGTGGTGGCCAGTGTGGTGTAGAGGTCATGGGATTCAAAACATTACTGTAATTTAATGTGATGAACAGGTTTCTGCTGTTAGGCCATCTGCACTTCACTTGAATTTCTGGATAATCATAATCATAATTACGAAGCACTCAGATGGTGTTTTCAAAAAAATAAACAGTTTCCTAGCAGAGTATCTGACCTGAACAAGTTAATGAGGATAATAGAGTTTTAACCTTTTTCATTCTTGTCATGCTCTAGGGGAAAAAACTTCACAGATGATTGTGAAAAATAGCCAGTCTTATAAAATGAAGAAATATAGCTAATTACCTTGTCCCACAGTCTGCTTTACATTTTTAAATAAGAATACTGTGAGTATACAAAACATTCAATAAAGAGGAACTTTGAACTTAAAGATAGTTAAATATTTTACCACCTAAAAACCTTTCAGGCATGAGATACAAAAATGGCAGGTGAACAAGATAACAATAGCGACAACAGAACATGGGAAAGTATGGTCTAATGATATTTAGCTGATTATACATGTAAATATGAGACAGTTTCACTGTATAGCCAAGGATGATCTGACCACACCTTGGTTTGTTATGCTACTCTCTCAACCTCATCGAAATCACCCAGTCACCACTTCATAGGAGAGCCACAGTGTCCAGATAAGAAATGTTTTCAAAAGTGAGGTATGTATGCTGATGTACATTCCTTACTTTTTCCTCTAGCATTTTCAAAGTATCAATTGTTACTTTTGAGATCCATGATTCATTTGGAGTTCTTTAATACAGGATGTGACATGAAAATCTAGTTTTAGTTTTTCTCTTTGCAGAAGAATGATTTTTCCTCCAGTTGGCAGTTTTCCCATCTTTGGTCATTTGAAAAAAACTTAAAAATTGATCTCTAAAGTTGAAAGCTGTTTTAGAAAGCCAGTATACATCTCGCTAAAAATGTTTTGTGATTTTTCATAATTATAATCAGCAAATATATTATTTTGCAAGATTCAATATTCTTTATATAGTGTTCAATTAGAATTAGAGAAATGGCCTCATTTAAAAAAATAATATTCTCCTGAGAAAATTTCACATATCCAGAAAATACATTTTGATTACTAAATCCTCTTTCCTTCTGTAATTTTCCTCCTATGCCTATTTTGCATTAATAGGCTTATGACTGTATAATGAAATATGAAAATATTATTAAATTATGGTTTCTGATATACAATAGATTAGGTAAGAAACTCCATATTCAAGAGAGAAGTAAGTCACCATTATTTTTCTTTGCCCTTTATCCCTACAATTCTTAACTGCTGATGATTGTGATGGTAATACTTACATAATTCACTTTGGAAAGTTTTCCATAGGCTTACATGATTCCCTCAACAATTTGATAAAGGGTTGCTCAAATGCCCATGGCTTCTATTCCTGTTACTATGCCATCTGCTTCCAAGCATGTGCCTATAGCCTCATGGGGTGTTCCTTATGATCGGGTAACTGAAGAATAGAAGACTAGGACCTGGTTTACTGATGGCTCTGCTCATTGTGCAGGCACAACCCTGAAGTGGACAGCTGCAGCATTACAAGCCCTTTAGGAGACAACCCTGAAAGATACAGGTGAAGAATGGCCATTTGAAGACACAGTTACAGTGCCGATTAGGTGGCAGCAGAATGGAGAGCTACGACAGTGTTCTTCAGAAGGCAGTGTATGCTTTGAATCAGTGTCCAGTATATGGTATTTTCTCCCACAGACAGGATCCATGAGTCCAGGAATCAAGGAGTGGAAAAGGGACTATTTCCACTCATTATCACTCCTAGTTATCCTCTAGGAAAATTTTTGCTTCCTGTCCCTGCAACTCTAGGTTCTGCTGGCCTAGAAGTTTTGGTTAGAGAGAGGGGAGTGCTTCTACCAAGAACCATAACAAACATTCCATTGAACTGGAAGCTCATATTTCCCCCTTGTCATTTTGGGCTTCTAATGCCCTTAAACCAACATGCTAATAAAGTATTAACAATGTTAGGAGGGGTGATAGATCCAGATTACCATGGGGAAATTGGATTGTCTCTAGACAATGGAGGTAAGAAGGGTTATGTCTGGAGTGCAGGAGATTTCTTAGCACATCTGTTAGTACTACCATGTCCTGTGATTGAAGTTAATGGGAAACTACAACAGTCTAATTCAAGCAGAATGACAAAGGACGCAGACCTATTAAGAATGAAGATATGGGTTACTCCTCCAGGAAAAGAGCCAAGACCTGCTTAGGTGGTCACAGAGGGTAAAGGAAATACAGACCACATAACCAGCTGCAGAAACAAGGATTATAAAGTAATATGAATGCTTCTGCTTTATTTTGTTAAGAACACACTTGTCTTTCTTCTAATTTCTTTAACATCAATTGGTATTTAACTTGAGATACTAAAAGAATGTTCCCAAGGGACATTGCCACATTGTAAATTTATAAATGCACTTGTGATTGTATGAGGAATTCATGACCTTGTTATTGTTTCATGTGGACATGAGATATTATTTGTGTCAAATTGACAAGGATTGGATAGTAGTGGCTATTCCTGATTGGCAACTTGACTATATCTGGAGTGAACTACAATCCAGAATTAGAAGGCTTGCCTCTGATCCTGAACTTGAGGCTAGGAGATACAAGATTCTGACCTAGATTCTGGCATGGAGATCTTGAGACATAGTAGTTATGAATCTCAGGAGACTAAAGCAAGGAGATCCCTTAGTTCAAGGTTGTCTGAGACAAAGCAAGTCCCAGATCCAGGTGTGGTGGTACACACCTTTAATCTGGGTCACATCTTCTGCTGGAGACTGACATAAGGACATTGGAAGAAGGAAGATTCACTCTTCTTCACCTGCGTGCCTTGTAGGACTGAGCAACTGTTAGATCCTTTCATTCACAGCTGCTGCTGAACATTGTTGGTGAGTTGGACTACAGACTGTAAGTCATCAACAAATTTCCTTACTTTATAGAGACTACCCATAAGATCTGTGACTCTAGAGAACCCTAACTAATACAGGTTTGTTTTGAGCAATACAAAATAGGCTAAATAGTATCAACATTTGTGCTAAGTGGATAACTTGGAAATGTTCTGCTGTTATATTGATTTGTCTTAAAGCATAACTTATAAGTAAAACTATCAGAAGTTTAAAAATATATTTTATTTCTTTGATTATAGGTTTCTACAGTAAAACACTTATTCTACTAATTCCACTTCCAGTGAACTAAATTTTGCTTTCAGTGTTATACAGCAAATAACTCATTTGATCTTTCATACAGCCCTACTAGTGCTTAGATTAAAATATAACCATTTTTAAAAATGAAGAAACAGAAACACACAGATGTTGAATCATTTGGTCAAATAATGCTTGAGTTAATTCGAACTAATATTACAAAATTTTGGTATTTACTCATTTGTAGTTCTATATAATTTTAATTGATATTGAATAAGTTTTACATAATAAACATTTTGCCATGCCATAGACAAAGATAAATGTCTTAATCATTATTCTATTGTTATAATGAAGCACTATTACCACAGTGATTCTTGTTAAGGACAGAATTTATTGGCATTTTCTTATACTTTCAGAGATTTAGTCTATTATCATCATGGTAGGAAACATGACAACATGCAGGCAGACATGATGTTGGAGAAGTGGCTGAGAGTTCTACTTCCAAATCCTTAGGCAGCAGGAAAGTGTGTTTTATAAATTATACACAACTAGAAGACATTTTAAAAAATAGAATCAAATCGCCAACTTCTAATGTGCAAATATAATAAGTTATTTTTAACAATTCTATATGGGAAATAATAAAACTTTATTGATTCGTTAAAGAGTAACTAAAAAGAGAAAAATACTTCTGTTCTGAGTAGGATACAGTATCATGATAGTGACAATTTCTGCCAAATTAATTCATAGATTTAATGTAACTGTATCAGAGATT
This sequence comes from Uromys caudimaculatus, assembly GCA_028551405.1. Classification (NCBI taxonomy): domain Eukaryota; kingdom Metazoa; phylum Chordata; class Mammalia; order Rodentia; family Muridae; genus Uromys; species Uromys caudimaculatus. Next base: position 63,801,046 of record CM052722.1, read on the forward strand.
GAATGGATTTTTATGTAGGTTATAAGCTGGTTGTAAAATTTTATGTAAAAATTAAACTCAAAGATTAGCCAAGATGCTTCTGGAAAAGACAACAGGCTTGTATAACTCACAACTCACTTTCAGGAATGATAATGATGTTATAAAAATTAAAGATAGAATATTACCAGTGACCCATTTTTTCATAAAAAATGATGAGAGAATGATACTTCCAATATTGTATAAGTCTAGTATGGACCTCTGTACAAGATAAAGTGAACAAAACAGAAAGAGTAGTTATTGCACTGGAGTGGCTGAGGAACAAGCTAGTGCAATAGTGATTTGGCAGAGAGATCAAAGCACTAGGTCACATAAAAACCTTATTGAGAAGAAAATGAAGCACATAGTATATCACTTTTGTCTCTATAGTCCAGAGTAATCATGAACATAATGATTTTCCTCAGTAGAAAAATGCTAAGCAGGGGCATCCTAACAGTCTATAGTACAACCAAAGATACCTGAAACATTTTCTGTTCAAAAGGGCTGTGATCCATGAGGATCTGAAGCACAGTTTTGGCTTGGAAATCCACACCAGATGGGTTGCAACAGAGACACAGTCTTTCAGACTCTGTCATACCTCTTTTGAGTCTGACTACTTGTGGTCCTGTGAAACAACTGGGACAGTCATCTACAGCAGCTATATAAAACAAGTGGATGTGGTCCACCACAGAAGCAGATGTGCATTTTGTACTACAGATGACACAGATAGTCATATCTTTACATACTTTGCTTAGGAGGATAGCCTACTTAGCTCCAGTAAATCACAGGGCAGCAAATTTAGCGAAATAACATTCTAAGGCTACAAAAGGGCACCTACAAGCACTGCCACTGGTTACTGATAGTCATTTCACCAAGCCTTAATAGAACAGACAGGGCCATTTACAGTATTAGGACATTGATATGTGCCCCTTACCTCCTCCAAGATATTTTGTTGTATGATATTGGGCATAGCACAGTGTCCTTACCACCAAGCAAATGGTGTGGAAACTGATCAAAGTCATCCATCTGCAACTATATACCTACCACCTAGAGCTTCAAATAAATAATAGGTAACTATGAACAAGAACACTGCATCCAACCAAGCTAGCATGTATGATAAAAAACAAACAAAAAAACAAAAAACCAAAACCAATCAACCAACCTAACAAATAAAATATATATAATAAAAGAAAAAATGAAGTTTATTTCCAGGTTTGGTTCTGTCATCATTATAAGTGGAAGGATAATAATCCCAATATAAAATCACACTAAAGTGTAAAATTCAGCAAAAATGATACACAGTAGAGAAAATGAAGAAAATAAAATTTTATGAATAAAAACACCACAAACCACACAAACATTTATTACACATCTAAGTTGTTTTGGTTTATGGTATTTGTTACACCAAAATAAAAATAAAACCAGAGAATCATTTTACTCAGTATCTTTATGGTGAACCTATACATTTCATATCCTCTGGTGCCACCCCACTTTTAGGTGCAATAACACTTTTCAGTTTGTAAGGAAAGCATTAGGATACTAAATCATTGTGCAATGAATACCTCCTCTGTAGACTTGCACACATGTAGAAACAAATAGTCATTTGGATGACATAATCCATTGTGTCTCAAAGGAGCCAAACCCCAATCAAAATAAAGTTATGAAGTACATAAAATATATATCACCACAATCATCAAATTAGATGATATTTTCCAAGCAAACTTTTGTGTTTCCCTTATAAAGTATCTCTGTGATACTTTTATCAGCATAAATAGAGTCTATATACCAACATTCAATTTTACATGCCAAAATTTTAATGTTTTAAATGTAAAAGAAAAAAATCCTTTGTCTTTATCTCACAAAATTTTCTGAAACTTCAAATTACTCTTCATAAAGGAGTATTGCAGATTATCTTGTCTGCTCTTAGGACTCTTTTTCTCCTATTGGGTTGCTTTGTCCAGCCTTGATATGAGAGTTTCTGTCTAGTCTTACTGAACATTGTTATGCCTTGTTCATATCTTTGGAAGGCCTGCAATTTTCTGAAGGGAAAAGGAGGAGAAATGGATTGATGTGGGTATGAATATGTGCTTGGAGGAAGAGAAGAAAGGAGCCTGAAGTCAAGATGAATGTTATGGGAAAAATATATAAAAAGAAAAAGTCAGAGATTAAAAAAAACACAGTAATATTCTCAGAGTTAAGTTATAATTTGTTCAGTTCAGCTCCAATTGTCCAGCTTACATAACACAGTACTTCTTCTATGATTTTTCTTTATATAGTATGCTATTAGAGTTATAAATAGCTGACTTCAAGGTTTAACTTTCTGAATTGTAAAATGAATAGTTCTTTTTTTTTTTTGATATTTTATTTACATTTCCGATGATTCCCCTTTTCTTTGGAACCCCCGTGTCCCCTCCCCC
>CM052722.1:63803977-63857403 GCA_028551405.1 Uromys caudimaculatus
AGGAACTTTTCCCCTGTACCCAGGTGTTTGAGAGTTTTCCCCACTTTCTCTTCTATTAGATTCAGTGTATCTGGTTTTATGTGGAGGTCCTTGATCCACTTGGACTTGATCTTTGTACAGGGAGATAGGAATGGATCAATTTGGATATGTGTTGAATATATAGTAGCCCCAGACACCCATATCCAACCCCACACATATACAGCAGAAGATTTCTGGGTCTTGACTCAGTGATAGAAGATGAACCTAACCCTCAAGAGACTTGAGGCCCCAGGGATTGGGGGGGTGGTCTTGCAGGGTGGGCTCAGGTGTGGGAAAATCCTCTTGGAAATGGGAGGAAGAGGTAGGGGGTGTGGAACTATCAGAGGTTGGACTAGGAAGGGATAAAGACTGGACTGCAAGATGAATAAAGAAGTTTTAAAATAGAAAATAAGAAAAGAAAAAGGAAAATGTCATTCTCTCCACAAATTCGATTAAAATATATATGTGCAATGTCAGTTATAAATTTATTGATTTATTTTCAGAATGTGGTAAAATTGCTAATTTTTGGAATGAAAACTGTGGTGGCTTAATTTTATAAAAGATAAAATGGAGAGCATGTAAGATTTATTCTAGCATTTATTAAAATGTAATATAGAAGCCACCTGTGATACATAAAACCTTGGCTTAAAGCAATCACTACTGGCCCTTCCAGGAGTGTGGAAAAGCCATGAGTGGGGCTAAGCCAGCACCACTGCTCAGCAGGATCCGCCCGGAATCCCCAGGACACAGGGACAGAGGAAAAGCCAGGGACAGGTGCCTTCTGGTTTCCATCTATGGCAGGAGACCTATGCCTGGGCCACCAGGGCTCCATAGCCAAATAGTGCCTGGAGAAAACTAGCCTCCCAGGTCCTCAAGATACAGGGATTGAGGTAAAGCCTGGGACAGGAGCTTTCCGGTTTCCATCTGTGACACAGTGACTGAGGAATGGTTGTCTGGTTTCTTTCAGCAGCTGGGGAGCTAATCCTGTGACATGTCCCCATACTCAAATAGTTCAAGGAGAGAGCTGGTCTCCCAGGAGTGCCGACACACCTTCGAGCACAGCCAAGACCACCACTTCTGTTCAGAATCACTGTATCAAGAGGGACCCATCAGGACACAGGAACCAAGGGACAACTGGGGACAAGATCCTTCTGGTTTCTGTCTGCACCCCAGAGCTGACCTTTTGCCACAGTTCTCCAAACACAAATTCCTCTCAGAGAGAGCTGGTCCTCAAGGAGTATTGACACAGAGGCTTGCAGTAGGAACAAGCCACAGCCAGAGTGAGTAAGACCAGCTAACACCAGAGTTAACCAGATGGCGAAAGGCAAGGGAAAGAACATAAAGACCAGAAACCAAGGCTACTTGCTATCATCAGAACTCAGGTCTCTCACGACAGCAAACCTTGGATACCCCAACACACCAGAAAAGCAAGACTCAGATTTAAAATCATTTCTCATGATGATGATAGAAGACTTTAAGAAGGAAATAAATAACTCCCTTAAAGAAATACAAGAGAACACAGATAAACAACTAGAAACCCTGAAAGAGGAAACAAAAATCCATTAAAGAATTACAGGAAAACACAATCAAACAGACAGAATTACTGGAAAACACAATCAAACAGACAGAGGAAATGAACAAAACCACCCAGGAACTAAAAATAGAAATAGAAACAATAAAGAAATCACAAAGGGAGACAACCCTGGAGCTAGAAAACCTAGGACAGAGATCAGGAGTCATAGATGCAAGCATCACCAACAGAATACAAGAGATAGAAGAGAGAATCTCAGGTGCAGAAGACACCATAGAAAACACTGACACAACAGTCAAAGAAAATGAAAAATGAAAAAAAGCTCCTAACCCAAAATATCCATGAAATCCAGGACACGATGAGAAGACAGAACCTAAGGATAATAGGTATAGAAGAGAGTGAATATTCCCAACTTAAAGGACCAGTAAATATCCTTAACAAAATTATAGAAGAAAACTTCTCTAACCTAAAGAAAGAGATGAATATAAATATACAAGAAGCCTACAGAACTCTAAATAGATTGGACCAGAAAAGAAATTCCACCCGTCAAATTATAGTGAAAACACAAAATACACAAAACAAGGAAAGAATAGTAAAAGCAATAAGGGAAAAAGGTCAAGTAACATATAAAGGCAGACCTATCAGATTTACACCAGACTTCTCACCAGAGAGTATGAAAGCTAGAAGATCCTGTGCAAAACTGATACAGACACTAAGAGAACACAAATGCCAGCCCAGTCTGCTATACCCAGCAAAACTCTCAATTACCATAGATGGTGAAACCAAAATATTCTATGACAAAAGCAAATTTACACAAAATGTTTTCACAAACCCAGCACCACAAAGGATAATAGATGGAAAACGTCAACACAAGGAGGGAAACTATGCCCTAAAAAAAGCAAGAAAGTAATCTTTCAACAAACTCAAAAGAAGATAGCCACACAAACATAAAAATAATATTGAAAATAACAGAAATCAACAATCACTATTCCTTAATATCTCTTAACATCAATGGACTCAATTCCCCAATAAAATGATATAGACTAACAGACTGGTTACATAAACAGAACCCAGCATTTTGCTACATGCAGGAAACACACCTCAGAATTAAAGACAAACACTACCTCAGAGTAAAGGGCTGGAAAACAATTTTCCAGGAAAATGGGCCCAAGAAACAGGATGGAGTAGCCATTCAAATATCGGATAAAATCGACTTTCATCCAAAAGTCATCAAAAAAGGTATGGAAAGACACTTCATCTTCATCAAAGGAAAAATCTCCCAAGAAGAACTTTCAATTCTGAACACCTATGCTCCAAATGAAAGGGCACCCACATTCATATAAGAAACTTTACTAAAGCTCAAAGCACACATTGCACCTCACACAACAATAGCAGGAGACTTCAACACCCCACTGCCATCAAAGAACAGACCTTGGAAACAAATTAAACAGAGACACAGTGAAACTAACAGATGTTATGAACCGAATGGTTTTAACAGATATCTATAGAACATTTCATCCTAAATCAAAAGAATATACCTTCTTCTCAGCACCTCATGGTACCTTCTCCAAAACTGACCATATAATCTGTCACAAAACAAACCTCAACAGATATAAGAAGATTGATATAATCCCATGCCTTCAATCAGATCACTACAGATTAAGGCTGATCTTAAAGGCAACAACAATAACAACAACAACAGAAAGCCCACATAAACATGGAAGCTGAACAATGCTCTACTCAATGATAACTTGGTCAAGGAAGAAATAAAGAAAGAAATTAAAGACTTCCTAGAATTTAATGAAAATGAAAATTCAACATACCCAAACTTATGGAACACAATGAAAGCGTTAAGAGGAAAACTCATAGCTTTGAGTGCCTCCAAAAAGAAACTGAAGAGAGTATACACTCGCAGCTTAACAGCACAACTGAAAGTTCTAGAACAAAAAGAAGCTAATAAACCCAAGAGGAGTAGAAGGTAGGAAATAAACTCAGGGCTGAAATCAACCAAGTAGAAACAAAAAGATCTATACAAAGAATCAACAAAACCAGGAGCTGGTTCTTTGAGAAAATTAACAAGATGCATAAACCCTTAGTCAGACTAACCAGAGGGCACAGAGACAGTATCAAAATTAACAAAAATAGAAATGAAAACAGAGACATAACAACAGATTCTGAGGAAATTCAAAAAATCATCAGATCCTACTACAAAATCCTATACTCAACAAAACTCTAAACTTCGAATGAAAGGACAATTTTTTAGACAGATACCAAATACCAAAGTCTGGATCAGATACACCATCTGAACAGTCGATAATGCCTAAAGAAATAGAAGCAGTCATTAAGATTCTCCCAACCAAAAAAAGCCCAGTAACAGATGGGTTCAGTGCAGATTTCTATCAGACCATCAAAGAAGACCTAATACCAATACTCTTCAAATTATTTCACAAAATAGAAATAGAAGGAACACTACCCAATTCCTTCTATGAGGCCACATTTACACTGATTCCAAAACCTCACAAAGACCCAACAAAGAAAGAAAATTTCAGACCAATTTCCCTTAGGAATATCGATGCAAAATTACTCAATAAAATTCTCGCCATCCGAATCCAAGAACACATCAAAACAATCATTCATCATGATCAAGTAGATTTCATCCCAGGGATGCAGGAATGGTCCAATACCTGGAAATCCATCAATGTAATCCACTGCATAAACAAACTCAAAGACAAAAACCACATGGTCATTTCATTAGATGCTGAAAAAGCATTTGACAAAATTCAACATCCCTTCAATACAAAAGTCTTGGAAAGATTAGGAATTGAAGGCCTATACCGAAACATAGTAAAAGCCATATAGAGAAAACCAGTAGCCAACATCAAACTAAATGGAGAGAAACTCAAAGCAATTCCACTAAAATCAGGGACTAGACAAGGCTGCTCTCTCTCCCCCTATGTATTCAATATAGCAATTGAAGTTCTAGCTAGAGCAATTAGACAACCCAAAGGATGTCAAAGGGATACAAATTGGAAAGGAAGAATTCAAAATATTACTATGTGCAGATGATAGGATCATATACTTAAGTAAGTCGAAAAACTCCACCAGAGAACTGCTGCAGCTGATAAACAACTTCAGCAAAGTGGATGGATTTAAAATTAACTCAAACAAATCAGTAGCCTTCCTATACTCGAAGGATAAACAGGCTGAGAAAGAAATTAGGGAAATGACACCCTTCACAATTGTCACAAACAATATAAAGTATCTTGGTGTGACTCTAACCAAACAAGTGAAAGATCTGTATGACAAGAACTTCAAGTCTCTGAGGAAAGAAATCGAAGAAGACCTCAGAAGATGGAAAGATCTGCCATGCTCATAGATTGGAAGGATTAGCAGTCTACAGATTCAATGCAATCCCTAACAAAATTCCAACTCAGTTCTTCATAGACTTAGAAAGAGGAATTCTCAAATTCATTGGGAATAACAAAAAAAAAAAAAAAAAAAAACTAGGATAGCAAAAACTATTCTCAACAATAAAAGAACTTCTGGCAGAATCATCATCCCTGACCTCAAGGTGTACTACAGAGCAGTAGTGCTAAAAACTGCAGGTTATTGATACAGTGACAGGAAGGTAGATCAATGGAATAGAATTGAAGACTCAGAAATGAACCCACACACTTTTGGTCACTTGATTTTCGACAAAGGAAATAAAACCATCCAATGGTAACAAGACAGCATTTTCAAATATTGCTGCTCTTTCAACTGGCAGTCTACATGCAGAAGAATGCAAATTGGTCCATTCCTATCTCCCTGTACAAAGATCAAGTCCAAGTGGATCAAGGACCTCCACATAAAACCAGATACACTGAATCTAATAGGAGAGAAAGTGGGGAAAAGTCTCAAACACAAGGGTACAGGGGAAAAGTTCCTGAACATAACACCAGTGGCTTATGCTCTAAGATCAAGAATAGACAAATGGGACCTCATGAAATTGCAAAGCTTCTGTAAGGCAAAGGACACTGTCAATAGGACAAAAGGACGACCAACAGATTGGGAAAAGATCTTTACCAATCCTAAGTCTGATAGAGGGCTAATATCCAATATATACAAAGAACTCAAGAAGTTAGACTCCAGAGAACCAAATACCACTATCAATAAATGGGGAACAGAACTAAAACTGAATTTTCAAGTGAGGAAATTCCTAGGTCTGAGAAGCACCTAAAGAAATGTTCAACATCCTTAGTCATCAGGGTAGTGCAAATCAAAACAAGTCTGAGATTCCACCTCACAACAGTCAGAATGGCTAAGCTCAAAAACTCAGGTGACAGCAGAAGCTGGCAAGGATGTGGGGAAAGAGGAACACTCCTCCATTGCTGGTGGGATTGCAAGCTGGTACAACCTCTCCTGAAATTAGTTTGGTGGACCCTCTGAAAAATGGACATAATACCACCTGAGGACCCAGCTATACCACTCCTGGGCATATACCCAGAAGATGCTCCAATATATAATAAAGACACATGCTCCACTATGTTCATAATAGCCATATTTATAATAGCCAGTGCAAAGTTTGGCCATGGCTATGTGCATTTGTCTGTCACCTGTTGTGTAGTGCCTCCCAGAGGACAGCCATGCTAAGCTCCTGTCTTCCAGCATAATAAGAGTATCACTAATAGTACCAGGGACTTTTGCTTGATGATGAAATGTTTCTCAATTTGGGCCATTTGTTGGTTGGCCATTCCCTTAAGCACTGCTCCATCCTTGTCCCAGCATTGCTTTTGAACAGGACAAATTTTGGGTCAAACATTTTGTGGGTAGGTTGTGTCCTTATTCTCTAATGGGGGTCCTGTCAAGCTATAGGAGGTGGCTTCCCCTCATTTCAATCCCCTTATATTAGACATACCAGCTAATGTCATCCTCACTGACTCCTTGGAACCTTACCCATTCTAGGTTTCTAAGGCTTCATGGAGATTACGGCCATCTCCCCCCACCCAGCAGCTGTAGATCTCCATTCATTCTCCTGTCCCTTCTCATACCGATAGTGACCCCACCATTCATCTCCCCACCCCCTCTACTACTAATCTCCCCTCCTCTGTCTGCCTCCTATGACTATGATATTCCTCCTTCTACATGAGATAGAATCTCACTTGGAACTTCATTCTTGTTTAAATTCTTTAGTGGGATGTATCATTCATATCCTGTACTTTATTGGTAATGTCTACTTATCAGTGAATACATAACATGAATGTATTTTAGGTCTGGCTTGCCTTACTCAGGATGTTTTTCTTTCTTTCTTTCTTTCTTTCTTTCTTTCTTTCTTTCTTTCTTTCTTTCTTTCTTTCTTTCTTTCTTTCTTTTGTTCCTTCCTTCCTTTCTCCCTCTCTCCCTCCCTCCCTCCTTCCTTCCTTCCTTCCTTTCTTCCTTTCTTTCTTTCTTTCTTTCTTTCTTTCTTTCTTTCTTTCTTTCTTTCTTTGATTGGGTATTATATTCATTTACTTTTCAAGTATCATCTCCTTTCCCAGTTTCCCTCTGCAAACCCTATATCACATCCCCAATTACCCTGCTTCAATGAGGGTATTCTCACACCCAACTACCCTTTCCTGCCTCGCCTCCATAGCATTCCTCTACACTGGTGCATCAAGCCTTCACAGAAACAAGGGCCTTCTCTCCCACTGATACCAGATAAGGCCCCTTCAGCTCCTTCTGTCCTTCCCCTAACTCTCCATTGGGATCCCAGTGCTCAATCTGATGGTTGGCTGTGATCCTCCACATATGTATTGGTCAGGATATGGAAGAATCTCTTAGGAGACATCTAAATCTGACACCTGTCAGCAAGCACTTCTTGGCATCTGCAACAGTGTCTGGGTTTGGTGTCTGCATGTGTGATGGATCCCCAGTTGGGGCAGTCTCCAGATGGCCTTTCTTTCAGTCTCTGTTCTACTCTTTGTCCCTGTATTTCCTTTAGACAGGAGCAATTCTGGGTTAAAATATTGGAGTAGTGTAGGTAGCCCTATCCCTCAACTGGGGAGCCATGCCTAACCTCTGGATACAGTATCGACAGGTTCTCCCTCCATTTTGTGGGGTATTTCAGCTAATGTAATCTCAGTGGGGTTCTAGGAGTTTCTTGCTTTCCTGGCATCTGGGACTTTCTGGTTGCTACCCCCAGTTCCCCATCCCACATTGCTACACACCTCTGATCAATTTCCTGACCCTCTCTCTGTATATCTCTTGCATCTCCTCTCATTTGTGATTATTCCTCTCTTTTCCCCTCTGCCTCTTCTCTTACTATATCCCTCCCACCATCTACTTCCCTTGATTATTTTGTTCCCCATTCTATGTAGGACTGAAACATCCAGTCTTTGGTCTTCCTTCCTCTTGAGCTTCATGTGCTCTGTGAATTGTATCTTGGGTATTCCGAGCTTTGGGGCTAATATCCACTTATCAGTTAGTGCATAGCATGTGTGTTCTTTTATGATTGGGTTACCTCACTCAGGATGATATTTTCTAGATCCATCCATTTGCCTGTGAACTTCATGAAGTTATTGTTTTTAATAGCTGAGTAGTATTCCATTGTGTAAATGTACCACATTTTCTGTATCCATTCCTCTGTTGAGGGACATCTGAGTGTTTTTTAGCTTCTGGCTATTATAAATATGGCTGCTATGAACATAGTGGAGCATGTGTCCTTAGTACATGTTGGAGCATCTTCTGGGTATATGCCCAGGAGAGGTATAGCTGGGTCCTCAGGTAGTATTATGTCCATTTTTCTGAAGAACCTCCAGATTGATTTCCAGAGTTGTTGTACCAGCTCACAATCCCACCAGTAATGGAGGATTGTTCCTCTTTCTCCACATCTTCACCAGCATATGCTGTAACCTGAGTATTTGAAATTAGCCATGCTTACTGATGTGAGGTAGAATCTCAGGGTTGTTTTGATTTGCATTTACATGATTAAGGATGTTGAACAGTTCTTTAGATGTGTCTCAGCCATTTGAATTTCTTCAGTTGAGAATTCTTTTTAGTTCTGCTTCCCATTTTTAATAGGATTATTGTTTCTCTGGAGTCTAACATCTTGAGTTCTTTATATATATTGGATTTTAGCCCTCGATCTGATGTAGGATTGCTAAAGAACTTTTCCCAATCTGTTGGTTACCGTTTTTTGCTATTGCTATCATTTGCCTTACAAAAGTTGTGCAATTTTATGAGGTTCTATTTATTGATTCTCAATCTTAGTGCATAAGCTATTGGTGTTTTGCTCAGGAAATTTTCCTCTGTGTCCATGTGTTAGAGACTTTTCCCCATTTTTTCTTCATTAGATTTAGAATGTTTCATTTTATGTGGAGGTCCTGATCCATTTAGACTTGAGCTTTGTGCAGGAAGATAAAGATGAATCAATTTGCATTCTTCACATGCTGACCTCAAGTTGAACAAGCACCATTTGTTGAAAATGCTGTCCTTTTTCCACTGGATGGTTTAAGCTCCTTTTTCAAAAATCAGGTGACCATAGTTGTGTGGGTTCATTTCTGGTTCTTCAATTCTATTCCATTGATCTATCTGCTTGCCACTGTGCCAGTACCATGCAGTTTTTATAACAATTGCTTTGTAGTACAGCTTGAGGTAAGGGATGTTGATTCCCCCAGATGTTCTTTTATTGTTGAGAATAGTTTTTGCAATCCTGGGTATTTTGCTATTCCAAATGAATTTGAGAGTTGCTCTTTCTAACTCTATGAAAAATTGAGTTGGAATTTTGATAGGGATCACATTGAATCTGTAGATTACTTTCAGCAAGTTCTACACATTTGTCTGCAAGTTGATATGTCCATATTTTGAATAACTGGATAGTATTCCATTTGTAAGTGAAACACATTTTCTGTATTAAAGGGACATCTACATTTTTTCAGTTTCTGACTCTGATATATACAAAGTGGAACATGTGTCCTGTTGTATAGAGGAGAACCTTTTGGATATATTTCCAGGAGAAGTATACATTGGTCTTCAGGTAGAATTATTTCCAGTTTTCTGAGAAACTATAAGGTGCATTTCCAGAGTGGTTGGACAATTTTGGAATCCACTAACAATGGAGGACTGTGTCCCTTTCTCCATATCCTCTCCATCATGTGCTGCCACTTGAGTTTTAGTTTTTAGCCATTCTGATTGGTGTAACCTAGAAACTCAACATTGTTTTTATTTGTATTTTCCTGATAATTAAGTATCTTGAACATTTCTTTAAGACTTCAAGGCCATTTGAGATTCTATGTTGAGAATTCTCTGTTTAGCTCTGCACTCCACTTTTTGTTTTGGTTATTTGGTTTGTTGGAGTCTTTCTTCTTGAGTTCCTTACTTATTTTGGATATTAGGACTTTGTTAGATATAGAGTTGAAGAGTCAAGATTTTTTCCCAATCTGTAGGTTGCTAACTGATGGTGTCCTTTGCCTTAAGATGCTTTTCCCTTTCCTGAGTTACTATTTATCAATTTTTTTACATCTTAGAGTCTGAGCCATTGATGTTCCGTTCAGGAAATTTTCTCCTATACCAACATATGCAAGGCTACTTCCTACTTTCTTTTGTATTAGATTTAGTGTCCACTTTTATGTTGAGGTTCTTGATTCACTTGGACTTGAATTTTTGTAATGTGGTAAATATGGATCTGTTTGCATTCTTCTATATGCAGACATCCAGTTAGACCAGCACCATTTGTTGAAGATGCTTTCTTTTTCTTACTGAAAGGTCTTGGCTTCTTTGTCCAAAATTAAATAACTATAGGTGTGTAGATTTATTTCTGGGACTTCTTTTCTATTCTACAGACAATTCAGTCTGTTTCTATACCAATACCATGGAGTCTTAATCACTATGTCTTTGTAGTACAGCTTGATATCAGGGATAGTGATATCTCCACAAGTTCTTTTATTTTTCAGGGTTATTTAACTGTCCTATATTTATCGTGTTGTTGTTGTTATTTGTTTGCTTGTTTGTTTTCTATATGGAGCTGAGAATTGGTCTTTCAAGGTCTGTAAAAAAATGTCTTGGAATTTTGATAGGGGTTGCACTGAATATGTAGATTACTTTTGGTAAATTGGAAATCTAGACTATGTTAATCCTAGTGATCCATGATCATGGGAGATCTTTCCATCTTTTTATATATCTTCTTCAATTTCTTTCTTTATATACTTGAAGTTCTTGTCATACAGGTCTTTACTTTGCTTGGTTAGAGCTACACCAATATATTTTACATTTTTCATGGCTATTGAAAAGGGTGTCATTTCCCTAATTTCATTCTCAGTTTATCAATTGTATAAAGGAGTGTACTGGTTAATTTTGTATCCAGCCACCGTGATGAAGTTGTTTATTGGCTGTAAAAGTGCTCTGGTAGAATTTTGAGGGTCACTTATGTATTCAATCATATCATCCTCCAAGGTGATACCTTGACTTCTTACTTTTCAATTTTTATCCTCTTGAGCTCCTTTTGTTGTCTTACTGCCCTAGACAGAACATCGAGTACTAAACTGAATACATAAGAAAAAATAGGAAGCCTTGTCTTGTCCCTGATTTTAGTGCAATTGTTTAACTTTTTGTCCATTTATTTGATATAGCCTTTTGGTTTGATTTCTGTTGGTTTTATTATGTTTAGGTATGTGCCTTGAATTTTAACATGTGGGGATACTGGATTTTGTTGAAGGCTTTTTCAGCATCTAGTGGGATGATCATGTTTTGTTTTGTTTTTTCCATTTGTTTATATAGTAGATTATGTTGATGTATTTTCATATAATGAACCATCCATACATCCCTGGGATGTTCTTGATGTGTTTTTGGATTCAGTTTTCAAGACTTTTTAATTAAGTATTTTTGTATGGATTTTGGTATCTGAAATTGGTCTGGATTTTTCTTTCAATGTTGGGTCTTTGTGTGGTTTAAGTATCAAAGTAGCTGTGGCTTCATAGAATGAAGTAGGTAGTGATTCTTCTGTTTCTTTTTGGGGGAATGGTATGAGGAGTATTGATATTACCTCTTCTTTGAAGGTCTAGCAGAATTCAGCACTAAAACCATCTGGACCTGAGTTCGTTTTGTTTGGTTGTTTGTTTGTTTGTTTTGTTGTTTTTGTTTGTTTCTTTGCTTATTTGATTTGTTGTTGTTTGGGAGATTTAAGTGATTGTTTCTATTTGCTTAGAGGCTAAAGGCCTATTCAGATAGTTTACCTGGTCTTGATTTACATTTGTTAATAGGAATCTATCTAGAAGATCATCCATTTCATCTAGGTTCTCCAATTTTGTGGAGAACAAGCTTTGGAAGTAATACCTGATTATTTTTGAATTTCCTCAGTTTCTGTTTTTAGGTCTCTTTTCATTTCTGATTTTGTTAACTTGAGTACTGTCTCTGCCCTTTTTAGTTAGTTTGACCAAGGGTTTGTCTATCTTGTTGATTTTCTCAAAGATCTAGCTCTTGGTTTTGTTGATTCTTTGCATTGTTCTTTTTGTTTGAAATCAATGTAATTGATTGATTTCAGCCCTGAGTTTTACAATTTCCTGCTAGCTACTACTCTTGGGTGTGTTTGCTTCTTTTTGTTCTAGAGGTTTTCAGTGAGTTTGTATGAAAAAGATAATTTCAATAATCCATCCTTTCATGGAAATTAAGGTATATTGAGAAGTAAAGTAATAGCTCCCTGCAGTTGCTTGTTCTTTTTTCTTTGGTTTGAATTTTAAAAGGTGCCTCATTATAGTCCAGGCAGGGTTATAGATACCTATTTGTTTCATAAATACTAACAACAGCTCAGTCACATTATTAGGAGACTCATTACATTGCTTCATTTAATTTTAAATGCAGTGATCTTTATGCCTCCAAATGTCATGCACATTACAATTATATATACAACTGTTGTTGGTTTTTTAAACCCAGGCAACATATTTGTTACAAATGAACCCTGGAGGACAATCTGAGGATCTGTTAAAGACAACTCTTTTCAAATTTAGCCTTAGAAAAAAATGCAATTAAAAGTATACACTTTAGCATTAAAACAAAGGAATTTTAGAGTCATGGTATTATACACTTGGTGCAATTTCTCTTTTGATTTTATTTAATTTTCAAATGTGAATAAATGTGAGATACAAATGAAAATTCACCAATTCATTTTCCTTCCTTTCATCTCGAGAAATGATCTTTGGAGTTCTATTTGAGGATTGCTTACATTATCACTTCTTAGAACTTCACTACAAAATGAACAGAACTTGTTTATTTCTCAACGTCTTTATGCTGAAACATGTTTTACTTCTTAAAATACAAATCTCTTTTAATTATCATAGCTTTCTAAAAATGTGGTCCAGCAGAAGCACAAACAAGTAACAAGTAACTAATCTGCATTGATTTCTTAACCTCATAGTATTTTAATGTCATAGTATGAAGTGAATCAGCTCTTTGACTCTTGGTGAACCTTTACATAAAAATATTAGTTTAGGGCAATATTTTCTTATACAGCTTATAAAAAATGAATGAATATTTTATATTGCAGAATAAAATAGTATATGATAGTTTTCAAAAGAATCGAGAAATAATTTGGCATAATTACTTTGATATTGTGATTATACTATGATATTTATTCCTTTTCAGGCTTTCTCTTTAAATGAGTATTTATTTGCTATAAGTATATTTATGCATGTTACATTTTATTCACTGTTCTTACACTTCAGGATCCATGTTCAGAGTTAATTACATATATTTAAGCACAAGTACAAAGTAATAATATCAAATTCCTTGATTTTGTTCTCAGCAGCTAAGAAGATGTGTTCCTGTACCTATACTTCCTTGCCAATGCTCACTACTATCTTAGTGTAGGTATCATAGTAGCTTGAAAAAGAATCTCTTTTTGATATTGTAATGACCTAAGGTGAAATCTGTTCCTATACTTGTTGAGCCTATGGGGACTTCTTTGAATAAATGTTTATCCAAATGCTTTGTTTTCTTTAAATTGGTTTCTCTTGTAAATGTTGATTTTTAATAGTTGCTTATATATCCAAGATGCAAGTCCCATATGATATAAGTGATAGGCAATTTCTTTCTGCTCTTTAATGGATAGTTATATCATGTTCTTTGTGATCATTTTTAAACCAGTGGTTTATCATTTTGATGAAGAAAAATTATCTATTTCATTTTTTGCTGTTGTTGGATTAAGAATCCACAATTAAATATTTAATTAAAGCTAGGAATTAAAATACATTTTTCTGTGGTCTAAGTGACTTTTGCTTAGCTGTTGACACAGAGAATAATTCCAGCTTGTTCTTCTAACAGTTTTATAATTTTACCTTTTCCAAACAAACCTGTCATTCATTTGAAGTAATCCAGCTGCACTCTTCTTTATGTGCATATCAAATTCTACCCAGTTTCTCACTGTAAAAGATATCATACATAATACAGCTCTATGATGTCTTTAATTGGCCAGAGCAGTTTGGAGTACTGGTGCTGTCTTATCATATTGTAAACTGGACCGATACTCCTTCCATCCCTCCTATTCTCCAGTTATTGATCAATAAAAAGATTTCAAGGTATGAACAAAAAGGAGTAAAAATAGCACAAGTGATTGACACTCTGGGCTATAAAGTTACATGTAAGGTCTCACATGTTTTGACTCAGTCGTCATTAAAATTAAAATTTAAGCCGAAGGGAAAAAAGGGAAGTAATCTCATGAATTACATATATAACATACTTGCTAGTCAATTATATGCTGATATTTAATTATAATTTTATTTGCATGCCACTTATATTAGGGTCCATCTGCCTTAACCCAACTCTCCCAAATTTCATACAGTTATGAAAAAGTTGTCAGTTTTTTGAAGTGGAATGTTATATAGATTGCTAGAATCTTCTTTTGATATATTTATTCGTTATTGAAAAAAATGATCTATTTGACACATAGTAAAAATGTACTCTTGTTTAGTACAACATGATGTTTTGACATATTTTGACAGGATAGAATAATAAAATCAGACTAATTAAAATTTCAACATCACATACACTCACTTTTCTGTGTTAAAATTTGAAATCTATTCCTTTGACAATGTAGAATATATGTCACTATATTAGTTTGCATAAACATTAGTCTATGCTTATTCTCTAAAATAGACTTTGAACCATTTGATTAACATTTCAAATTTTCTCAGCTGTCTTTAAACATTTAATGAGGACTATAAACTAAAACTTCATTTTATTTTAGTGTTCTACTCATAGACTTCTGTTTATCCTATGTCACAGAGCCTCTCCAGAGTTCTCTCTTGTTCTGTAAATAAAACTAATATATTCTACATGTTAACTGAGGACATACAGTATGTGTACATGGCATTGTTTATTTTAACATAGTGCCAGGATTTTTACCTTCTAAGAACTGAATGTCATTCCATTGTTAATATAGATCATATGTTCTTTACTGTACACATGTTGATGGACACTTAAATTTCTCCCATATTTTAAATTTTGTGACAAATACTGCATCAAATACTGAAGGCGCATTGATTTCAATTCTTTTATTTGAATATTATAAATATTATTTTAGGGCCATATGGTGATATATAATGGCTGTATTATTCTATGTTCTCACCAAAATGCACCAAGTGTTCTGGAATTCCACATCTTTAGGGTTTCCATTACTACTGAAATAACAGAAATTCCTGCTAAACTCAAACATGTGTGAGCAACACTAAATGGATTCAGCAGTCTGTTTATATACACATGAATGCATATATATACATGTGTGTAAAAAAATAACAGAAGAAGAGATCATAGATTTGAGAGGGAATGGGGGTGCATGGAAGGAGTTAGAAAGAGAGGGCAAAAGGTAGAAATGATGCAAATATGATATATATAAAATGCTCAAAATTAATTAATAAATGCATATTTTGTGGGTACAAAGTGATAAATGTTATAGTTTTAACTTCCCTTTTACTAATTGAAAATGAGTATTGATATTTCTCATGTACATATTTACAAGCACTTCTAATGTCTTAGTTTGATATATGTTTATTTAATTCTTTTGGCCATTTTGATGTTGGAGGGTTTTTTTTTTGCTAATATGTGGAATTCTTCGTATAGTCTAAATATTAGCTCTGTATTAGATTTTTGCTTTGCAGAAATTGTCATTTTGTTGTAATCAATCACTTGAATTTCCTATTGTTTTTGAAATATATTTCTTGCATCATCACTAGTAATAGCTTGTTTAGAGAAACAATGGAATCTTGAGAAAGGAAAACTCTTTATACTCCACATTCAGGTACTATATGAAATCTTATACCAGTCTAAAGCTCAAATCAGCCCTAGCATACCAAGTGATTGTCTGGTAAAACACAGGTAACAGCAGATGCTGGGAAGGATGTGGAAATGGAGGTGTACTCCTCCATTGTTGGTGGGATTGCAAACAGATACAACACTCTGGAAATCAATCTGGCAGTTCCTCAGAAAATTGGACATAGTGTTACCTGAGGACCCAGCTATACCACTCCTGAGAATATACCCAGAAGATACTCTAACATGTAATAAGGACACATGTTCCACTATGTTCATAGCAGCCATTTTTGTAATAGCCAGAAGTTGGAAACAACACAGATGTCCTTCAACAGAGGAATGGATACTGAAAATGTGGTGCATTTACATAATAGAATACTACTCAGCTATTAAAAACAATGATATCTTGAAATTCTTAGGCAAATGAATGGAACTTGAAAATTATCATCCTAAGTGAGGTAAGCCATTTACAAAAGCACACACATGGTATGCACTCACTGATAAGTGGATATTAGCCCAAAGGCTTGGAATATCCAAGATACAATTCACAGACCATATGAAGCTCAAGAAGAAGGAAGACCAACATGTGGATGCTTTAGTCCCTCTTAGAAGGGGGAACAAAATACTCACAGGAGGAAATATGGAGACAAAGTGTGGAGCAGAGACTGAAGGAAAGGCCATCTAGAGACTTCCAAGAAGTGGTTGCTGAAGAGAGCCTGATAAGTCTGTCTCCTGAGAGGCTCTGCCAGAGCCTGACAATTAGAGAGGGGGATGCTCTCAGCCAATCATTGAACTGAGCACAGGGTCCCTGAAGGAATAGATGAAGAAGGGCTAAAGGAGCTGGGGGGATTTGCAGCCCTGGAGGGGGAGCAACAATGTCAACTGGCCAGACTCCCAGAGCTCCTGGGACTGAACCACCAACTAAAGAGTACACTTGGAGGGACCCATGGCTCTGACTGTGTATGTGGCAGAGTATAGCCTTGTTGGACACCAGTGGAAGGAGCGGACCTTGGTCCTGTGGGGATTCAATGCCAAAGTATAGGTGTATGTCAGGGCAAAAAGGCGGGTGTGGGTGGGTGGGTGGCAGAGTACCTTCATAGAGGCAGGGGAGGGAGATGGGATAGTGGGTTTCCAGAGGGGAGACCTGGAATGGGCATAACATTTGAAATGAAAATAAAGAAAATATCCAATAAATGAAAAAAAGAGGCTATGCACACTTATAAATAGTAAATATAAGATAAAAGTAAGTAGTAAGATAAAAGCAAAAGAGTGAGTGAATCCTTTGTATTTTGGTTATCAGCCATATATGAAACTATCAAGTATAATATGGAAAATTATTAAATAAAAGCAAACCTAAATTATAATAAAAATTTTCTAATAACTGAAGACATATCTCAAACAGGTTCAATTCTTGTGGAATATGCTTAATAAACAACACTTTTTGGAATGTATGAAATGAGGCAATTTAGGTTCAACAATAGAAAACAGAACTCAGCACAAATCGTTCCATTGACATTAACTATGTGTAACTTTTCCAACTAAAATGATTTCATAATAACTATTTTAATTCTAATGTTTCTTATCTCTGCTTTTCTAATAAAATTCAAATTTAATGTTTGAAATCCTTTATGGCACCATAATTCAAAGTGTGCAAAAAATCTACAGAGTAGGAGAAAGCCCCTTGTCAGGCAAAGTAACAATATTTAAGATAGGTAATTTGTCTAGTGAGAAGAAAAATTTATTTACCTCCTTTCTTTTAAATAGTTCATGCTTTAAATCTCTATTCTAATGTCATTAGTTTCACCAAGATTTGTCACACCATTTTCTTCTCAATTACCCACCTTTACAATTACAACTTAATATCTATATTAGTTTATTTAGGTGGTATAAGTAAATACTCTTACATTGTATGTTTCTAGGAGAATAACTACATTCTCTCCATTTTAGAGAATGGTAATTTAAATTTCATAAGCCAAAAGCAGATTTACTGTCTATTGAGAACTTGAATTGTTTTAAATAGCATTTTATAAGAGTAGAGGTTTAGTGACATCATCACTTTCCCAAAACTCAATCTGTTAATACTGTTATATGAAATACTAGATTTTAACATGAATTTGAGGAATTACCACATATAAAACACAGCAGTACCTTCATTCCTTATAGCAGTTTTTCATTCTTTTTATAAATTTCTTAATGATTCATGATTCCTTCTCAAAATTCTTGTAACATCCAGATTTATACAATCAAATTATTCAATCACATAACTCTCTTGTATCATTCATTTTAACTGTCTTTGATTTTTGTCACTAATCAAATTTTAAGTTCTTTAAATCAAAGACCTTTCTTTTATGATTTGTATTTGCATTTGTATGTATTTGTATGTATTTGTAATTGTATATATTTGAATCTTCCACTTCAAGTTTTCAATATTTATTCATTCAACTGTGTGATCTTGGAATCAGCAAACATTAATAACAATTTCCCCTTTAAAGAATTATGTAGAGACAGCTTTTTAAAGATAATATATATATATGTATATAGGAAAAACTATCATGAAATAAGCTAATTTTGAGGCATGTTTAATGATATTCTTCTATTTGTATTTTGCCTTGAATGTGCTTTTCTTGAAAGATTAGGGCACAGTGAATTACTGTGACCTCTTATATGGTCTGAATATTATACTCAACTATTTAAGGTCTTGTAAATACTTCTTAAAAGCTTGGTTTCCTATTTTCTTGAATAATAGGTTGCCAAGTGAAACTACTGCTAAAGAGAGTGTATCATGAAATTTTCATACTTCATGCAATTGTTTGGTAGCTTGGGGCTATTGAGATTCTGGGAAGTACACTTATGTCCATTAAGAAAGTGATGAAATTTGAAAACACTTTTTCCTTCCACAACATGTAGTAATTCAAATCTGCTATATTAGACTTGTAATAAGCCACATACATTTTAAACATTTCTCTGTGTAACTAAATTTTCTGCAGCCGTTTTTTATTTCTGTCTTCTTATCAGAAAAAAAACCCAAAAACAACCACAATTCAAATTGATTTTTCCCTCAGAGTTGCACAAAGACTTCTATTAAGGAATATGACTTTCATAAGAGAGTTCCATATATTTTCACTATTTTTTGGGCCTTTGTCTCAGCCATTATTTAATACATTATTCAAGAATCACAGCATTAGATAGGGTACTATCTATGAACCATTAAAGTCCTCATCAAATATTTATTAGAGAAAAAAGAAACCAGGAAATATCACTTTTGCATTAAAATTTACAACAAATTCAGTTGTGCTACCATACAATAAAAACTCCTGAAGACCTAATTGTTTCACTAGGAATCATTAATTACTCAAGTTTGACTTTTGAAGGAAGATTTATTTCTTCCTGTGTGTAAGTTATTAACTTGTCACGTTCATGTTTGAAACATTGAAAACATTCAGTTAAGCACAATAAACTTATATCCAACATTTGAGACTGAGGCTCATAGCAATGCTTTTATAAGAATACTGAACTTGGTTTACAAGGGTGGAATTACAATCTGCTCAATTTCCTCTCTTTCTATATTATTTCTTCTACATTATGTGGGAAAAAAGATGAAATTACTTTGAGCTATTTTTATAACTTCCTCAGTCTCATAGTTACTGTTTGTTGTAAAACAAAATGAAATGTTTATTTTCATAAGTTTGTGTTCATATAGTTCAAAACTGAATTCTTTAGACTCTCCTAGCATTTCATCTTTAAAAATGTCTTCATAGTTTTATCAACTGTCTTTTGTAGTCTACATGGACTCATGTTTGTTAAAATCTCTCTAACCTAAACACGTAAGAATGGATGTGGTTTAATCTATAACAATTCTGTTATTAATATATAAATTATTTTTAATATTGGAAGTGAGTACACTGTTATGGAAACACTCAGATAATCAACAGTCAAAGACAATGCTATCTTAACTGATAAGGCAGAAAAAATCTTATTAATTGAGCAATGTGTATCTAAGGCAATTAAAAATTAAAAATACTATAGTTTTTTGAGGAAATTAAAAGTTGCATTGAAGATTTTTGTTCAAAATAAAGAAGTACACAGATGCTACTGAAACCCTTTAGATATAGAGTGTAGACTGCTGTATATAAAATTGAGTTAAATATATTACTACTAATTGTTGTCTTTTTGCATTTATATTTTTGTATGTGAACCTGTGTGTGTGTGTGTGTGTGTGTGTGTGTGTGTGTGTGTGTGTGTGTGTATGCTTGTGCCATTGCACAATTGTGATGGTCAGAGGATAACTTTTCGGAGTCAGCTTTCTCTTTCCAGCATGTCAGTACCAGGAATTGAATTCACAGGAACAGGCCTGGCAACAAGTGCCTTTACCTGCTGAGGATATAAGTGTGCATACTTTTCTTAATGTCATACCAATCATAACTTTTTTTAAAATGTAGAGTAGTAAGGGGTTTAGTCTAAAAGAACAGGTTTCTCTTCCTGGAACCATGAGGTAGGTACATAATTTTTACACCATAAATCATTGAGTCCATTTGATACCAATAACCAGTTGGAGAAGAACTGAAGACACTGTAAAAAAGTAGGAATTCTATGAGACTGGGGAAATCCTTTCTGTATCTGTTCATCAATATCTAAAAACTCTTCAATGAATCTTTTTACCCATTTTATTTATTTTATTTTGAGATTTTTCTATAAATACATGATTTCTCTCTTCTCTTTTTTAACCCCAAACGGTTACATATACCTCTTCATGCTTTATCAAATCATGGCCTCTTTTTCCATTAATTCTTGTTATATGCATATATGAATGTTATATACATTCCTAAATATAATCTGCATAGCCTATGTAATGTTACTTGTGTGTATCTTTTCAAAGTTGGCCATTTGATATTAGATAACCACTTAAAACAAACACATTCTTAGTATTTGCCCTTGGTTAGTTTACTTCTTCATGTTAAAACAGCTTAAACAAGTAGGTATTATTATTGTTTTCATTTGATGTACTAGGAAATGTATTTGCTGGGATGTTAAGAAAATTGTTCATAGCCTTTGTGGTGGTTTAAATGAGATTTACATGCATAGGCTCATGGATTTCCATGTTTAGATCCCAGTTGTTGAATCATTGAGAAGGGTAAGGAGGTGTGACATTTTTGGAATAGCCGTGATTTTGTTAGGGGAGGTATGACACTGAAGGTGGGATTGAAGGCTTAAAATGTACCAGGTCCAGGCCAGGCCAAGGTGCTTCTTTCTCTCTCTCTCTCTCTCTCTCTCTCTCTCTCTCTCTCTCTCTCTCTCTCTCTCTCTCTCTTTTCCCCCACTCTTTCTCTCTCTCTCTCTCTCTCTCTCTCTCTCTCTCTCTCTCTCTCTCTCTCCTTCTTCTTGCTACCTGTGGATCAGGATGGAAAACTCTCAACTACTTCTCCAGTACCATGTTTGCCTGTCTGCTGCCATGCTCACTGTCATAATAATATTGAACTAACATTCAAACTATATGAAAGCCACCAATTAAATGCTTTCTTCTGTAAGCTTTGTTACGGTGTTTCTTCACAGCAACAGAACAATAAAGAATCTCATAATGCCTATACATAATCATGCGAAAGAGATTATTTTATTATATTCCAATTCCTACATAATCCTATAAACCTTTTGCAAATATTTATTGTGCAATAAATGCAATAACATCTGAAAAGCAGACTTAACTCCTTTTATTTCTTTTGAAGAAAGTTGAAATCTACATGTGACTATTTACAATGTATAGGCACAAAATTATTTATTATACTATAACATGACAGGCAAATTTTGTTTTGTGAGGAGAAAAGATGAACAATAGTTTTCATAGTGTTAAAATATTTGTATATCTACCTTATACCATATGTTGCTTTGACAGTTTATCCATATAAATGTAAAATCTTACAAATTCATTAGTAATAAAAATTTCAATAAATTTGTTAGTGCATAGAATGAGACTGGGAGAAAAAAAACAGGAAATGTCTTTGTTAAGCATTATACTTTGTAGTTGGTTGGAGTTAAAACTGGGTTAGAGGTAGGACAAATCTCAAATCTGTTGTAGTTAGTGACTTGAATTTCAAAGCTGTCATTCTTAAAGCATTGCAAGCAAATAAGTTCAATATCAGCTATGCAAACACTTTTCAGTATATCTGTGACAAGTAAGATACAACACAGTGTTCCGCTGATCACTAGCAAATTCAATTTTAGAAAATAAATTCTACTGAGAGAATGGGAGTAAGCGTTATGAGGGAAAAAAGAAAAATGATATATAAAAAGAAAAATTTATGTAAAAAAAATTATGTCAGAAATTAGACTCCAGAGAACCAACCAATCCTATTAAAAATGGGATACAGAGCTAAACAGAATTCTCAACTGAGGAAACTCGAATGGCCAAGAAGTACCTAAAGAAATATTCATCATCCTTAGTCATCATGGAAATGCAAATCAAAATGACTCTGAGATTCTACTTCATACTAGTCAGAATGGCTAAGATCAAAAACTCAGGTGATAGCAGACACCAGCGAGGATATAGAGAAAGAGGAACAGTCCTCCATTGCTGGTTGGATTGCCAACTGGTACAACTACTCTGGAAATCAGTTGGGCAGTTCCTCAGAAAACTGAACTACCTGAGGAATCAGCTATACCACTCTTGCACATATACCCCGAAGATGCTCCAACATACAACAAGGACACATGTTCCACTATGTTCATAGCAGCCTTATTTATAATAGCCAGAAGCTTGAAACACCCCAGATGTCCCTCAACAGAGGAATGAGTACAGAAAATGTGGTACATTTATACAATGGAATACTACTCAGCCACTAAAAACAAATTCAAGAAATTCGCAGACAAATGGATGGAACTAGAAAATATCTTCCTGAGTGAGATAACACAGTCACAAAGGAACACATATGGAATGTACTAACAGATAAGTGGATACTAGGAAAAAAGCTTGGAATACCCATGATATAACTTACAGACCACATGAAGGTCAAGAAAAATGAAGACCAAAGTATGGGTGCCTCAGTCCTACTTGGAGGAGAGAACAGTATAATCATGGGACATTGAGGGAAGGAGGGACTTGGGAGGTAAAAAGGAGGGGTAGAAGAAAAAAGGGAGGCAGGATTAGGTGTGGGAAGTGATGCGCAAGATGAACAGAAGAAGGTCAGGGATTTGAACAGAGGTGTGTAGCAATGGGAGGTGGGATATCGGGTTAGTCTCCAGAACGTTCCAGATGCCATAAAAGCAAGAGGCTCCCAGGACCCAATGTGGATGACATTAGCTTTAATACCCAACAAAGGGGAGAGAGAACTGTAGAGACCATATCCAGAGTTTAGGCACGGTCCCTGGTTGAGGGATGGGACCACTCACCCTTCACAAAAATTTAACCCAGAATTGCTCCTATCTAAAGGAAAGGCAGGTACAAGGAGTGGAACAGAGACTAAGGGAGGGTCCATCCAGGGACTGCCCCATCTGGGGGGCCATTCTTTGTGAATTCACCAAACCCAGACATTTGCTGATGCTGTGAAGTGCTTGCTGCCAAGAACCTGATGTAAATGTCACCTGAGAGGCTCTATCAGAACCTTATGAATGCAGATGTGGGTGCTTGCAGCCAAACATTGGAATGAACACAAGGACCCCAATGGAGGTGCTTGGGAAGGAGTGGAGGAGCTGAAAAGGTTTGCAAACCAATGGGAGGAACAACAATATCAACCAAGCACACTTCCCAGATCTCCCAGGGACTAAACTACCAACCAAATAATACATGTGGAGGGACCCATGACTCCACCTGTATATTTGGCAGAGGATGGCCTTTTCTGGCATGAATGGGAGGAGAAGACCTGGGTCCTTTGAAAGTTTGATACCCCAGCACAGGGAAATGATAGGGCAGTGGGGCAGGAGTGGGTAGGTGGGTGGGGGAGCACCCTAGTGGAGGCAGAGGGAGGGGGAAGGAGTGGAGAATTTTCAGGGTATAAACCGGGAGGGGGGATA
The DNA here is from genome assembly GCA_028551405.1 of Uromys caudimaculatus. NCBI lineage: Eukaryota > Metazoa > Chordata > Mammalia > Rodentia > Muridae > Uromys > Uromys caudimaculatus. The sequence goes on from CM052722.1 coordinate 63,827,781, forward strand.
ACATTGGAACTGTACATAAACAAAACAACCAATAAAATATCATAAAAGAAAATTTTATATCAATGGCCACTTATAGTATTGAGGATCTTTCTCTTCAAGATCAATATTCTTTGGAGATTACTAAGAGGCAAAGCCTGAAGATATTAGAACACAAACCATTTCAAACAATGAAGTTCTGGCTTCTGAAACAGATTATAAAATATGTATTTTAATTTTACATGTAAAGTATATATACATTCTGAAAACTAAACAAACTAAAACCTTTTCAAGTAATTTATTCCACCCATCATTTTTTTTCATGTAACCAAACATGAGGGTCTGCAGCTTATGTAGTGGAATTAACTTATTATCTTGTAAAACTTTCATCTCTCAGCAATATTGTTGCATCAATTCATCAGATACTCTACCATTTTATTATTATGAAAACATTATATATTACCATAAGTAAAATATTACCATGTTAAAATTTCAATCTTCTTGAAATGTCATAAAAGACTGCTCATTAACCTGCAACTAAGGGATTATGTTTTAAGATAATATAAAATGTTCTCAATTCACTTCTTCATTGTGACATATTTATCAGTCACATATAAGTTAAAATAATTTAAAACTCTATACAAGCTCTAGAACAAGTGCTAAAATTAAGCTGTATCTAGTGATTACTCTATTGAAACACTTAAATACAGAAGTTTGGCAACATTGAAAATTCTTTAATTTTATACTGTGACACTTACAATGTCAATGTATAGGCAGAAATAATTTGAAAAAAAAACCTAAGGGCCTTATGAGCAACAGGCTTTGGAGGGCACTGGAGTAACAGATAGTGAGTAATTGAAGCAGTTTAGGCCATGAATAAAAATTGAATTCTGTTTTCATGTCATGGTTGCCTCATCTAGTTAGCTTATGTGAGCAGTTAAAAATATCAGAGTTAAATGTGATCTGGCTTTTTATATGTCCAACTCATGGGGAAATTAATAGCATGCCTTTATATTTAAGACAGATTAATATTGTGAAAGTATCAATATCAATTTAAGTACATTCATATTTACTATGTAATTATGGGAATTTATTAGCATGTCATCAAAAGGAGTCTTGTTATTAACATTTAAGAGAGAAAGCAAGAACATTTGCAAATTCAGCACTTTAATGCTGTATGTTCTAAAATAATCATTTTTTCTTGCAAAACATTATATTGAGACAGGGTCATATGACAGTTACACATAATTTTTATATTTATAAAATATCACATCCAGACAGCTTCTACAATAAACATTTTACTATGACAATAACATTTTATTTACATATTTTACAAGTTGCTGATCTAACGAAGATTATTTTAAAGTATAAACAAATTGAAAATTATAGTGAAAGGAAGTTTATAAAGCATGTCTTTAGTATATTCCAGCTCCATATCAAATGGAATTTCAGTTATTAGTGTTAAGCAAAGGACAATTATTGAATAATAGTGTCTTAGTCAAGGTTTCTCTTCCTGCACAAACATCATGACCAAGAAGCTAGTTGGGGGAGGAAAGGGTTTATTCAGTTTATACTTCCATGTTGCGGTTCATCACCAGAGGAATTCAGGACTGGAACTCAAGCAGGTCAGGGATCAGGAGCTGATGCAGAGGCCATGGAGGGATGATCCTTAATGGTTTGCTTTTTGGTCATGATGTTTGTGCAGGAATAGAAACCCTGGTTAAGATAAATTGGTACCAGCATAGTGGGGTCTTCCTGTGACAACCTAACCATGTTTTGGGGAGGACTGTGGAAGGACTTTGGAACTTTGAGCTAGAAGAGCCATTGGGATGTTAAGAGCTCTGTGGAATATTCTGTAGGAGTTTGGAAGATAATGTTGAGACCAGTGCAGAAGATGGAGGACTGGCTTGTGAAATTTCAGAGGGAAGATTAAAGACTCTTATCAAGGCCATTGCTAGCTTGATTTAAAATTCTATGGTTTTGGTTAGCTGGGGCTGAAGAAATCAGCTGTGATTAACAAGATACCAGAACTACTAAAGCAAAACCATCGCATTGCTGGGACTATTGATGCTGGTTAGGTGTAGCTGGGAAATTGGCAATGATTGGGAATAGACCAGCATCAATGAGGTGAAATCTTCTGAGAAGTGGTTTCTGAGAGAACAGAGGCTGCGTTTCAGAGATAGCCAGGGTTGTACCTTGTGCTGTGGCTGGTCTTGGTAATGTGTAAGAGTCACCCAGGTTGTACTAATTTTGAAGGCATGGAGGGGTCATGAAGAGAAGCTGAGGCCTGGGCACTGTGAGAGGCTGTGGAAAGCCATTGGTGAAGGTGCAGCCTCAGCTGCAATTGATGACCCCTGACTGAAGGGATCATGCAAAGGAGGTGAGGCTTGGCACCATGAAGAGAGCCTGTGAGAAGAAACTGTTGATAAAGCCTAGTTACAGCTGAAGGCAGCAGTGTTTTGGAGATGCCAGTACCATGAGATGACGACCAAGAACAGGAGCAGCAGTGGAATACAGACATCTGGAGTCTAGAAAATGAGGTGTGTGCTAAAAAGGGCAGATCTGGAGAAATGACTCAAGCCCTTGTAGGAATCCAGAAGATCGTGAGTGGATCCCAGACATTGGATGGCTGGAGTTTGATTTTGCTTTTGATTGGACTGTGCCCTGATATATGTTCACTCCTGAAGGAAGAAGGTATTTTAGTGGAGCCCACAGTTAAGAGACTATTCATGATAAAAAGACTTTGAATTCTAAGAGATTGGATATTTTAAAGGGATTGAAATTTTAATATGTAAGAATTTGCAAAGACTGTAGGACTTTTAAAGTTATTTAGGTCTTGGGGATGAATAAGAAATTAAGGGTTGAAGCTTAATAGTGATATATTTATGTGTCAAATTGACAAGGGGTCACTTGTACTGGCTGGTTTTGTGTCAACTTGACACAAGCTGGAGTTATCATAGAGAAAGGACTTTCAGTTGAGAAAATGCCTCCATGAGATGCAGCTGTAAGGCATTTTCTCATTAGTGATTAAGGGGGGAAGGCCCTTGTGAGTGGTACCATCTGTGGGCTAGTAGTGTTGGGCTCTATAAGAAAGACAGCTGAGCAAGCCAGGGGAAACAAGCCAGTAAGGAACATCTCTCCATAGCCTCTGCATCAGCTCCTGCTTCCTGCCTTGCTTGAGGTCCAGTCCTGACTTCCTCTGGTGATGAACAGCAGTGTAGAAGTGAATGTGAATAAACCCTTTCCTCCCCAACTTGCTTCTTGGTCATGATGTCTGTGCAGAAATAGAGATCCTTACTAAGACAGATAGAGACCTAAGCTTATGAAATGGAACATTGTACAAATAGACACTACTATATGTTCCATAACATATTTTGTATTTATTGGTAGGTATAACGATTAATATCTAAGATTCAGGACAATGCATATTGAATTAAAGTTGGAAGATAGATAAATGCACATATTTAGTCATGTTAAATCAAAACAAATCACAATTGGGGGACTCTTCTGGAAAAAATGTAATCTGGGAATGTGCTAGAGAGAATGTGCAAGTATGAGGACCTGCACTCATAGTCCCAGTACTTAACCAAAAGCTAGAATTGATGGGCTATATTTATATATTATATCACGAAGGGAGGCAAAGATGAATGTATCCATGGGACACTCTGGCAAGTCAAGCAGTGAGCTCTGTACTTAGTAAAGGACTCTGAAAATTTGAGTTAGAGTGTGATTAAAAAAGAGTCCACATGTCCAACTCTTCCCTGAGGGGTAGGGGTGAAAGAGACAGGGACAGATATATATAGAGAAAGACAGAGAGACAGAGACAGACAGACAGACAGACAGAGAATCAGAGAGAGGAACATGTATGTATAGCATATGCATAATAAAAAATGAAAATAAAATTTGTCTGATTAGATTCTTATGTTTTCATTTTTGGACTCTATGTGCCTGTTAAGTTAATAAATGTTAAAAGTTTGTTAAAAGTATATTTGTCACAAGGTATTCATCTGACACACATATTAGCAAAGAATGGCTGTGGGTGTGTGTGTGTAAAACTAGCATGAAAAAAGGAAGTTAATCTCTGAACCTGCAACATTCCAAATGGTCAACATCACTGCAATTCTATTCAGTCTCTACTGACATAGTTTCTTTCCAGGAATTCTAGTTGACAGCTCCCAAAACTTGGCTGTAGAATATCAAGTATAACCTAATATGTGGTTTCTTGACTAAATGGGATGATACACATGAAGATGATAGGCTGAAGTCACAGGTCATGAGTAAAATGATGAAAGGAAAGTAGAGACTTTAATCACAAATTTTCATGTGAGCAAATTCCATTGTTATATAGCATGTAAAAATGGCTCAGCGGTTATTAATTTGTGGATAAAGCATGATTTGTGACAGAAACAAATATTTTCCCTCAATTATTTTATCCTGTTAAGTAAGTGTTCTTTTACACTGATCTCCCTATTATACTATTTCTCTTGTGTCCCTCTTAATAAGTCAAATGGCATCCTAAATTAAGGAGCCAATAATGCTTTGTTGTCATTAATTTATCTGTACCATATGTATTTTGATATATCATTAATCTCACTGTTATTCAGTAGTCTACTTGCTAGATTTTCTTCTTTCTTCAAGTTCTGATACTGTCCTATTCTGTATGGTTACATATTATATATCATTCCATTCAATGTATTTATAGAAGAAAATCAATAATTTGACATTATAAAAATTATGGGTTTATATGTCCATGAAAACTTTTATAAGACATGTTCTAAACATATAACTGAATTCATTTACCGATATTATGTTTTACAATAAACATGTATGTGAAAGCCTCTATCATGTTATAGCTTACACTCTGAAATTTAAGTGGTTTATGTTACTTGTCCTTTGTTCTTTCTTCAACTTGACATATAGCATCTGTCCTAATCTCTGAGAAAATCCATAGGCAAACTGACAAAACATGACAAAACTTGAATAGAGATTAGAGTGATGTTCTGTTTTCATATAGAAAGACATGTTGCTATGAAAATTACTTTTCATTGTTTCTATTCATAACAAAACCATTTCAAAAATACAAAGTATTGTATACCTTGGGATTGTGATGAAGTGAAGAATTATGATTTTTAAGTCTAATAGTAAGAGAATAAAAATATGCCAGTTTACTTTTTTAAAAAGTGAGTATTCCCACTTGGCATGTGTATTTATGCCAAAATTGTTATTTGGTAAGATAATATAAGAAAAAGTCTTAACTTAAAAAGAAGTTTGGCTTAGAAAAGAAGTTTTACATAAATGTAAATGTATTAGAAAAAAAATTTCCCAAAACAATTTGATGATATAATTCAGAAATTATTTTCTACCATTTCTATCTTTGATTTTAAAATTTCAAGTAAATGTTAAATTTTTCTCTAAATGTTATATTAATTACATTTTCAGAAACTTTTCTGCACATATTCAGTAACACCTGCTTGATTCTTTGTAATAATGCCACATTAACAAGTGAGCATTGACATCTTTCTGTGGTATTGAAATTTAATTATCTAATGATTACTCATAATGAGCAGTACATTATATATGTATGTGTGTATTTATGCATGCATACACATGCCGTGGTGGATTTACAGATTTCAGAGCACAATTTATGTTGGGACCAGGGATTGAATACAGGTCATTAGGATTGCCAGCAAGCACTCTTACCTTTTGAACCATCTTGCTGATCAGCAACATTTTTTTAATTTCAAATTTTTAGAGAACTCTGTATGTTATTGCACTATATTTATGTCAATTATACTTCTGCTTTCTCCTCCAATTCCTCAAGTTCCTTCCATTCACTCTCCAATTTTTGGCTGTAATTGTCTATTTTTCTTTCAGATTCTTTTAATCCACTTTTCTGAAGCAATTTCTTTCTATGAACTCCCATTGAATTCTCTGAGTTCAAGTATGTGATTCTCTTTTCCACAAGTATGTTTAAAACAAAAGAAACAAATCATGAAAAAACAAATTTTGCCACATGTGCAGGTTGATTTTGAGATAAGGCAATTCTCACATACTTTGGCCAGTTGTATCCTAGCTTTCTGTGTCTCCTGTACTTGTTTTTACTTTGCTGTTTTGCTGCTGCTGAAAAATATCACAAATGTATTAGTTTAAACCACACAATATCTCATTTCAAAGGATCTGAAATCCAATGTGGTCCTGGGCTAAAGCTTAATTCTTTTCTGTTTGCTATGAAAAGAACCCCAGTTTCTTGTATTTTCCAGCATTTAGAGGCCTCTGTATTCCTTGACTTTTGGCCTACTTCCTTAATCTTCATAGCTAGCAGCACTGAATGTTGTCTTTGAACCTTCTTCTGTTATCACATCCCCATTTTGGATCACAGCTAGGAAAAATATTTTACTCTTAAACTCAGCATTCATATTATTAGACTGGCCCCACATGGTTAATCCAGGATCACGTCCCTATCCAAAGGCACATAACACTAATCATATCTTCAAAGTCACTTTACTATGAAAGTGGGCATATTCACCACTTCTAAAGATTATGGCATGAATATATTTAGAGGTTACATTTTCTTGTCCAACATAATGTCTTTTCTGTATTATGTTGTTTTTCTTTTTCTTTTTGCTTACTGAGCCCTAATCCACTAATCTCTATAAAATATATCTACAAGTAGCTTTTGATAAAACTTTGTTTTTATGAGCTGTTTGCAGTGATTTTCATGTAACCTCTAAATCCTTTGCATAAAGACACTGATTCAATCCCATTTAAACTAACGATTTCAACAGCAAAATGTTTTTGTTTGTTTGTTACAGTTAGATTAAGTCTTTTTTGAAGACAAATCTACTAGATGCCAATCTTCTTTCTAAATCCTTAAATGATAAAAGGAATGAGACAAATATTTGTGAAATTATGAGGGCAAAAATTATGTCTCATGACATAACTCTATCTCTGCATCCTACTTTTTCAGAAGAACATGTAACATAGGGTTTAGAGAGATGCAACATTCTTAACAGCAAACCTTTGCAACAGGCTTAGGATCCTTACAAGAAGTAGCATGGGAGAAATTGCTTTCTTTAGCTTTCCACTATGTAAAGACACAGTAGGAAGATAAATAACTCCCAAACAGAGGGTCTCCTGGCACCAAGGTTTGGACTTCTTTCTTATGAGAAATACACATTTATTATTTATGCCACAAGTATATAGTAATTACTTTCAGCAAAAAAGACCCCATAAATTAACACAGATATTTAACTGCTCTTTTGCCATTTTTTAACATTAATGATTTCAGTTCCAGTCAAGAAATTTTGTATGTATAAGCTTCACAAATACACACACACACACATACACATACACATACACACACACACACACACACACACACACACACACACACACACACACACACCAACACATACATACACACATAAATGAATACAATAGCAGTTACCCTACTCTGAGGAAATAATGTTCCTTCCAGAGGCCACAGGTTATCAAAAAAAAACCCTAATGTCAAATCTGAGAGGCCTTCACTAAACTTCTCCTCTAGGCATGCCTTAGATATACCTTTCAAGAAGTATAAGATATTAACATTGTTCTTCATAACCCACGAGAAATTAATACTAAGACTTCATTAGGAATGTGTCACATACTTTGATCATAGGAAATGAAAATTCAAGTTGGTTCTCAGTGGGAAGACTCTTCTCTGAGGGTTATTTTCACAGTATGAGAAAGTTGCTTAGCAAGGTGCTAAGAAAGAAAATTCTTCAATAATCTTATCATTAGTCAATTTGGCAAGATATGGCCATTGGTGTAATAAGGCATGAAAGTTTTAGGCTTAATTGATTGCTTTCTAATTGTGTTTAAGGACAACTTTACAGGAGAAAACACATGTCTGATACTGTAAATCCTGCTAACAACCCATTACTATCATTCACAATGGTGAGCTTGCAACTATGTGATGTTAATGGGCGTAGAATCAAACTGCTCTCTAAATTATTTTATCATTACTTATAGCTTACTAGTTCTCAGATATCATCATACAAATTTATTTGTCCATTAGACAGTGGTTAATGAAGAATCTCACAACTAGTTCAGATGTGGAGAGTAGGTGGCTGGTATTGGTCAGACATAAATGGGACATATATTTTACATCCAGTTCCTCAAAATTCCATGGACATCTATGGAAGAAAGTACTGAAAGGTTATAAGGACTAAAGAGTGGGAATAATACCAGGAGTTGTCAAGGAGAAGCAAAAGACCAGCAGGTAATCTTCCAGAGATGGTTCTGCCATGGACTGTCAAAATTAATAATGGATTAATAATGGATTTGCTTTTTTAGACAAGGCTCAGAAAAGTTTCATTTTAGGAAAGATTCCTGCTATTGATATGCTTTTCGAATTTTATATATATATATATATATATATATATATATATATATATATATATATATATATATATAAAACAATCACTAGGTATTATCTCACACTTTTGAGGAAATCTCTGAAGAACAGCAAAGATGTACCATTTTGTAGTGATGCTATGTAGACACATAGATGATTTCTTAATTGTTAATGATGATCCTATAAGAATTCCTAAAATTATATCAGCATTATGCTCTTTTATAAGAGGACTGCTATCAAGTCCTTTCTGATGTAAAAACTGAACTGAAAAATCTGCCAGTCTTCAAGTGTTGCAAGTTAATTGCTCTTAGATACCAAGTAGGCTTTTATAACATAGGGCACATTTCAAGAGGTTGGAGAACAATTAACCAGAGGTCATATAAAGGGAACTAAGTATTTACTATAGGTGCAAGGACATAAGAAAAATATTGACTGGGTTTATCTACACAAAACTTCATGATAACTTAGTTATGGTCTTTAACTCTCCATAAACCTGTAGAGATAGAGACACATGATGAATGTTTAGGCAGATAATTATTCTTAATGGATATACATGTAAGCAGTCTCTGTTGTAAACTTCCTATTCAATTTATGATTTAAATTTATGTTTCATCTCTAGTGAATTTTTCTTTAAAAAAAAAAAAGGGTCCTTGGGAAAACATGTGATCTATCTTTCTAGAAAAGATACAAAAGCCTAGTAAAGATTACATTGGAAGGCATAGCATCTTCGGAAAAAGGCAATGGTAGTAAGGCATTGGGATCAAGGGTACTGTGAAATCACAGCAGGAGGAAAGAGTAAGAGTAGAAGGAGAATGCAGATTGGAATAACTAAGAAATTATGAGGCAACTAAGAAAATGAAGAGAACAATACTCAGAATGCAGAAGGAAAGGAGGAAAAAGAAACTGAAGAGAGAGCAGAAGAAGCTGGCAGGCTTCTCTTTAACATGGGACAGGCCAGGTTTTTGTTTTTGTTTTTGTTTTGTTTTTTGATAGTTAAGTACTGCTTATTTACAGCATTTTCCTCCTTTTCTTAATATTTTTAATTTTTTTTTATTTAGTACTTTATTTACCTTTCAAATGTCTTTCCCTTTCCAGGTTTCCCCTATCCCATTCCCCTCCCCTGCCTCTATGAGGGTATTCCCCCACCCACCCACCCACTCCTGTCTTCCCTCTCTGGCATTCCCCTATACTGGGGCATCTAACACTCTCAGACCCAAGGGCCTCTCCTCCCACTGATGGTCAAAAAGGCCCTCCTTGGCCACATAGGTGGCCAGCTCCATGGGCCCCTCCATATGTATTCTTTGGTTGGTGGTCCAGTCTCTGGGAGCACCGGGAGGCCTGACCAGTTGACACTGTTGCTCCCTCCCCATGGGGCTGCAAAATCCCTCAGTTCCTTCAGTCCCTTCTTCAACTCCTCCATCTGGGACCCCATACTCAGTCCAACGGTTGCTCTGAATTGAATCATGGGTGTTCTGAACTTTTGGGCTAATATCCTCTTATCAGTGAGTATATACCATGTTCATTCTTTTGTGACTGAGTTACCTCACTCAGGATGATATTTTCAAGTTCCATCCATTTGTCTGAGAATTTCATGAAGTCATTGTTTTTAATAGCTGAATTGTACTCCATTGTGCAAATGTACCACATTTTCTGTATCCATTCCTCTGTTGAGGGACATCTTGGTTGTTTCCAGCTTCTGGCTATTATAAATATGTCTGCTATGAACATAGTGGAGCATGTGTCTTTATTACATGCTGGAGCATATTCTCGGTATATGCCCAGGAGTGGTATAGCTGGGTCCTCAGGAAGTATTATGTCCAATTATCTAAGGACCCAACAAAGTGATTTCCAGAGTGGTTATACCAGCTTGCAATCCCACCAGCAATGGAAGAGTGTTCCTCTTTCTCTACATCTTCACCAGCATCTGCTGTCACCTGAGTTTTTGATCTTAGCCATTCTGACTGGTGTGAGGTGGAATCTCAGGATTGTTTTGATTTGATGGGACCCATGTGCCATCATGGTACCAAGTATAGGGTGTAGGCCTGGGGGATTAACAAAGGACACAGACTTGGGTCATTTGTTCAAGGAGAATGCCAAAGCTTTACTGAAAATCATTCAATATATATGCTTTACCCTGGAAGAAAAAGCACCAGGAGGAATGAGGCAGAGGGCCAACGAACGTGGAGGGAAATAACTTCGAGGAACAAGGCAGGGAGCCAGCTGAAGGTCTCTGCCCAGAACTGCCCGCCCACTGGAGGAGGTAACTGTAGAATGTAAAAACATCAGCACATGGAAGGTCTCAGCCAGGCCATCTGGCTTTATGGGGCCCAACAGATCCCTTTTTTTGTTGTTGTTTTTTATGTGAATAGTATCTGTCTTAGGTCACCTTTCACCCATACCAATTACCTGTCACTGGGAATCCTTGCCAGTCTCAAGGCCCCTGTCTTAGGTAGGTATTGATCACAAAGGAGTTGCCTGTCATCAGCTAACTATTCTTGATAAAGACTGAGCTGAACTTGGGCAGAGGGATTGTCCTAAGCTAGTGACATGAGCACTTGCTTTGTAACTGCCTGGGACTGGATCTGACATTTGCAAAGGTGGCAAAAGAGGAATATCCCCACACCAGTGGCAGTAGCTGAAATTGCTATAGAAGCTACAATGACTGCAGTGATGCCAATGTCTTTCTTCTGACAATACAGGGAAACTGGAAATTCCCCTTCTTTATCCAAAGGCATGGGAACAACTCCAGGAATTCGTACTATGGCCACTGTATCTTCATACTCCCAGCAATTAGTCAAATAACAATGTCTGATGGAGCAATTCAGATCTTTTCTTTCATTAACACCTGTAACATTCCAAACCACAAAGAAAGAGGGAAAAGGGGGGGAAACGATACTACTTATCCCCACTGGCATCAGGACCGGTGGATTCTTCACGAAATTCCAGTAGATCTCTGCTTGAATTGAACTCCATAATGACAGGGCGTACACAATGCTCAGGAACCCAAACAGGGCCCTCTGCATCTTTGGGAAAGATACAAACAGAACATCTCACCCTGACTAACACAGGGTCAGGATGCTTCCAAGTTCCTGATAATAACTCCTTCCATTTTACAAGCCTTTGGGCCTTCTGTGGACCTTTCCAGTGCCTTTCAGCAGCAGACAAACTATCCTTATCTACTAGCAAAACATTTAAAATTTAAAGAATAAAGTCTAATCTTGCATGCCGGGAGGTAAACTCCCCCTTTTTTGTTTTTTCAAGATAGTTTTTAATAGTAAGATGTGCTCTTCCCACAATAGCTTGACATTGTGGATTATAGGGAATTCCAGTTTTATAAATAATATTATATTCCTCACAAAATCTTTGAAGTGATCTACTAGTATAAGATGGTCCATTATGGGCCTTTAATTGATGTGGAACCCCTAAACAGGCAAATGCTTATAGACAATGATTCTTGACATATTTTATCTTCTCTCCACTATGAGCAGATGCAAAGGTCATGCTAGAAAAGGTATCCACAGAGACATGAACAGATTGCAATTTCCCAGAGGAGGAAATATGTGTTCCATCTATTTGCCAAATATCATTTGACTTAAGGCCCCAAGGATTCACTACTAAATTAGGAGAGGAAATAATTTGAGCACATTGAGGGCATTGAGTAACAATTTGGGTGGCCTGTTCCTTGGTAATATTACAATGAAATCTTAAAGAGTTGGCATTAAGATGAAATTTATTATGCATGTTTAAAGCTTTATCATAATTAGTGACTGAGTTTAAGGCAATCAGTGGTTGTTGGGTATAAAAATCTGCCTTACGATTGCCCTGTGCTAAGGGACCAGGTAATAAAGAATGTCCTTGTATATGGCCAACAAAAACTGGATGATTATGATGCCACAAAAGAGCTTGTACTTGAATCAGGCAAGAACAAATAGTAGAAACAGGTGCTACATAGGCTGCAGTTTCTTTTTTTTTTTTTTTAAGTATAATTTATTTATTTTTTTGATACTTTATTTACATTTCCAATGTTTCCCTTTTTCAAGGTCTCCTCTTTGAAAACCCCTTGTCCCCTCCCCCTCCCTGCCTTTCTGAGGGAATTCCACCTCCCACCCACCCGCCCACCCATTCCCATATTCCCACCTTGACATTCCCCTTTACTGGGGCCTCTAACACCCTCAGGCCCAAGGGCTTCTCCTCTCCCTGATGGCCAATGAGGCCATCCTCTGTCACATATGTGGTCTGAACCATGAGTCCCTCGATGTGTATTCTTTGGTTGGTGGTCCAAACTCCAGGACGACCGGGGTGTGTATGTCAGGCCCATTGATGCTGTTGCTCCCTCCATGGGGCTGCAAACTCCCTCAGCTCCTTCAGTCCTTTCTCCAACTCCTCATTCTGGGATCTCACTCTCAGTCCAGCAGTTACTGTAAAGTGAAACTTGGGCATTCTGAACTTTTGGGCTAATATCCACTTATCAGTGAGTACATACCATGTTCGTTCTTTTGTGATTGAGTTACCTGGCTCAGGATGATATTTTCAAGTTCCATCCACTTACCTGCAAATTTCATTTAGTCATCAGGGAAATGCAAATCAAAACAAGTCTGAGATTCCACCTCACACCAGTCAGAATGGCTAAGATCAAAACTCAGGTGACAGCAGATGCTGGCGAGGATGTGGAGAAAGAGGAACACTCCTCCACTGTTGGTGGGATTGCAAGCTAGTATAACCACTCTGGAAATCAGTTTGGTGAACCCTCAGAAAAATGGACATAATACTTCATGAGGACCTAGCTATACCTCTCCTGGGCAGATACCCAGAAGATGCTCCAACATGTAATAAAGACATATGCTCCACTATGTTCATAGCAGGCATATTTATAATAGCCAGAAGCTGGAAACAACCCAGCTGTCCCTCAGCAGAGGAATGGATACAGAAAATGTGGTACATTTACACAATGGAGTACTACTCAGCTATTAAAAACAATGACTTAATGAAATTTGCAGGCAAATAGGCTGCAGTTTCTAATGGTCCCATAATTTGGGAAGCATACCCACTATTTGTGTAAATATTGCAAGCTTCATCAGGAAATAAATTCAAAGCTAATTGTATAGCCTTCAACTCTGCTAATTGTGCAGAACAATTAGACATTTTCACAGCTTCCACTTTATCCTCTGAAACAACTGTAGCTCTTCCATTAAAGTATCCATCAATAAACACGAAAGGAGTAGACTCTAAGGGTTGGGTGGAAACAGTTTTTGGAAAAACTACTGGATGAGATTTTAAAAATTGACACAATTTATTATCTGGATAGTGATTATGAAATTATCTACTGGAAGTACATATAATTAAAGCCCAATCAACATTGTTTTGAGATAAAATCTGAATTTGTTCCCTATTATGAGGTGTAATAATCACATCGGGTTCTTTATCAAATGTTTGCAAACTTACTTTATGAGCCTTAAACAATACGGAAACCATTGCTTGTGAATAATTTAATTCAATTATAGAAGGTGAAGCCTGTAAATGCAGCCACAGAATAGGTCCATTTTGCCAAAAAGCACCTGTAGGAGAATGTGCAGAGGCAAAACCCAAAAACAATAGATTTTTAGAATAATCTGTATAATTTAAATGAGCTTGTTCAAGGGCATTCTGTATTAACCCTAAGCATCCTCTAGCCTCTTCAGTTAATTGTCTAGGAGAACTGGGTGAAGTATTTCCTTTCAAAATATCAAAAAGAGGCTTTAATTGCCCTGTAATTAATTTTAACAATGGTTATAACCAATTTATTTCTCCCAATAATTTTTGATAATCATTTAAGGTTTTTAAGGTATCTATTATAATCTGCAATTTTTGTGGGAGAATGCCTTTCTGTAATAATTCATGTCCTAAATAATGATATGGAAATTCCTTCTGAACTTTCTTGGGGGCAATAATCAACCCAGCCCATCCCAGATCACTTTGAAGATCTGCATAAGCCATAAGTTCTTTTTCCTCAGCTGCTGCAAGAAGTATATCATCCATGTAGTGAATTATGTACATTTTAGGATATTGCTTTATCAAAGGACTTAAAGCAGCAGCCACATATACTTGGCACATGGTAGGACTATTGGCCATTCCCTGAGGCAGAACCACCCAATGATAATGGTGGGAAGGTACTCTAAAATTTATAGAAGGAATGCTAAAGGCAAAGCGTTCACAATCCTTAGGATGCAAAGGAATAGTAAAAATGCAATTTTTTAATTCTATTACTAACAAGTGTCAATTCCTTGGAATGGTGACTAGGGATGGCAATCCAGGTTGAGTGGCTCCCATGGGCATCATGGGTTTATTAATTTCTCTTAAATATTGTAATAGTCTCCACTTCCCTGGTTTCTTTTTAATAACAATGATAGGAGTATTCCAGGGGACTTTGATAGAACAATATGTCCAGCCTGAAGTTTTTCTTGTATCAATTGATGAGCTGCCTCCACTTTTTCTTTAGAGAGGGGTCACTGTTCAATCCACATGGGCTCATCAGTTTTCCATGTGATCAATAAAGGTTTATAGTAGGAGGCATGACAGTGGCCCTTAAGATAAATTTCCTAGTCCTGTTTTATCCCTGGGATGTCGAGTTATCTGCACTTCTTCACTCACGCTATTTGGTGTACCTTGTAAATATTTTCCTAAACTTCTCCCAGGAACATCGTCCCTTAAACTGGTTGGGTGGTAAGGATAGCCCCCATGTCCATAAGCACATCTCTACCCCATAGGTTAATGGGCAATTGATCTAAGACAAAAGGCTGAAACCCGCCTTCATGTCCTTCTTCATCTTTCAATTTCAATACTTTACTACTTTTTAAAGGGGCAGTAGCTGTCCCTACTCCCTGTAAGACAGAATGAGATACATCTAAAGGCCAATTCTTGGGCCAAAAGGTTTTAGCAATTACAGTGGTGTCTGCTCCAGTATCCAATAACCCTTGCATAGGTTTTCCATCTACCCATAAGGTAAATGTGGGACATTTATCCAAAGATGACACCCAAAAGGCTCCTGGTCCTGTGGATCTGAAACCTTGAGCTCCCCTTGTGGGTTTAAGTACAGCATTTTTGGTGTGGAATTGAGGGAAGAGAAACAGTTGAGCAACTCTATCTCCTTGTGGAATGACCAGAACTCCTCTTTCTATTGAGACCATGATCTTAATTTACCCAGTATAATCAGCATCAATTGCCCCTGGTAAAACTTTAATTCCCTTCATTAAGGCACTGGTGCATCCTAAAAGGAGTCCCATACTTCCAGGAGGTAGGGACCCATAAACTTCAGTGCCTAAAGCTTGGGGACCCATTTGAGGTGTTAACACTGCTCTGGTGGAGGAGCAAAGGTCCAGTCCTGTGCTTGCTGGGGTATGTCTGACAAGGTCTTGGACATAAAAGGGTTGCTTTGTGGAATGAATTGAATTGGTATGGGAATTACTGTAGGGGTATTCATGTCTCCATACACTCTGGCTTGGGAACCCTGGAGCGGGCCCTTCTTCCTGTTTCCTGAAGGGTAAAGGGGACGGCCTTCTACATCTTGCTTAGACCAGCACTCATTGCTCCAGTGATGTCCCTTACAGCACTGAGGGCACAATCCAGGATGGGAAAAGTCTTTTGAAATGTCCGGTCTGTCCACACCCAAAGCAAGTCTTACTCCCTCTTGACTCCCTTTACATAACTGCAACCATAACTTGTCCCATCACATAATTGCCATCAATTTCTTTGCAAATTATAATATAATCATTTAAACTCTTAGACTTATGAGGCCTTATGGCTTCTTTACAGTATTTATTAGCATTTTCAAAGGCCAATTGTTTCACTATTGGCATTGCAGTTTCAGGATCCCCAAACAACTTTCCTGCCAGCTGTAGCAATCTATCCACAAATTCCTGGAAAGATTCAGAGGGCCCCTGAATTATCTTAGACAATTGATCACCTGCTGCTTTATTAGGTAATGCTTTCCAGGCTCAGACAACTGCGGTGGCAATTTGAGCATAAGCAGCTGGGTCATATTGAATTTGATTATGTAAAACAGCATATTGTCCTGCCCCTCTAAGCATTTCTACATTTCTTTGAGGCTGGCCTGCTTGTGCATTAAGGTGAGCCAAGACAATACACTGTTCTCGATACTTTCCTCTCCAAAGTAAATAATCTCCTCTGCTTAACATCACCCTACACAGTTGTTGCCAATCTCCAGGTGTTAAATTGGAGGTGCTATAAGACTCAAAAATAGCATAGTAAAAGGTGCCAGGGCTCCATAGGCGGAGATGGCCTCCTTAAGGCTTTTCAACTCCTTAAAACTCAGGGGCACATGTTGCTGAAGCATTTGCCCCAGATTATTAGGGTGACGAACCTCCATCACTGGGTAATCCTGATCATGTCCTTTGTTGAAAATATTACCCCTTTCTTTGGAGTTTGCTCTTCAGGGTGCCAATCACAAAAGGGATAATCATCATAAGCTAGAGGAGCCGCGGACTCATTTTTATTGTCATAAAAAGAATTTTTACCTGGTGGACATTTATCGGAATTCTTATCACCCTTATATTCCTTCAGTTTTAATTTCAGAACAGTTATTTCCTTTTAAAATGTCTCCTCCTCATCCTCCAACTAAGAGTCACTCTCAGTCCCTGAGTCTTTTAGAGACCTCTTAGAAGCATCATCCTGAGCTGTGCCAAAGGTTCTTTCTATCTCAGCTATTTGCTCTATAATTTTAGCATCATCATTTTAAAGGCCATCCTTAACAAGCCTGCAGAAGGAAAAGGAAGCCACGGGGATGCTTTCCGGGCCCTCTTTTTGTAGTGCTTTTTGCGGGTCTATCTGAACTTGTTCCCAATCCGAGACTTTTAGCCCACCACTAACTAAAAACCAGGGACTGGTTTTCTCTAAAGTTTTAATAAATTCTTTGACTGTTTTAATTTTAATGCTGGTACCCAGCTGTTTAAGCAGCTCTACCAATTGATCAACTACTTCTTAGGAGGAACTGGTAGTCCCCATGGCTTGTCCAAGTACTTAAGTGGTAACACTTTCGTTCCATTCTCATGCCAATTCCCCAATGCGTTCCTTCTCCTTCGCCAACTAGCTCCTAGGAATGATCCTGTCAGATTCTCTTATCTTTCCCAGTCTCAGGGGGACCCCCTACTTGACAGCACCCACGCCTTCTTAGTACTAAGTACCAGGCATAGGCCTGGGGGATTAACAAAGGACACAGACTCGGGTCATTCATTCAAGGAGAATGCCAAAGCTTTACTGACACTCAATCAATATATATGCTATACCCAGGAAAGAAAAGCACCAGGAGGATCAAGGCAGGGGACCAACAGAAGCAGAGGAAAATCACTGGGAGGAACAAGCCAGGGGGCCAATTAAAGGTCCCCGCCCTAACTGCACGCCCACTGGGGGAGGCAACCACAGAATGTAAAAACATTAGCACACAGAAGGTCTCAGCCAGGCCATCTGGCCTTATGGGGCCCAACATTGATTTGCATTTCCCTGATGACTAAGGATTTTGAACATTTCTTTAGGTGCTTCTCAGCCCTTCAAGTTTCCTCAGTTGAGAATTCTCTGTTTAGCACTGTTCCCCACTTTTGGATAGGGTTATTTGGTTCTCAGGAGTCTAACTTCTTGAGTTCTTTGTATATATATATTGGATATTAATCCTCTATCAGATGTAGGATTGGTAAAGATCTTTTCCCAATATGTTGGTTGCCATTTTGTCCTAGTGACAGTATCCTTTGCCTTACAGAAGCTTTGCAATTTCATGAGGTTCCATTTGTCAATTCTTGATCTTAGAGCATAAGCCATTGGTGTTCTGTTCAGGAACATTCCCTCGGTGACCAAGTGTTCAAGTCTTTTCCCCACTTTCTCTTCTATTAGATTCAGTGTTTCTGGTTTTATGTGGAGGTCCTTGATCCACTTGGACTTGAGCTTTGTACAGGGAGACAGGAATGGATCAATTTGCATTCTTCTACATGTTGACTGCCAGTTGAGACAGCACCATTTGTTGAAAATGCTGTCTTGTTTTCACTGGATGGTTTTAGCTACTTTGTCAAAGATCAGGTGACCATAGGTGTGTGGGTTCACTTCTGGGTCTTCAATTCTATTCCATTGATCTACCTGCCTGTCACTGTACCAATACCATGCAGTTTTTTTAATCACTACTGTTCTGTAGTACACTTTGAGGTCAGGGAGGCTTATTCCCCCAGAAATTCTTTTATTGTGGAGAATAGTTTTGCTATCCATACTCTTTTGTTATTCCAAATGAATTTGAGAATTGCTTCTTCTAAGTCTATGAAGAATTGAGTTTCAATTTGGATGGGGATTGCATTGAACCTGTAGATTGCTTTCTGCAAGATGGCCATTTTTACTATATTAATATAACCAATTCATGAGCATGGGAGATATTTCCATCTTCTGAGGTCTTCGATTTCTTTCTTCAGAGACTTGAAATTCCTATCATACTGATCTTTCACTTGTTTGGTTAGAGTCATACACAGATACTTTATATTGTTTGTGACTATTGTGAAGGTTGTCATTCCCCTAATTTCTGTCTCAGCCTGTTTATCCTTCGAGTATAGGAAGGCTAAGGATTTGTTTGAGTTAATTTTATATCCGGCCACGGTGCTGAAGTTGTTTATCAGCTGTAGCAGTTCTCTGGTGGAGCTTTTTGGGTCACTTAAGTATACGATCATATCATTTGCAAATAATGATATTTTGATTTCTTCCTTCCCAATTTGTATCCCTTTGACCTACTTTTGTTGCCTAATTGCTCTAGCTACCAATAAAAGTACTATAAGGAATAGATAGGGATAGAGTGGACAGCCTTGTCTAGTCCCTGATTTTAGTGGGAATGCTTCAAGTTTCTCCCCATTTAGTTTGATGTTGGCTACTGGTTTGCTGTATATTGCTTTTACTATGTTTAGGTATGGGACTTGATTTCCTGATCTTTCCAAGACTTTTATCATGAAGGGATGTTGAATTTTGTCAAATGGTTTTTCAGCATCTAATGAAATGACCATGTGGTTTGTTCTTTGAGTTCGTTTATGTAGTGGATTACATTGATGGATTTCTGGGTATTGAACCATCCCTGCATCCCTGGGATGAAGCCTACTTGATCATGATGAATGATCATTTTGATGTATTCTTGGATTCAGTTTGCAAGAATTTTATGGGGGATTTTTGTATTGATATTCATAAGGGAAATGGGTCTGAAGTTTTCTTTCTTTGTTGGGTCTTTGTGAGGTTTTGGTATCAGTATAACTGTGGCCTCATAGAATGAATTAGGTAGTATTCCTTCTGTTTCTATTTTGTGGAATAGTTTGAAGAATATTGGTATTAGGTCTTCTTTGAAGGTCCCATAGAATTTTGCACTAAACCTCTCTGGTCCTGACGATTTTTTGGTTGGGAGACTTTCAATGAGTGCTTCTATTTCTTTAGGGGTAATGGGACTGTTTAGATGGTTTATCTGATCCTGACTTAACTTTGATATTTGGTATCTGTCTAGAAAATTGTCCATTTCATCCAGATTTTCCAATTTTGTTGAGTATAGGCTTTTGTAGTAGGATCTGATGAATTTTTGAATTTCCTCAGAATCTGGTGTTGTATCTCCGTTTTCATTTCTGATTGTGTTAATTTGAATACTGCCTCTGTGTCCTCTGGTTAGTCTGGCTAAGAGCTTATCTATCTTGTTGATTTTCTCAAAGAACCAGGTCTTGGTTTTATTGATTTTTTGTACAGTTCTTTTTTGTTTCTTCTTGGTTGATTTTAGCCATGAATTTGATTATTTCTTGCCTTCTACTCATCTTAGGTATATTAGCTTCTTTTTGTTCTAGAGCTTTCAGGTGTGGTATTACGCTGCTAGTGTATGTTCTCACCAGCTTCTTTTTGGAGGCACTCTGAGCTATGAGTTTTCCTCTTAACACTGCTTTCATTGTGTCCCATAGTTTGGGTATGTTATACTTTCATGTTATTAAATTTTAGGAAATCTTTGATTTCTTTCTTTATTTCTTCCTTGACCAAGTTATCATTGAGGAGAGCACTGTTCAGCTTCCTTGTGTATGTGGGCTTGCTGTTGTTTTTGTTGCCATTAAAAACCATCCTTAATATATAGTGATCTGATAGGAGGCATAGGATGATTTCAATCTTCTTATATCTGTTGAGATTTGTTTTGTGACCAATTATATGGTCAATTTTGGAGAAGGTACCATGAGGTACTGAGAAGAAGGTATATTCGTTTGAGTTATGATGAAATGTTCTGTAGATATCTGTGAAATCCATTTGGTCCATAACTTGTGTTAGTTTCACTGTGTCTCTGTTTAGTTTGTGTTTCCAAGATCTGTCCATTGATGACAGTGGGATGTTGAAGTCTCCCACTATTATTGGGCGAGGTGGAACATGTGCTTTGAGGTTTAGTAAATTTTCTTTTATGAATGTGGGTGCCTTTGCATTTGGAGCATAGATGTTCAGAATTGAGAGTTCTTCTTGGTAGATTTTTCCTTTGATGAGGATGAAGTGTCCTTCCATATCCTTTTTGATGACATTTGATTGAAAGTTGATTTTATCCAACATTAGAATGGCTACTCCTGCCTGTTTCTTGGGACCATTTGCCTGGAAAATTGTTTTCCATCCCTTTACTCTGAGGTAGTGTTTGTCTTTAATCCTGAGGTATGTTTCTTTTATGCAGCAAAATGCTGGATCCTGTTTATCTATCCAGTCTGTTAGTTTATATCTTTTTATTCGAGAATTGAGTCCATTGATGTTAAGAGATATTACGGAATGGTGATTGTTGCTTCCTGTTATTTTCAATGTTATTTTTATGTTTGTGTGGCTATCTTCTTTTGGGTTTGTTGAAAGATTACTTTCTTGCTTTTTCTAAGGTGTAGTTTCCCTCCTTGTGTTGGTGTTTTCCATCTCTTATCCTCTGTAGGCCTGGGTTAATGGAAAGATATTGTATAAATTTGGTTTTGTCATAGAATATCTTGGTTTCACCATCTATGGTAATTGAGAGTTTTGCTGCGTATAGCAGCCTGAGCTGTCACTTGTCTTCTGTTAGGGTCTGTATGAGATGTGTCCAGGATCTTCTAGCTTTCATAGTATCTCGTGAGAGATTTGGTGTAATTCTGATAGGTCTACATTTATATGTTTCTTGACCTTTTTCCCTTACTGCTTTTAATATTCTTTCCTTATTTTCTGCAATTCGTGTTTTGACTATTATGTGACAGGAGGAATTTGTTTTCTGGTCCAATCTATTTGGCATTCTGTAGGCTTCTTGAATGATTATTTTCATCTTTTTCTTTAGGTTAGGAAAGTTTTCTTCTCTAATTTTGTTGAAGATATTTACTGGCCCTTTAAGTTGGGAATCTTCACTTTCTTCTATACCTATTTTCCTTAGGTTTGGTCTTCTCATTGTGTCCTGGATTTCCTGGATGTTTTGGGTTAGGAACTTTTTGCATTTTGTATTTTCTTTGATTGTTGTGTCACTGTTTTCTATGGTATCCTCTGCACCTGGGGCTCTCTCTTCTATCTCTTGTATTCTGTTGGTGATGCTTGCATCTATGACTCCTGATCTCTGTCCTAGGGTTTCTATCCCAAGGATTGTCTCCCTTTGTGATTTCTTTATTCTTTCTATTTCCATTTATAGATCCTGAATGCTTTTGTTCATTTTCTTTGCCCATCTGATTGTGCTTTCCTGTATTTCCTCTTTAAGGTCTTCTAGTTGTTTACCTGTGTTCTCTTGTATTTCTTTAAGGGAGCTATTTATTTCCTTCTTAAAGTTTTCTATCATCATCATGAGAAGTGATTTTAAATTTGAGTCTTCCCATTCTGGTGTGTTGGGGTATCCAGGGCTCACTGTTGTGGGAGAACAGGGTTCTGATGATACCAAGTTGCCTTGGTTTCTGTTCCTCATATTCTTGCCCTTGCCTTTCGCCATCTGGTTATCTCTGGTGTTAGCTGGTCTGGCTCTTCCTGACTGTGGCTTGTCCCTCCTGCAAGCATTTTTATCAGTACTCCTTGAATACCTTCTCTCTCTGAGAGGAATTTGGGTTTGGAGAGTTGTGGTTCAGGGTCAGCTCTGGGTTGCAGAGAGAAATCAGAAGGATCCTGTCTCCAGCTGTTCATTGGTTCCTGTGTCCTAATGTCTCTGTGAGTGTCCCTCTTGATTGAGGAATTTGAACAGAAGTGGTGGTCTTCCTGTGGTCAATGGTGTGTTGGCACTCCTGGGAGACCAGCTCTCTCCTGGCACTGAGTATGGAGCCCTGTGTCATGGGATCAGCTCCTTGGCCTCAGAGGGAAACCAGAAGGCCACTCCTCAGTCCCTTTGTGCTGAGGGTTCTGGATGGGTCTCTCTGAGCAGAGGTGCTAGCCCCCTGGTCATAGGCTTGTCCATACTCCTGGGAGGGAAGCTCCTTCCCTGAGCTATTTGGGTATGGAGCTACATGGCACAGACCAAAAGTGTAAACTGGAAACCTCCTGTCCCAGGCTGTTCCTCTGTCCCAGTGTCCTGCAGATTTCTGGGCCGGTCCTGCTGATCAGTGGTGCCTGTCTTACCTCCACTCACAGGCTTGTCCACACCCCCTGGATGCTAGCCTTCGCCCTGTGCTATTTGGTTATGGAGCTCTTTGGCACAGACTGGGGTCTCTGGCTGAGGAAGGAGACCAGAAGACTGCTGTCCAAGGCTGCTTGTAGGTCCCTGTGTTCTGGAGATTCACCAGGACAGGTATTTTTAATAGCAAGGCAGGCTTAGTTTGTTTTTTGGTGTTTTAATTGGATAGTTTCTTTCTTTACATTTCAAATATTATCCCCTTTCCTGATCCCGCCCCCGAGAAATGCCCTATCCCACCCCCCTACCTGCTTCTATGAGGTTGTGCCTGGTTTGCTGATATTTTTGTTCTTCCTATGGAATTTCAAAGCCCTTCAGCTCCTTCAGTCCTTTCTCTAACTCCACCGATGGGGAATCTAAGATCATTCCAATGGTTGGCTGTAAGCATCCTATTCTGTATATGTTAGGCTCTGGCATAACCTCCCAGGAGACAGCTATATCAGGCTCCTGTCAGCAAGCACTTCTTGGCATCCACAATAGTGTCTGTGATTGCTGAATGTATATAGGATGGATCCCTAGTTGGGGCTGTCTTTGAATGGCCTTCAGTCACTGCTCCATAGTTTGTCTCCATATTTACTCCCATAAGTGTGGGGCAGTGATCTGTGATGCCCGGTTGAGCATGGGCTGGAAGCTCTGGGAGACCCGGTGGTACACCAGAGAGGTGGTACATACACCAGGGACCAGAATTTATGCTTCTGGTCAACGCTCCTGGGAAATTCTTCATAAGTATCACAACCCCTATTTGGAAAGAGGCCTGGCGTGTGAAACTTGTGTATTGGCAAATGAGGCAACGATTAGGGCTCCCAAGCTGGCCAATGGAAAGTATCAACTACCAAGCCCCGCCCCCTCTCTCAGAACTATAAGTAGAACACCTTGACCCAGCTCTCTCTCTCTCTCCCCTCCTTCTCCACCCGCCTGCCCTGGGAGCGCTGCCCGCCATCTTGAACAAATAAAGATAGAAACTACTTTGTCTAAGGGAGCTGTGACTCTTGGGGCGCAGGACGAGTGCTCTGAGCACAACGAAGCTGGTGGATGCCCACGGCTGATCTCGGTCCGCTCCCTTCCTACACCTCAGCCAAGCCACTGGCCGAGACCGGCAGCGCTAGGCAGCGCGCATCGGCTTGGGCACCGAGTCTGCAGACTCCATTAGCGTCAGGGGTGCTCGACCCCGGCATCTCACTCCGGCGTCAGGCCCCGAGGCATTTGCGACAAAGAGGACTGCAGCGGTGATCCTTGAAGCCCAGGGTGTACTCTGCGGCGGTCCCCGGACCCGGAGACTCCACCCTCACTGCGCTTCCCCCAACGGGAGAGAGCGCGACACATAAGTATTTTGTTCCCCCTTCTATGTAGGGCTGAAGCACCCACACTTTCGTTTACCTTCTTCTTGAGCTTCATGTGGCCTGTGAATTGTTTCTTTGGTATTTCGAGCTTTTGGGATAATATTCACTTATCAGTGCGTGCATACCATGTGTGTTCTTTTGTGGCTGTTACCTCACTCAGGATGATATTTTCTCATGGCATCCATTTGCCCAAGAATCTCATTAATTCATCATTTTTAATAGGTGAGTAGTACTTCATTGTGTAAATGTACCATGTTTTCTGTATCCATTCCTGTGTTGAAGGACATCTGGTTTCTTTCCAGCTTCTGGCTACTATAAATAAGGTTGCTATGAACATAGTGGAGCATGTGACCTTGTCATATGGTGGAGCATCTTATGTATATGCACAGGAGTGGTATAGCTGGGTTCTCACATAACACTATGTACAATTTTCTGAGGAACCACCAGAGTGATTTACAGAATGGTTGTACCAGCTTGCAGTCCCACCAGCAATGGTGGAGTGTTCCTCTTTCTCTACATCCTCGCTGGCATCTGTTGACACCTGAGTTTTCTATCTTAGCCATTCTGACTGGTGTGAGATAGAATCTCAGTGTTGTTTTGATTTGCATTTTCCTGATGACTAAGGATGACATTTCTTTAGGTGCTTCTTGACCATTGAGTTTCCTCAGTTGAGAATTCTTTGTTTAGCTCTCTACCCCATTTTTTAACAGCATTATTTGATTGTCTGTAGTCCAATTTCTTGAGTTCTTTATATATATATATATATATATATATATATATATATATATATATATATATATATATACATATATATACACACATATATATACATATTAGATATTATCCCTCTATCGGATTTAGGATGGGTAAAGATCTTTTCCCAATCTGTTGGTTGCCGTTTTGTCCTATTGACAAACAGAGGCCTTTGCCTTACAGAAGCTTTGCAATTTTATGAGGTCCCATTTGTCGATTCTTGATCTTAGAGCATAAGCCATTGGTGTTCTGTTCAGGAAAATTTCCAGGAAATCCAGGACACATTGAGAAGACCAAACCTAAGGATAAGAGGTATAGACAAGAGTGAAGGTTCCCAACTTAAAGGGATAGCAAATATCTTTAACAAAATTATAGAAGAAAACTTCCTTATCCTAAAGAAAGAGATGCCCATGAATATACAAGAAGCCTACAGAACACCAAATAAACTAGAGCAGAAAAGAAATTCCTACTGTGACATATTAATCAAAACACCAAATGCACAAAACAAAGAAAGAATATTAAAAGCAGTAAGAGAAAATGGTAAAGCATATAAAGGCAGACCTGTCAGAATTGAGCAGACGTCTCACAAGATATTGAAAAAGCCAGAAGATCCTGGACAAATTTCATTGAGACCCTAAGACCTCAATGCTAATCCAGGCTTAGTCTTACTAAAGAGAACAAAGCTTTCTTCTTACAGATTTGGGTTTGATTTATTTAGCAATAATAGGGTAGAAGCTCTTTTTTTCTCTATGCAATAAAGATTGGAGCTCATTTTTCATCTAGAGTGAGTGATTTCTTTCTGCACTGGCACTTGGTCTTTTGCTACAGGTATAGATATGGATGTGTGTGTAAGTATGTAATTTTGAGATAAGTATGTAGCCGAGCCCAACTGGTTTGAATGGAAATGTATGAATGCATATGCATGAATCTCTACATGAATTTATATGAATTTGTCGATATTTGCTTGTGTAAGTTTTTTCCCCCTATGGTGAGAGTGACTCTTGCATTTCAATTGATGCTTATTTCTCCAAACCTTCCCATAGCCTTACAAGCCAGAAGCATCTGGACAAGAAGGAAAAGTCTCTAGCCATTAATCCTTTGCTTAATCTCCTGCTGCTGTATGATGAGATGCTAAGCAATAGACACTGCAGTTTCAGACTCAGAGGAACTCAGACAGGCAGGTCAGCTATTGCAGCAAAGTGACGTAAACTTAATATAGGTAAATGTTTTATTATTAAACCCTAATATCTCACCTACACTGAAGCTTTTCTGGGCACGACAAAGGTAGACTTTTGCACCAATAAATTTACAGTTGTGGTTTTTTTGCATAAGACTGACACAAGATCAAACCAGTCAACATTCTAGCATGGATATAGGACTCCTCCACTAATTGAGGAGCTATTGACAGTCAGTTGCTGCTATAAGTGCAATAGTCAGGATTTTTCTTAAGAATATGGACCCTAATTCTCAGCTTTGCTTTAGTGGGTAGGCCCACTCTCGTGAATATTTGGCCAGCATATATTACTATCAGTGGGTTATAAAAAATTTAAAAAACAAGTAAAAATGTACATTAATTTGACAAATAGATAAGGAGTGGAGGTATGACCAGGAGGAATTACTGGGAAGAATGGGAATAAATATGATGAAAATATCTTGCAAGTCTGTGAAATTCGCAAAGAATTAGTAAAACATTATGTTAAAAAAGAAATTGAACTCCATGCAAATTCTGGTTTTATAGTTTTATTCATATTTTATTAAAGTAAATTAAAGTTTTTTATTTATATTTTAAATATTTTATAAATTATTAATTTTATAAATTTTATATAAGTATTAAAATGCATAAAAAATTATTTAGTAAAATTGATTCATTTTAAATTTATAAATTAAAATCTTAATCAGAAGAGCATTTAAACAGTTATAATGATACAATGATAAATTACATTTTTGAGAAGTTCAGATAATATTTTCAACAAATGAAAGATAAAAATCTCATAACATAAAAGGGAATTAATATGTGGCTTACTGAGAATCAAGTCACTAGTCACTGTCTTTTTGCCATAAAAATTAGTTTGGAATATTGACTATTTTATTTTATGAAAATTATTTTAATTATTTTATTCTTAATAAGCCCTACGGTCCATATGGATATGGACCAAAAACAGGATTCCCATTTCATGTAAATTTACCAGCTGCTTTTACCCTCTTTCCTATTTCCTGCCTTATATTTTTTAAATTATTTATCTCATAAAGGCACCTGCCACCACATTTGAAGACCTCAGTTTAATGAATCGAGTTCACAATGTAGGAAAAAAGAAATTCCCATAAACTGGTACACACATCCCAAATGTATTTATTTATATAAGATGCAATAAAATTTTGTGTAAAGTGAGATTATTCATATAGCAATGTTTGTTTGTGTCTGCTAAAATAATGTCATATATTACCAGTATGATAGGACCTCATAACCATTTAAAGAGATACACACTTGGCAGCCAAAAACTTTTTCCATCTGGGATTAGTTTAATAATAATTTTGGTTATCAAATGATTTATATCCCATTAAGTATTCTAGTTTGAATGGATTGTGATTTAAGAATAATATAGCCTTAAATTTAGATTTTTTTTTTGTCTTTTTGAGAAGTGACTAATGTGATCAATTATTTGAAAAGAAGAAAGCCATGTTTATAAATCATGTCTTCTTCACAGTGTTTCTAAATGTAATTATAAGAACTCCTGCAGCTGAAACTGGTTAATTACTGAGCAGTTACAATGTGACAGTTATTAGACTAAAAAATTCTTAAACATTATTTCATTTACTCTTCCAAGGATTTAGTGGGGTAAGGATCAATATTTTTTAAAACTTAGAGTTAGAGTGACTATTCTCATTCAACTTGTTGGTCATTTTCTTAGTTGCTCAATCGTGATAATTTTCATTAACCTCAATGGGTACACTAATGTTTTCATTGTTAAATCATAACCAAAAGAAGGAAATTAAATACTGTACATGATACTCACAAAAATGAGCTAAATTACTGTAGGTAGAGGAAAGCCTAGAACTGATAAGGTCATTCAGCCTAAGAACCATTTGAAATAATTTGATGTTGCTTTTGCTGGTGAACTTGAATCCATGTACAAGTTGTTCATGTATAAGTAAAATTAGGGTGGCCTTTATTGTGAATTTTAACTTCCTTGAGTCATAAATGTGTTAAAGAATGTATCTGACCTTATTGAACCATGTAATACTTAGGAACAGAATTGTGCTAATTATTTGCCATTGTTCATTTTCTTTCATGTCACCTTTTGTATTTAGAGAGTTCAGAATAACATCACATTTTGAATAGGTTGAGAAAAACCTTCTAAAATCTGACCTTCATTCTTACTCACTGTGGCACAGAGTATTGTTGACAATAAAGCCATACAATAGTTTTTTATCTAAATTGCTTTTATTTACATTCCAGTCATTTAATAAGTCACTCCTTGCTATAGAAAGTTTGAAATGTGTAGCCATATATTCAAGATGATGTATAATAATCAAGTGACCTCCTAATCACTAATGGATGACCCTCCCCCATCAAAATGAGATTATGTCTTCAATGCTGTCATTCACAACTTTTTCTTTAATAAATATGAGATTGTATAAGTAAGTAAGTCTAATAGTCATGCAGTAGAGTATATTTATTTAAACTTCTCTTAATTCTAACAATAAAGGAGAAAATTGCAGAAAAGAAGCTTGTGAGCACATTAATGCTAAAGGCAACCTGTATTGTTATTTTAATTGCAGTTGAGTCAGCTTCTTGTCTTATGTAATTCATTTCTACTATTTTAATACTAAGTCTTTATGCTTTTATTTATTCATGCATGAAATGTATATTTTCTAACGTATCTTATTTCTTCTCCACCTACATTTAATACAAGTTGGACAGGGTTAAAACACGAACCATTATAGTTTTCTAGAGTCAATTTTTTATCTGATAAAAGTTTAATAAAGTCTTGCCCTTGAACTTTTATTTACTTAAAATGTTACATTTGAGCTATAACCAAATCAAATTTCTTAAACAAAATCATTTCAAAGAGTAGTTTATTTTTGCTATAGTCTGAACATTTACAGACATTCTTGGCTTGTTCTAGTTAAGTGGAAGTACTATGTTGTAAGGAGCGGTTAGAGTATTCGCCTTTACAAGAAGGCGCTGACCTCCGCTGTCGCTTTAAGAAAACTTGTGGATAGCGCGGGGTGGCTCGCCCGAAGCGCCTGCGCATTAAGGGTGTACATGACTAATCACCGCCCACTCCCGGGGCGCGCCAATCAATGGAGGACACGCTGCCTCAGGGCTATATAAGCAGCGCCATTTTGGGGCCCCGGGTTCCTCCTCCATCAATGGCTGAATAAAGCTGAACTGCAGACAAAGCCTGCGTGTCGTGTGTCTTCTTGCTGGCGAGAGGCGCGCGGGACAACTGGTGCCGAAACCCGGGACGCCGGGAGATTTTGACACCGAGGGGAACCCCCCGCCCAACGGACGGGGAGGCTTCGCAAATCTGCAGTGGTAGGTGAGCTCTCTCA
>CM052722.1:63865480-63933478 GCA_028551405.1 Uromys caudimaculatus
TTATTCAAAGCACCACACAGTCCTACCCTTGATAACTGATATCTTAATGTACATCATTATATTTTTGCTCATTCACTCCCTGAAAATTATTGTTCTGGAACATTGTATCTCAAGTTTTCTAATGCTGCTACACTTTGATATAGTTCCTCATATTGTGGTAACTCCCAACCAAAAATTATTTTTGTTGCTACCTCATAACTGTAATTTTGCTACTGTTATTAATCATAATGTAAATATTTATGTTTTACAATGGTCTTAAGTAATTCCCCTGAAAGGCTCATTCAACCTTCAAAGGAATTGTGATACAGGTTGAGAACCACTACTCTGGAAGAAGTAACTATACCTAATCATTATTGCTGTTTTTCGTGGTTAAGCTATCCATTTAATGTGGTTGCTTCCATGTTTTGTATTCTATGCACTGTGTAGTGTGATAGATTGAGCTCAGAGCCCTAAGCACATGAGCTGCAGCTTTCAGTCTGAGCCAGTGCAGTGAGCAACAATGATATATCAACTCCACTGAAACCGAAACCCACTTGAATACTACAAACATTTTTATTGAAAGAAAATGAGTTAATCTATGCAGTTAGCCAATCCCAGATGAACAGACTCCACTGAAAACCAAATGAAAAATCAAAGTAATGTGACTCCATTTAAATTTATTAACTTAATAATGACTGTATTGAGAACAAATTAGGTTAAAACACCAGCAAATATTTCCAATGAATAATTATAAGGG
Source organism: Uromys caudimaculatus (assembly GCA_028551405.1). Classification (NCBI taxonomy): domain Eukaryota; kingdom Metazoa; phylum Chordata; class Mammalia; order Rodentia; family Muridae; genus Uromys; species Uromys caudimaculatus. The sequence continues at coordinate 63,866,217 of CM052722.1, forward strand.
TATTCAATGAAAGCATAGATGATAAAAACCTGTGAGAAAATTCAAAATCACACATATATCTCAGTAAAATCAGGATATAATCATGAAATATGGAATGGAAAACTCAGATTTCAATTGAAATTTTGGAACTGAAAAGAGAAATATCAAATTAAGAAAGGGTTAATTTTAACTCACAGTTTAAAGGTACAGTCTATCTTTGTGAGGAAGTCATAAGAGGCAAAAATGTGAAACACTTTTTTTTAATTAATCTGTAGTAAAGCAAAACAAAGGAGATGAATGCTGGTCTCAGTTACTTTTGTCCTTTTCATTCAGTTTAAGAAGCTTATCATGGAATAATGAAAATGACTGCTACAGTGCATATTTCCAACCCAACTCAACCTAGAATCTTTCTCAAAGACATGTAGTTGTATAGAAATTCCTTGTAAATTGAAACATTATAACTGGTAATGAAAAGCTAGTTTCATAATACTCAGATATTAAATGAAACTTACAAGTCTGGGGAAATAGACACATACAAGATTAATGAGACAAGGGAAAGCAGTAAACAATTGATGATGGAAGAGGAGCTCTGAAGAGCTGACCTGCCTGCAAGTCATACAAGGAGCTCTAAGAATGAAGCATGTCTGTTTGTTTGTTTGTTCTGTAATTTGTCAACCATGCTGAGATGGACACTTGTGTTATGCAGTTGCATTTGTGTCACTATTGTATTATAAAGTTCTTACTTAATACTGACAAACATTTAGCAAAGGTAACTAAAAAGTGAAAGGAGAAGATATAAATTAGAGACTAATGGTGGACATGACAACAGACACAGTGGAAATTCAAAGAATCATAAAGGCATTATTTAAAAGCCTATACCTAACCAAACTGGAAAAGTTAATATTAAGAATTGTTTATGATGTTTTTATTTTCTTGACTTCAGCTCTGAAAGCTCTACAACACAAAGAAGTTAAGAAAATAGAAACATCATAAACAATAAATTACTAAGAATCAATTAAACCTAGAGTATTTTTTCTTTTGAGAAAAATTCTTAGATCTCCTTGTCTCATTAATCTTGTATGTGTCTATTTTCCCCAGACTTGTAAGTTTCCCACAGTTTATATATTCCATAAAAATCTTCCAAGCAAGCCAGGCAGTGGTGATGCACGCCTTTAATCCCAGCACTTGGGAGGCAGAGGCAGGTGGATTTCTGAGTTCGAGGCCAGCCTGGTCTACAGAGTGAGTTCCAGGACAGCCAGGGCTACACAGAGAAACCCTGTCTCAAAAAACCCAAAAAAAATATCTTCCAAGCAGTATAGAAATCACAATGTGATTACATCCTATTTTAATTCTAGTGGATGATCACAATGAGTATACATAAAAAATCATGTTTCTCAATACTCTCACATGAATAAACATTTTACATATTTCAAGTGAAAAAAAACAAATTATTCCCAAGAACACAAGCAAGCCCAGTGGAATCTTATTTGGTATATAAACTACCCAAGTTAAATCCCCATGCCTTACCATAGATGACCATCATAAAACAAGCTCAATGGCATCTTTGGAAGTTCTTTGTTTCATAATGCTTTGTTAAAGCATTTTTCTTTTTTAACTTTACAAGTTGTTTGCATATATATTATGGCTTCCAGTTTTGCTTTATTTTTTTATGGTGTGATTGTGTGTGTGCATGCATCTAATATGTACTTCTTAAGCATTTTCTTTGGCTCTTTTCTTACTGTTTATCTGTTGTCTTCTTACTATGATTTGCTTGGTTTTGGTTTAATAATTATTTTATTTTATTATTACTCTTTTGATACCTGCATATTTTCTGACAATAAACAGAAAGGTGTTGTTTCAGATGCAAGGCAAAGAGTGAGAGAACTTTCAAGCATTGGAAAAGGAGAAACAACAACAGAATACACTTTATAAAATAATGTATTTTCTATAAAAGAAATATAGAAAAAGAGAGTTTATACTGCTCTTATCGAAGACTCTAGTTTTATTCTGAGCATACCTATCATTTGGCTCAAAACTAATGTCAACTCAAGCTGTGCGATATCAATGGCCCTCTTCTGACTTCTGTGAGCTCCTGTCCTTACAGACGAAAAACCCACCAACAAATGCACATAATTTAAAAATAAATTAAACCTAAATGAGGACTAACTCTACAAATCTTGGTCATGAAAGAGGAAATTCAAACTAAAGTTGTAGAATGTATATTACACACACACGCACGCGTATCAGAATATTTCCCAAATCTTGGGGAAAAGAAAGTTCTCCAGATAGAGGAGACATTTAGAATTTCAATTGGGCAAGAATAGAAAGAAAGCATCCTCCATCATATTATGGTTAAGATATTGAGTATATATACTACAAAATAATATTGAAAGATACAATAATAAAGCATTAAGTCCAGAATAAAGTCAAACTCATTATATGGACAGCACATATCTATCATAGCTAAGACAGCACGTAATACTGTATTTCAATACATAAAAGATAGTAACTGCCTATCTAGATTACTATATCGAACAAACCCATTCATTATAAATTAAAAAGAAAATATATGTTACAAATGCAATTTAATAGAATTCACAATCGCTAAGCTAACACTATACCTGCTATTTAAAAGAATCTTACAAAGCAGGCAGAGGTAAACACATAAATGAAGTCACTAGAAAGAATAAATTTCACTGACAGTATGTAAGCCACAGCTAAGTATTGGTAAAATAGTAATCATTGCACAAACACCAATAACATAGGAATTAATACATATATGTTATTAATAACACAGAAATTTAATGGCCCTAATTTGCCAATCAAAGGGTTGGGATGAATAGGGAGCCAGTAAAACCCCTAGTGAATGAAGTTCTGCATGAATATATGCTGTGCAAAGAATCCCAAAGCTTTATATTCATGGGAAACTGCATAGTCTTATCCATGGAGGTAAAAGAGTAAGACTTAGAAATGTGAAGGTTTTTCTTTCTGGTCCATGTATGGATGTTGATAGTACATGCAGAAAATTTCCAACCTATCTCCCTCCAGATATTTACATCCTAATGCTCTCATACCTAGATTACCTAAATTTTTCTTTTTGATCCAGCGGTATTATTATTATTATTATCATCATCATCATCATCGTCGTCATCATCATCATCATCATCATCCTTCACCCATTTCAATAGCCAAGACAGAACACACATATCTGTTTATCTGTGTGTAATAATCCTACCTCCTTTTTCAGGTGTATACAGTAACTTTGTCTTTCCGTCAAAATGTGTGTAATAAACACACTGAACTTCTAGAGTGCTAAAGTTTCTCCAATAGATGTCAAATCCACATAATCCTACTTTTTCTGTATGTCTTTGAGTTTGTGTTCTCTTCATTTCCTCACTTCTACTCATCAGGTTCATCTCTGGAGCCATGTTGGACATGCAACGCCCTCCCTCTTCTACTCCCAAGAGTGTTTTTACAAATCCCTCCCCCATTACACTCTCTCCTTCTCCTCAGAGAAGGAGAAGCCCACCTCGAAGACCACTCCACGATGATACATCTAGTCCCAGCAGAGATAAGGACATCCTTTTCCACTGAGTCCCAATCAGACAGTCTAAGTAGGGAAAGGGGATCAAATGGCAGGAAACAGTCAGAAACAGCCCCCCCCCCCCCCACATGAAGACTAAGTTGTAAATCTCCTACAGATGTGTAGGGGACCTAGTTCTATTCTTTGCGTGGTGTTTAGTTGGTGACTCAGTCTCTGTGAGCACCTATAAGCCCAGGTTAGGTGATCCTTGTGATGTCCTTTCTCAACTCGATCCCTCACTCTCCCACGAGACTTCCTGAGGTCTGCCTAGTGTTTGGATGTGGGTCTCTGCATCTGACTCTATCCACTGCTGGATGAAACCTTTAGGAAGACAGTTAGGCTAGATTCCTGTCTGTAAGCGTAACAGAGTAACATTAATAGTGTTGGGACTTGTCTCTCTCACAGGGGATGGATCTCAAGTTGAGGAAGTCATTGGCTCTGTTTCCTTAGGCTCTGCACCATCTTTATCCTTTCACTTCTTGTAGGCAGGACAAATTTAGGGTTGAAGGTTTTGTGGGTGGGTTGATGTCTCCTTACTCCTATTGGAAGTCCTGCCTGGCTATAGGAGGGGGCCACTTCAGTCTCTATATTCCCCTCTGGCAGGAATTTCATCTAGGGTAACCCTCACAGACTCCCCCATCCTAGGTCTCCAGCTAATCCTAAATGTGCACACAATCTATTTCCATTCCTACTCCCAGCCCTCTCCCACGCTCCTTCCCCCACAACTGATTGCCATCCCCATACATTTCTTCACCCCTTATAGTACTAACTTGCCTCTCTCAATCCACCTCAAATAACTATTTTGTTTCCCCTTCAGAGAAAGATTCATACCTCCTCCCTTAGGCCCTTCTTATTATCCAGTTTCTTTGGGTCTATGGATTGTAGCATGTTTACCCAGCATTTATGACTAAGTTCCACTTACAAGTGAGCATTTAACATATGTGTATTTCTGGGTTTGTATTACTTTATCCAGGATGATATTTTCTAGTTCCATTAATTTGGTTGCAAATGTTATGATGTTCTTCTTTTTAATAGTTGAGTACTATTCCATTTTCTTTATCCACTCTTTAGTAGAGGGTTGTTTCCAGTTTCTTTTTTTTTTATTATTTATTTATTTTTTGATTCTTTATTTACATTTCCAATGTTTCCCCCTTTCCAGGTCTCCTCTTTGGAAACCCCCTATCCCCTCACCCGTCTCTATGAGGGTATTCCACCTACCACCCACCCACCCACCCACTCCTGTATTCCCACCTTGACATTCCCCTTTACTGGGGCCTCTAACACCCTCAGGCCCAAGGTCCTCTCCTCCCCTTGATGGCCAACAAGGCCCTCCTCTGTACTACAGAGCAGTAGTGATTAAAAACTGCATGGTATTGGTACAGTGACAAGCAGGTAGATCAATGGAATAGAATTGAAGACCCAGAAATGAACCCACACACTTATGGTCACTTGATTTTCGACAAAGAAGCTAAAACCACCCAGTGGAAAAAAGACAGCATTTTCAAAAAATGGTGCTGATTCAACTGGCAGTCTACATGTAGAAGAATGAGAATTGATCCATTCCTATCTCCCTGTACAAAGCTCAAATCCAAGTGGATCAAGGACCTCCACATAAAACCAGATACACTGAATCTAATAGAAGAGAAAGTGGGGAAAATTCTGGAACACCTGGGTACAGGGGAAAAGTTCCTGAACAGAACACCAATGTTTCCAGTTTCTTGCTATTACAAATAAAGTGCTATGAACATAGTTAAGCAAATATCCTTGTGGTATGGTGGAGCATCTTTTGGGTATATGCCCAGGAGTGGCATAGCAGGGTCTTGAGATAGAATTATTCCCAACATTCTGAGAAACTGCAAATTGATTTCCAAAGTGATTGTAAAAGTTTACATTCCCACCAGAATGGAGGAACATTCCCTGTTCCATATCCTTGCCAGCATGTACTGTTGCTTGAGGTCATTTTTTGTTTTTGTTTTTTTGTTTTTTTTATCTTAGCCAGTTTTAAGGGTTTAGATGGAAACACAGATTCATTTTGATTTGCATTTTCCTGATGCCTAAGAGCATTGCTCATTTCTTTAAGTTTTTCTTGGGCATTTTAGGTTCCTCTTTTGAGAATTGTCTATTTAGCTCTGTACCCCATTTTTAATTGGGGCATTTTATTTGTTGATGTCTAATTTCTTGAATTCTTTATGTATTTTGGATATTAAACCTCTGTCAGGTACAGGGTGAGTAAAGATCTTTTTTCCATTTAGAAAGTTGCTGTTGTCCTACCTATGGAGTCCTTTTCCTTTCAAAAGGTTTTCAGTTTCATGAGGTGCTATTTATTAATTCTTGAAGTTAGTGACTCATCTTTTAGTGTTGCCTCATTATGATTTTTGTAGGGAGCAGAAATAGAAATTTTCATTAACCTGTTCAAGTATATCTTCCAGTATTCTTTTAAGGGATTTATTAGTTCCCTCTTTAAAGATCTCTACCTATTTGACTGTATTTTACTGTAATTCTTTGAGGGACTTATTCATTTCATCTTTAAAGGAGTCTTTCATCCTTATAATGTTAGATTTAAGGTTATTTTCTTGTGTGTCAGTTGTGTTAGGATCGGTTTGCCCTGACAGTGCCATGCTGCCCTGGTTCTTGTTGTTTGTGTTCTTATGATGGCCTTTAGCCATCTTGTCATTCCTAGGTGATCCTGGTGTAGCAAGTATCTGGAAGTAGGGCCTATTCTGGGTGTGTCTTGTGCAGTAGGCTTCTTCTGGGCAACCTTGAGCTAGATATTCTTGCTGTATCAGGCCTAAATATTCTTTGTGCTGAAGATCTGGTGGAGGTCATTAGAGAAGCACCTGAACAATGGAGCTCCTTGGACAGCAGGCAGCTAGTTCCGTGTAGCTCAGTGTGTCCTGGGGACATGGGCAGAGGAATAGGAGGGGTGAAGGTATCGAACTTGGATGTTACTTGATTGTACAGCCTGATGGAGCCTCAAGAGCAGCAATTAAATCACCTGTTTATTTTTTCAATGACAGACAGAGAGGGGGGTCAAACTGGATGGGAGGGGATATGGTATAAAAAAATTAACCAAGAGAATATAAACATCATGAATAGTAATTGTCTTAGTCAGGGTTTCTATTCCTGCTAAAACATCATGACCAAGATGTAAGTTGGAGAGGAAAGGATTTATTCAGCTTACCCTTCCATACTGCTGTTCATCACGAAAGGAAGTCAGGACTGGAACTCAAGCAGGTTAGGAAGCAGGAGCTGATGCAGAGGCCGTGGAGGGATGTCACTTACTGGCTTACTTCTCCTGGCTTGCTCACCTTGCTTTCTTATAGAGCCCAGGACTACCAGCCCAAAGACAATACCATCAGCAAGGGGCCCACGCCTTTGACCACTAATTGAGAAAATGCCTTACAGCTGAATCTCGTGGCGGCATTTTCTCAACTGAAACTCCTTTCTCTGTGATAACTCCAGCTTGTGTCAAGTTGATACACAAAACTAGCTAGTACAATTGACCCCTTGTCAACTTGACACACAAACACATCATCATTAAGCCTCAACCCTTACTTTCTTATTCGTCTCCAATATCTAAACAACTTTAAAAGTCCCACAGTCTTTGCAAATTATTACATATCAACATTTCAATCCCTTTTAAATATCCAATCTCTTAAAAGTCAAAGTCTTTTAAAAATTCAAAGTCTTTTAAAAATTCAAAGTCTTTTAAAAATTCAAAGTCTCTTAGCTGTGGCCTCCACTAAAATAACTTCTTTCTTCAAGAAGGAAAAATATCAGGCCACAGTCACAATCTAAAGCAAAATCAAACTCCAGCCGTACAATGTCTGGGATCCACTCACTATCTTCTAGATTCCTCCAAAGGCTTGAGTCACTTCTCCAGCTCTGACCTTTTTAGCATACACCTTGTCTCCTAGGCTCCAGATGCCTCTACTCCACTGCTTCTGCTGTTCTTGGTGGTCATCTCAGGGCACTGGCATCTCCAAAACACTGCTGTCTTCTGCTGCAACTAGGTTTACCAACAGCCTCTCATAGGCTCTCTTCATGGTGCCAAGCCTCAACTCCTTTGCACGATCCCTTCAGTCCTAGGATGCCAATTGCAACTGAGGCTGCACCTTCACCAATGACCTTCCACAGCCTTACAGTGCCCAGGCCTCAGATGCTCTTCACGACCCCTTCATGCCTTCAAAACCAGTACCACCTGGGTGACTCTTACACATTACCAAGTCCAGCCACAGCACAAGGTACAACCCTGGCTATCTCTGGAACACAGCCTCTTGCTCTCAGAAAACACTTCTCAGAAGATTTCACCCCAATGATGCTGGTCTCTTCTTAATCACCACTAATATTTTAGCTCCAGCTAACCAGCATCATTATTCACACCAATGCAGTGGTTTTGCTTTAGTAGTTCTGGTATCTTGTTAATCACAGTGGATTTCTTCAGTCCCAGCTAACCAAAACCACAGAATCTTAAATCAAACTAGCAATGGTCCTGATAAGAGTCTTTAATCTTCCCTCTGAAATTTCACAAACCAGACCTCCATCTTCTGCACTGTTCTCAACATTATCTTCCAAGTTCCTACAGAACACCCCACAGAGCTCTTAACATCCCAAACACTCTTCTAGCTCAAAGTTCCAAAGTCCTTCCACAGTCCTCCCCAAAACATGGTCAGGTTGTCACAGGAATACCCCATGTCACTGGTACCAATTTGTCTTAGTCAGGGTTTCTATTCCTGCACAAATATCATGACCAAGATGCAAATTGGGGAGGAAAGGGTTTATTCAGCTTACACTTCCATACTGCTGTTAAAAATCATGAAAAGAAGTAAGGACTTGAACTCAAGCAGGTCAGAAAGCAGGAGCTAATGCAGAGGCTGTGGAAAGATGTCACTTACTGACTTGTTTCTCCTGGCTTGCTCAGCTGGCTTTCTTATAGAGCCCAAGACTAACCAGCCAACAGATGGTACCATCTACAAGGGGCCCTCCCCCCCATGATCACTAATTGGAAAATGCTGTATAGCTGTATCTCATGGAGGCATTTTCTCAACTGAAACTCCTTTATCTGTGATAACTCCAGCTTGTGTCAAGTTGATACACAAAACTAGCCAGTACAGTAATGTAAAGTTTGTGTAGTTTAGTGTCCTTGTGGGACTCTCTGCTGGGTTGCCACATCCAGCCTTGATATGGGGATGACTAGTTTTATTATAACTTGAAATACCATGTTTTGTTGATGTATGGGAGGCCAGCTCTTTTCTGAAGGGAAAATGAGTTGGAGTGGATCTGAAGGAGAGGAGAGATGGGGGAGGGCTGGGAATAGAGAATGCTTGAGTCTTCTGCTGCATCTAGGCTTCAACAATAGCCTCTCATATACTCTGTTCATGATGCTAAGCCTCAACTTTTTTGCATGACCTCTTCAGACTTTGACTGTCAAATGCAACTGAGTTCGCACTTTAACCAATTTTCTTAGGTTTTACTGCCATAAATAGATACCATGACCAAGGCCACTCTATAAGGACAACATTTAATTGGGGCTGCCTAACAGGTTCAGAGATTCAGTCCCTTTATCATCAAGGCAGAAACATTGTAGTATCCAGACAGGCAAGGTGCAGGAAGGTCTGAGAAATCATCTGAAGGCTGCTAGCTTAATATTCGCTTCCAGGCAGCTAGGACAAAGATATTAAAGCTTACACCCACAAGACCACATCTAGTCCAACAAGGCAATACCTCACAACAGTGCCACTCCCTGGGCCAAGCATATACAAACTGTCACACCAATGGTCTTCCATGGCCTCTCACAGAGCCAAGCCTCAGCTGCTCTCTATGACCCCTTCATATCTTCAAAAACCAGTGCCACCTGGGTAATTCGTACACATTACCAATTTCGGTTGCAGCAAGAGGTAAAATCTTGGCTATTTTAAAATACAGCTTCTTTGTGTTCCCAGAAGATTTCCCCCAAGTGATGTTGGTCTCTTCTTAATCACTGCTAATTTCTTATCTCTAGCTAACTAGCATCATTTGCTAGTAGTAGTCCTTTCTATTCTTGAATCTAAAGCCAGAGCTTCAGGGCCGAAGCTTCAGAGTGAACTTTCGTAACCATACAGCATAATTTATAACAGGCTGTTTTGAAACTTCCTTTGTCAAAGCAATTAATCTAAATCTCTTCACCATAGCCTCAGGCAGACTATTTTGAAAGTGGCAAAAACCAACCAAACAAACAAAGAAAGCAGCCATATTCTTCACCAAAATATCACAAAATATAGTCGTTAGGACAGATGCTAATATTCTTCTCCATTGAAAACCCTTTGGCCAGTTCTGCACAGTTCAAATGATTATCAGCACCAATGTTTTACAGATTTCTATTAGGACAGTCCATTAAGCCCCACTTAGAGCATTCTACTGCTTCCAAAATTCAGTGTCCCCAAATCCACATTTCTCCAAATGAAAACATGGTCAGGCCTATCATAGCAGCAACCTAGACCCTGCTATCAACTTCTCTCTTTGTTAGGGTTTCTATTGCTGTAAGGAGACACTATGACCAAGGCAAATCTTATAAAGGACAACATTTAGTTGGTGCTGCCTTACAGGTTCTGAGGTTCATTCCATTATCATCATGGCTGGAAGCATGGCAGCATCAATGCAGACATGGTGCTGGAGGAGATGAGCATTTAACATCTTGTTCTTAAGGCAAACAAGAGAAGACTGGCTAGGAGGAGGGTCTCATTGCCACCCCAACAGTGACACACTTCCTCCTACAAAGGTACACCTATTCCAACAAGGCCATACCTTCTAATGGTGCCAATCCTTCGACCAAGCATATTCAAACCATCATAGCATCCTTTAGAAATGGTTAGGATCAAATAGTCAGACAATAAGACAGAGGACTAATATCTATAATATATAAAGTAATAAGTAACAAACCACCAAATAAAAGAACAATTCAAGCAATAAAACTGTCGTTGATGGAAAGACTATATTTAGAACATGAAGTACCATTGTCCAGTGAATATTTGAAAAATATTTTCCACAACTTAAGCTATCAAGGGAACATCAAGTAAAACTAAATTGAGGTTCTATTAAATCTTAATCAGAATGGATATTAGAAAGAAAATAATGACTACAAATTCTCTTGAGGAAATGGGGAAAGGGAAGCCTTACTTATTGCAGTTGGGAAAACAAATTACTTCAGCAACTATACACATCAGTGTAGGGTTCCTCAGAAAATGAAAAACAGTACTATAGAGCTGTCATCTATCTCAGTTATATCACTCCTGAATATACACCACAAGGATTCTAAGCAAGCATACCATTGAGATACCTGAACGTAAGTGTTTAGTGTAGCACTATTAATATCTATTATAGAAGCAGCATAGATGTCCATCAACCGATGACTTTATAAAAGAAATATGATTTAAATACACACATACAATGCATTTAGATAGATGGATGGATAGATAGATAAACAGACAGAAAGACAGAGAAGAAATTCTTTCATTCTGAAAGATGAATGCAACTGGAGATTATCTTATTAAGAATAAGAAGCTTCCTTTAGAAAGGCAAATGCAATTATAACAAGTTTTCTCTCACATGGGGATTCTAGATTTATATAGATACATAAAATCATATGAATTGATGAATTAATGCAAGAGAAGCAGAGGACATGGCAGCAGAAAGAAGACTGTGGGAAAGGCAAAAGACTAGAGGAAGGAGAAATGGGAGATGTGGAGAAAAAAGAATTTTCAACAAATGGTGCTGATTCAACTGGCAGTCAGCATATAGAAGAATGCACATAGATCCATTCTTATCTCCTTGTACTAAGCTCAAGTCCAGGTGGTTCAAGAACCTCCACATAAAACCAGATACACTGAAACTAATAGAAGAGAAAGTGGAGAAGAGCCTTGAACACATGGGCACAGGAGAATTTCCTGAACAGAAAACGAATGACTTATGCTCTAAAATCAACAATAGACAAATGGGACCTCATAAAATGGTAAAGCTTCTATAAGGCAAAGAATACTGTCAATAGGACAAAAAAGGCAACCAACAGACTGGGAAAAGATCCTTAACAATGTTACATCCAATAGAGTGCTAATATCAAATATATACAAAACACTCAAGAACTTAAATTCCAGAGAATCAAATAACCCTATTTAAAAATGAGGTACAGAGCTAAACAAAGAATTCTCAACTGAGGAATATCAAATGGCTGAGAAGCACCTAAAGAAATGTTCAACTTCCTTAGTCATCAGGGAAATGCAAATCAAAACAACCTTGAGAATCCACCTCACACCAGTCAGAACGGCTAAGATCAAAAACTCAGTTGACAGCAGATGCTGGTGAGGATGTTGAGAAAGAGGAACACTCCTCCACTGTTGGTGCGATTGCAAGCTGGTACAACCACTCTGGAAATCAGTCTGGTGATTCCTCAGAAAATTGGACATAATATTACCTGAGGACCCAGCTATACCACTCCTGGACATATACCCAAAGGATGTTCCAATATATAACAAGGACACATGCTCCACTATGTTCATAGCAGCCTTATTTATAACAGCACGAAGCTGGAAAGAACCCAGACGTCCTTCAACTGAGGAATGGGTACAGAAAATATGGTACATTTACACAATGGATTACTTTTCAGCTATTCAAAAAAATGACTTCATGAAATTCTTCAGCAAATGGATGGAACTAAAAAATATCATCCTGAGTGAGGTAACCCAATCACAAAAGAACATACATGGTATGCACTCACTGATAAGTGAATATTAGTCCCAAAATACAAAATACCCAAGATATAATTCATAAACCACATGAAGCTCAAGAGGAAGGTAGACCAAAGTGTGGATGTTTCAGTTCTTCTCAGAAGGGAGAACAAAATATTCACAGGAGGACATATGGAGGCAAAGTGTGGAGCCGAGACTGAAAGAAAGGCCATCCAGAGTCTGCCACACCTCGAGATCCATCCCATATACAGTCACCAAACCCAGACACTATTTTGGATGCCAATAAGTGCATGCTGACAGGAGCCTGATGTAGCTGTATCCTGAGAGGCTTTGCTAGAGGCTGACAAATACAGAGGAGGATGCTTGCTGCCAACCATTGGACTGAGCATGGGGTGCCCAATGGAGGAGTTAGAGAAAGTACTGAAGGAGCTGAATGGGTTTACATCAATATAAACCAACCAGTCCTGCATTGCTCCCAGGGACTAAACCCCCAACCAAAGTGTACACATGGAGGGACCAATGGCTCCAGATGCATATTTAGCAGAGGATGTCCTTGTTGGGCATCAAAGGGAGGAGAGGCCCTTGGTCCTGTGAAGGCTGGATGCCCCAGTCTAGGTGGAATACCAGGGAGGGGAGGTGGGAGTGGGTGGGTGGTTGGGGAAACACCCTCATAGAATCAAAGGGAAGATGAGATAGGGTGTTTTGGGTGGAGGGATACTGGCAAAGTGGGTAACATTTGAAATATAAATAAAGAAATATCCAATAAAAAGTTTTTAAAAAAGAATTATAAAGTATTGCGATTTAGCATATAATACAATTAGTTTGTCTTTGGTCTCTATGAAATCTAGCATGAAGTATAATGAATATATACCATACATCACTACTAAATTTAAAAATATATCAATGTATCTTCATAGACATGGCTTCAATAAATCCAGAGAAATTGCAAATAAACAACTAAAAATGTCCAACATTTCCAGGCACCAAAGAAATAAAGATACTAGGCAAAATCACTTCTTATTCCTTCATAAATGATGACAATGAAAAAGTAAGATAATAATACATGTCTATATGTTTATAGAGAAATATATTTCTTTTTTTAATACAAAATTAATTTTTCTTAGAAGCATTCAGAATGTTAAATAGACAGAGGCAATTTTTTTGCAATTACTTTTTTTGCAATTATAGAGTTATATTCAGGTAGCAGAACAATTGTCTTCATATAAGCTGCATCTGAAACAACTGAAGATGGGAAAACAAAGCAAACAAAACCCCTCAAAAACACACCTCCAAATAAACAAACTACTGTTACCATTTTAATAATTTGTGCTGTGCATCAACAAGGACATTTTTAAATTTCCATGCCAATTCACAACCCCTAGACTGTACCAGGCAAGGTTAGTGGCTACTGAAAATACCACCAGGACAGGGCTATCTAAAGACTCATTCGGTAGTATGTTAACTATACAAAAAAAAAAAGACACTATAGAGTTTAAAAACAAATCTTCCATGGCCTTACAATTCAATTATTTTCTTTAAAAGGAATGAGCTGTCTACAGGGAGGTTAAATGCTTTATAGACAAGAAAAACACTGTGCTAAAACCAATTTATTTATTATCAGCATCTTCTTCATCCTTATCTTCCTATTTTTCCTAATCCTCTTCATCCTCCTTATTGTCTTCCTCTTCATTCTTTTACTCACTCTTTTCAGCCTTGCCCACCCTCTTTTCACTGCCTCAGGTTTTCCTTTGGCTCTATAGGCAGCAATAGTTTTCCTTTTTGTTTCTCCTTAAGCTTGGCACCCTTCTCACAGGGCTGCAATTCATCTGCAGGACAGTTGTTCCACATCTCTCCTACTTTCTTTGCAACATCAACAATGGATAAGACAGTTTGTTCACCTTTGATTTTGAGGTGGTTCTAAGAACAGAAACAGGAAGGAATTCAGTGTCAACCATAAATATTATAACATTTCCATATAGGTAAATCTATAGAAGTAACTTGGTGGGAAGCAACTACCTGACATAATTTTAGGTATTTTAATACCTCAAAATACTTCTCTATTTTTAGCTACTTCCCACCAAATCCCTTCCAGTGGTTTATGTATATTTGGTTCACTGGGATGACTCAGTGGCTAAAATACTGCTGCTAAGACTGATAAGCTTAGTGCAATCCCTAGAACTCAAGTGGTAGAAGGACAAAACTTAAACCAAATCCTACAATTCCTGTGACTTCCATATAAGCTTTGTGGAGCACATAGCCCCCTACCACATATGCAGACAAATAAATGTTATAAAACTAATTCATATATATATATATATATATATATATATATATATATACATGAATATATATAAAAATCTTTGAAAATTATAATAAAATAACATATATCATTTGGAAATAATTCTCTTAAAATTCCATAAAGCTTTTCCTTTAGGGAGAGTTAATTATCTCTATTCATAGTTTGTCTCGAACTAATTAATGACAGATTACCTACTCCCTGCTAGTACTTCTTATCTTATCTTCTGCATTATGTTCTTTATTTACTTTCTAATTTTGATCCCAATTCCTTCACAGTCTATGCCACTTATAGTGTTTTCTAAGTTCAAAAGCAGTGGCCTACCATTTCATTCTATAATGTCTCCATGGTGCACATGCTGTTATTATTGCTCTGTGCTGAAGTGCCACAGCTAGGAAAAACGGCAATGAGAGTTAATCTCAAGTGAGCTGCGTTTAAAACAGAATATTTCACAACCAAATTAAAAACAGAAGAAATAAATCTTTTTGATAATAACTAGTTCTGTAATCATTATAGATGTCTACTTTGAACATATCATACATAGGAACAGAATGTAGTGATATTTATTCAAATATATTTGCTTACAACATAGCCAAAATATTTGCTATATCATTCATGTTGCAATTTTGCTTCTTTTTTTAATAATTTCACATAGTTTTTCACAGGTGTAATGATTCTCTGCAACTTTCCATATTTTTCTATTCCTCTAATTTGTACATCAAAGTAACCTATAAATTATTTCACAAGTTAAACAGATAACCTCACTGTTAGAACTTTCTATAAATCCCAATTTTTATACAGATTTTTAATTTATACATGAGACAGTGATAAATGTTGTGATAGTCACACCAGGCCAAACAGTTCCATGTGGGGTTTATTGAAAGATGGGGGGAAGGTGATGGTGAAAAGAGAAGGGGGGAAGAGAGAGAAAGAGAGAGGGAGAGAGGGAGAGAGAGAGAGAGAGAGAGAGAGAGAGAGAGAGAGAGAGAGAGAGAGAGAGAGAGAGAGATCAGAGGGGTCTTCCATTTCTATATGGATAGTTACATAGCCAAAGGTAAAGGGGGGAATATGGTGACTGTTGCCTTGGCAACAGGTATGCAGTTCTCGCTGATGCCTGGGTGTGATGTCACTGGATTCAGAGGTCCTGATGCCACCATACTACCCTTCTTATTATTATAAAGAGAAGAAAAAAGGGGGGAGCCTATGGTGAAATCGGGGCATCATGTCTCCTAACCTGCTTCCTGCTGTGTAGGGGTGTCATCAATTTTGGGGTGTAGTTGACTTTCACCATCAGGGTCCACCTGGTAAATGTTTGCAGCAGGTTCCTCTGAGGACAGTGGTTCTTCTGTGGGCAGCGGCTGGTAATCCTGTAACAGGAACTAATTCATAGTTTGGTTAGAAATTGTTTGTATTTGTCATTGAAGGAATATAGAAACAAGATTAATGAGGCAGAGAGTGAATAATACCACCAGGAGGATAACAACAAAAGGCATTACGAAAGGGAGGATCCAATTACATATAGGATTTTCGAAAATCCCAGAACTGGAGGTCTCATGTTCCCTGAAATTCTGCATGTTTGACTATAGCTACTGGATTTTATTTCTCACTATCCCAGATTGGTTGACATAGAAACAATATTATTCTTGGAGGAACAGACAAAGACCATCTTCTTAGCTGTCAGGACATCTAGCCCCCATCGTTTCTGAAACACCACAGCTGCCAAAGAATTGACCTGTTTCTGGATAGTAAGCACAGTTTCTGTCATTACTTGAAGATTACTTTTAAACTGGGAAGTGAATGTATCATATTGGGTCATGGAAGTCATTATCCTGCAACTCCAGTACCAACACCTATAGCTATTCCCATAGCAACCAAGAGGGGCATGACCTGAACTGCCATTTTATGTTGGGCAGCTATCATATCTACAACTGGTATTGGCAGGGGCTCTTTTCCTTGGATTACTCCTAGTTCAGGGAAAAGGAGTACCAACGTGCAAACTCCTGGCCAGATGGCAGGTAGGAAATGATATACCTGAGTGCCACAAAGAATTGACGTGTTCTCCACTGCAGGGCATTTTGGCGGAGATGGTATATCAAGGGTTATGGTTCTATTACAGACTAGGGAGCTTAGCGTTCCTACATAACGTGTCCCAGAGGTCTTAAAGCAGTTTATCATGCCAAAGAGAGGGATAGAGGTATGGTCTAGAGTCATGGCAACATCGGAGTCAGGACAGCTGACAAAAGGTGAGGCAAGGTTACTTGGCAGTATCACTGGAGAGACTGTAAGTGGCAATTGTGAGTTAATTCCAGGGGGTACACATAGCCATCATTCTTTAAAGTGACCAGGCCTGGTGACATTAAGGAGTTGGTACTCTGAGGTCAAGGTCTGAAGCAAAAGACAAAATGACAAGTTAGTGCCATTTATGAGGGGTGATGTCAAAGAGGTAAGGACCTCTGAGGAATGTTTGATTACTTCCCCTAGTTTTTTAAAGTCTAGAGGTTGGGCAATTGAGTCATATTTTCTCTGGATACGGATAGTACTTACTGGGGACCCGTGTTGATTTTTATAGTAGAGCTTACCAACAACTCCTATCTCCTACCTGGAATCCCATGAGTCTTGTATGTAGAAAAAGAGTGTCTTGCGGTATTGATTGAAGAAATGATTGGTCCATGATCCTAGCATATATATTTGACAAGACTAATATGGACATCCCCCATATTCGTCTGGCCATTTTCTACAATTATCTTTTGTCTGGTCAAAGAGAAAGCAAGTACAGAGATCATAATATTTAGATGGGATAACAGATGCAGGGATGATAGCAATTTGGATCAGTTCCTGGCATCCGGCTATTGAGCCATACCCTATTTGGAAAGACTGTTATCTGTGGGGGTTTCTTGAACTTTGAAGCTTCAGATGTAAGGGCTACCCTGGATGGAATAAAACAACAGGGAGAAGACAAGAAACCCATGTCTAATCCAGCGAGATCGAGCTGGGCTACCAGAGTGGAGTCTCATTTTCTGGGATTGGGGTCAAGGTGGGTGGTCTTGACGTCCTCCAGAGCTTAACCACCATCCTGTTAGGGTCGATGTGTATAAAGAAGAGTCATTTTTAGGTGGAGGGAGGAAAGGTTTGAGGTGAGACAGGTGGACCCAATGAGAGTCCCTTGAGTTTAGCAGCTGTAGGGATCATGAGAATTACCTTAAAAGGCCCCTGCCATTTGGGAGAGAGGGGTGAGGGCTGATGATCTGAAGGGGATAGAAGGACTTGGTAAATTCAGGACCATTGTCTGACTGGAGAGAGGCTGGGACACCAAACCAGGTGAAGATCTCTCAGAGGAGGAGATCAGAGACTGTCTGGGTCCTTTTGTTAGTTTTGGGAAATGCGTCAACCCATCCCAATAAGGTATCCACCAAGACCAGGATGTTCTTGGTGCATCTGACAGTGGACATGTGGGTAAAGTCAAGTTGCCAGTCAGTTCCAGGAAGGGAACCTCTAGCATGATGGGTAACAAAAGGGGTGCTATAATACAATGAGTTGGAGTCTGACATCTGACAGATTTTACAAGAAGCAGTGATAGATTTTAAGAAAATTAAGTCCTCATGAGTAGGCTATAGGTGGGTCTTAACAAAAGAAGACAGTGTTTGGCTGTTAGGGTGAAAGAGTTGGTGAAGATAGGACAGAGTTTGGCGAGTGTCAGGGGGTGAAGGTGGAGATATGGGTTGAAGCTTGAGGATGCCCTGAGGAAGGTGAGATGAGTCCAGGCCCCTAAGGGCCACAGCTCTAGCTGCCTCATTGGCCCGGTTGTTTCCCCTGGAGACAATAGAGTCATCCATCTTGTATGATCTGCAGTAGACAATCCCAATAGCTGTGGAGAGATAGGAGGCCTTTAGCACGGCCATAATGTGGTTTGCATTAGTTACTGATCTTCCTTTTGTTGTAAGTAACCCATGCTCCTTCCAGATAGTGGTGTGGGACAGGAGGATATAGAAAGCATATTTGGAATCTGTGTAGATGTTGAGGGATTGTCCTTCTGCCAGTTGAAAGGCATGTGTAATGGTTATTAGTTCAGTCTGTTGATTAGTAGTATGAGTAGGAAGGGCCTGTGCCTCCACTACATTGATGTCTGACACTATGGCATAGACAACTTTTCTGGTCTCTTCATATAGAAAGGAGCTTCCATTTGTATACCAGGTATAAATGGTGTGAGGCAATGTGCCCTTCTGTATGTGTGAAGTATGAGGTAATAGTTCCTCTAAAATTTCAGTGCAGGAGTGAGATAGGGAGTGGTTAGTATTAGGTCGAGGAAGAAGACTGGAAATATTAAGAGGCATGCATGATTGGAAGGTAAGAGTGGAGTCTTCTATTAGAGCTACCTGGAGAAAAAGAACCTAGGAGGTAGGTACATTCTGTAAGCCTTTGTAAGTTAGGAGCCGTGACAGGTTATGAGAAGAAAGAACATATATAGGTGACCCCAAAATTAGTTTTTTGACTCTCAAATAAGGAGTTTGGTGGCTGCTAATGTACAAATACAAGGTGCCCATCCCTGGATGGTTAGATCTAGTTGTTGTTTTTTTGTTTTTGACAAGTATGCTATGAGTGCAAAAGAAGGTCCCCGTTGGTGACCTAAGATTCCAAGGGCAAATCCCTCCTTTTCAGTTACATATAGGGAAAAAGGACGAGTCAGGTCAGGGAGATGTAAGTCTGGGGCCTTAAGGAGAGCTGTTGGAGCCCTTAAAAGGGCTTGGTAACAGGTTTGAGAAGAGGTTCCTGAGTGGGGCCTAACAATGCTTCAAAAAAGGGGCAAGAAAGGAGGGAAAACAAAGGAACCCAGGAACATAAAAAAAACTAGCAATTCCTTGGAATGATAAAAATCTCTTCCTTTATAGAAGGAACAGTTTGAGACTGAATGAGATTCTTTCTATCTAAGGTAATAGCCTTATGGTTTGGGGTAATGGGTAGTCCCAAATAGGTGACCTGAGGAGTGGACAGTTGGACTTTAGAAGGTTGGACGCTGTAGCCTTGACTGGAAAGGAAATTTAGAAGAGCAGAGGTGTCAGCTTGGCTAATCTCTAGAGAGGGGCTACAGAGTAGGATATCATCTACGCAATGTATAATCTTATATTTAGGAAGAGATAAAGACAGTAAGTTAGAAGCCAGGGCCTGGCCAAATAACTGTGGGCTGTCCTGGAATCCCTGAGGTAGAACAGTCCAGGTAAGCTGGGTAGAAAATTGGGTGTCAGGATGTGTCCAGGTAAAGGCAAATATGTTTTGTGACTAGGCATCCAGAGGTATAGAGAAAAATGTATCCTTGAGATTCAGAACTGAGAAATGGGAAGTTCTCAAGGGGATAGTGGAAAGAAGAGTGTAAGGGTTAGCCACAGCATGATGGAGGGGGACCACTGCAGAATTAATGCATCTGAGGTCTGGAACCAGTCGATAGGTAACATTAGGTTTCTTACCTGCTAGTATAGGGTTGTTAAAGGGGCAAGAGGTGGGGCAAAGGAGTTTTTTTTTCCTTAAGAGGTCAGAAATGATAGGCTTAAGTCCCCTTAGGCTCTTGAAAGAGAGAGCACATGTATTGAGCTTGGGTGATGTACCAGGTAGAATCCAGTAACTAAATGACAACAGGAGAATGTTTAGCACCAGAGGGGTTCTAGACATCCAAAACTCGGGGGTCCACCTGAGAAGCTGGTAAAGGAAACAACATGTTAGTATTAGTAGGTTGACTGGTTAGAAGATGGAGCAGAGGAACTGCTGGTGAGCTTGAGTTTCGGCGAATGGATGGAGAAAAGGAAATAGAAGCTCCCAACTTAGCTAAAAGATACCTTCCCAATAAGGGGACAGGACATGTCAGCACTACCAAAAAAGGAATGGTGAGGGGTACACTCCTAAAAATGCAACTAAGTCTTATGAAGGAGATAAGGTTGTCCTCCTACCCTGACGATAGGAAAATGCAAAGGTGAATTGGGTCCCCAAAACTCTGTCAGGACTGAGTAAGTGGCCCTGGTGTCCAAGAGAAAAGAGATAGGCTGCCCACATACCATGATAGCTAACCGGGGCTCCCTGTTAGTGATAGGCATGGTTGGGTCGAGAGAGCTCAGGTCCTGTAAGTTATCTGTAGCCAAGCCTAGGAGGTTAGCTGGAGGGTTACCTGGGAGTGATGTCCCTCTGTTCTGCACAACATGATGGCAGCCAACAGCCAAATGTCCCTCCTGATGGCACCTAGGACATGGTCCCCTTGGCCAGTGACCTTGTTGACCACATCTATAGCAGGGGCCTGGTGGTCCCTGAGTCTTAGAAGACCAGGAGTCTGGGTTAGCAGCTGAGGCTGGTCAGACAGCCTCTGCCAGCATGTGGTATTTTTGTTTTCGGGCTTCTCATCCTGGATCCTGGCCAGGCACTGCCTCAGATCCAATTGGATATGTTCTATCTGTTTGGTGAATTCCATCTGCATGCATTTTTGCCTCATCCTAAACTTGCCTGTGCTCATCCTGAAGTAAATTATTAGTAAGAATCATATGAACATCATGGAAAGTCAAACTGTAAGATTGAGTGATGTACCGGAACTCCTTAATAAAGCTGGAAGAGTTAGAAGTATATGAACCCAGTCTGCTTTCTACTTGAGAAAGTTCCCTCAGTGAGAGGACATGAATTCTGACCAGACAGTCAACCCCAGCCACTTTCCTTAGAGGAAGGACTGGTGCTGGGTCAGGTGACTCTGGAAGAGAAGGAATTGGGGGTTTGGCTGTGGACTTAGAACATGTGATAGGAGGGGTGATTGGTCGGTACCAATGCAGGGTGATTAGAGCAACCTGCAGCTGGCACAAAAGGAGAGGAGGAGTCTGGAGAGTTCAATTAGTAGGCCCTGGGGTATCCTGGTGAGGAGAAACTGAGATAGCAGTTTGAATTTTCAGCTGCATGGAAAAAGGTCTGCGGCAGAAGGAAAGCAGTTTGTTAGCTGGATCTAGGGTTGTAGAGTCATCTAGTGGAAGGTGAGTAGGTTTCATGGCTAAGAGAAGTTGGGATGGAGAACAGGCAGAGCACATGGAAGGGTGAGAGCAAAGATAGATAAATGCTTGGATATATGGGACTTCTTTCCATTTACCCAACTGCTGGCAGTATGTATGGAGATCTCTTAAAATGACCGCATCTAACGTGCCATTCGCTGGCTATCTGGAACTATTATGTAAAGGGTATTGAACCCAGACCTTATTCCAGAGGTTATCAATTTTGAGGGCCTCAAATTGGGCATTAATTTAAGAGATTTGAGATTTTCCAGGAGAAATCCCAGTGGGATTCTTGGGGGTACATTCAAAGACCATTTAGTGCCCATTGGGTGTTGGGAATGTTACTGAACTATTCATGCCGGAGTCCCAGAGAAAACTTCAGCAACAGGTCAGTATGAAAGCCAAGCTAGAAAGTCAGGTCATCATGTGAATTTCTGGGGGCTATGGCTGGCATTGTCCCAGAAATTGCCAGAGAGCAATTCAACCTAGTACTAGGAATTTAAACTGGCTGCAAGAGCTTGAGGGATTTATGAACTGCTTTCAAGAAGGGAGGTCACCCAAGGGACTAAGTTTTAACTCGTAGGTCAGCCAGGAGGCTGGCCATAAGGACCAGGGCATTGAAACACCATCCCCTCAGCCCAGAAAAGGCTGGCCAGGCACTATGTGGGCATACAGGGTCCCTCCTGCGGATTGGAGAAACTCCTTACCAATCAATATGCTGGTGTGATTTCTGCAGTCAGATAGCAGGAAGTGTGGAACCCTGCGGTCAATGTGACCAGACATTAGCTCCATGTGGTGGGTCTTGGCAGCAAATCTCATGTAAGAAGTCTGTGAGTCTTGAAGCAGCAGCGATGGTGGTGGTGGCGACAGCAATGTTCTGCAGCAACAGTGGAAATTCACACAGTGGATGAAGGTAGGTGCCAGTGAATGGAGTCCAAGTGGTGCAGCAGTGGCTGCGGGCAGTGATAGTGGTGGTGGTAGTCCATGTGCTGTAGGTCCTCCAGAGACAGCAGCGGCTTTAGGATTGCTCCAGGAGGTGACTGCTGCCTGGACTATGCAGATCCCCTGCTTAGAAATTCCCAAATTCTTTTTTTTTTTTTTTTTTTTGGTTTTTTGAGACAGCATTTCTCTGTATAGCCCTGGCTGTCCTGGAACTCACTTTGTAGACCAGGCTGGCCTCGAACTCAGAAATCCACCTGCTTCTGCCTCCTGAGTGCTGGAATTAAAGGCATGCGCCACCACTGCCCGGCCCAAATTCTTTGTCACCAATGTTGTGATGGTCATGCGGCTCCAGAAAGACCACACCAGGCCAAACAGTTCCACGTGGGGTTTATTGAAAGAAAGGAGGAAAAGGTGGTGTCAAAAAGAGAAGGGGAGAAGAGAGAGAAATCAGAGGGGTCTTCCATTTATATATGGATAGTGACATCGCCACAGGTATAGGTGGGAGGTGGGCCAAGTGGATTCTGGGAATATGGTGGCTGTTGCCTTGGCAACAGGTGTGCAGGTCACACTGTCACCTGAGTGTGATATCACTGGTTTCAGAGGTCCTGATGCCAACAGTAAGGATGATGTGATCTGCAGACCATCCATATTTTTATCTATGATTTGAATCCTGAAGTTAATATTTAACCATTAATACCTTAACATGAATTATTTAAAAACCTGTCCTACAGGTTTTACACTTACAAAGTGTATGTATTGTATTACTCATATTAGAACAAAAATAATATAAAATGAGTGATTACTATAAATAACCCAATGCTATGCATAGAGATTAGTCATAGCATATTAAATTTAAGTTGTAATTAACTTATTTTTAAAAGGTTTATTGTCTTTCAATTTTATGAATCTATCTCCTCCCTTGAGCTTTCGTCCTTTAGACTTCCCAAGAGACGTCAAATCCTGTGTGTTTATTGCAACAAATGCTGGTGATCAACAAATTGTATTGTTGCTTTCTGTGCCAAGAAAAGTAGATTATGAATATCTATTCATTCATTATTAATTATAAAATAGATTGACCATAGAGATTTCCATTAAACAAACACATTATCCTATAATTGTTGCTTTGGGAAAACATAATGGTGGATTCTTAATAAATACATGGCACTAGACTAATAATAAAAATAATACTGATGCCACCCAAAATTTGGAGCAGAGAGATGATTATTTTACATGTTTTCTCTGACATTAGTTTTTCTCCTTTGAGGTAACTGAACTTCACATGATTCCAGAATTAAAATCAATTGAAAGTTTCACCCTTCTTCCTATACACAGAATACATTATTTGGCATATACTGATGATCTTTCTTGTACTTTTGATGAATTCCCGAGTCAGCAGAAGTAATGTTAATGAAACATGAAAACATTAATTGGTGATAATGAAAAATTAAAATTCTCTTTTAATTACTATGTGGGTCTGACATTTTGCCCTCACTAAAATATACAAGAAAACTAATTAATGAGTTTAATGCTGCACTCTTCCCTTATTGCATTCTTAAAATTGACTTGGCAAAGGTTGTCAACAAGTCCAAATCAAGCATTCTCTTGAGAACAATGTTCTTTTCCTGGGATCTATCCATTCCTACTTCAATAACTTCAAATAATGCTTGTTTATGGATGAGTCTAATATTTAATGCTTTCTAGGAGAGCTGTGATCCACTCTATCTTCATAGTGCAGAAGAGTCCCTACCTATCCTCTATAGACTTACTGCATTTTTTTCTATTATGCAACTTAAAATCCACAACACTCTAGCTAGGATTAACAATATGAAAGTTTAGTATTATTTTTATGTCTGGAGAAGTTGAATACATTTCACTTAGTGGAGCAAAACAGTGAAATGATTTCATATGTTTTTATATATTGAGGTGTTTCTAAGCATCGGATATGGAAACTACCATGATTTCTGTACTAATTCTTAAAGAATACTCAATGAATTTATTAAGATTAAGCTATTCCATGACTAGAGAGATGTCTTAGTAGGTAATGGCATTTGCTGCTAAGCCTGATGACCTGATTATGATTTATAGGGCACACATGGCAAAGGAGAGAACTGATATCAACCAGCTGTCCTTAGACCTCAAAACATGCAGAGTAGTACATCCTCCTACATAATATAAAATAACTTGGTGTGACTCTAACCAAGCAAGTGAAAGATCTGTATGACAAGAACTTCATGCCTCTGAAGAAAGAAATCAAAGAAGATCTAAGAAGATGGAAAAATCTCCCATGATCATGGATTAGCAGTAGTAATAAGGTAAAAGTGGCCAACTTGCTGAAAGCAATCTACACATTCAATGCAATCCTGATCAAAATTCTACCTCAATTCTTCATAGAGGTAGAAAGGGCAATTTGTAAATTCATTTGGAATAAAAAAAAATCCAGGATAGCAATAAGTATTCTCAACAATAAAAGAAATTCTAGGGGAATTACCATCCCTGACGTCAAGCTGTATTGCAGAGTAATGGTGATAAAAACTGCATGGGTGGGGGAGCACCCTCATAGAGGCAGGGGGAGGGGGTATGGGATAGGGGGTTTCTGAAGGGGACACCCCGAAAGTGGAAAACATATGAAATGTAAATAAAGTAAATATCAAAAAAAAAAAAAAGAAAAAGAAAAAAAGACTAGGGCAGGAGATTCTTCTCCCAGCCATTGTGCTATCTAGCAAGTTTTAAAATATAAAATTGTCTACTGTTTTCCATCAAAAATATAAAATTAAAAAAAAAAAAAACCTGCATGGTATTGGTACAGAGACAAACAGGTAGATCAATGGAATAAAACTGAAGACCCAGAAATGAACCCACACACTTACTGTCACTTGATCTTTGACAAAGGAGCTAAAACCATCCAGTGCAAAAATAAGACAACATTTTCAACAAATGGTGGTGGAACAGTTGGCAGCATGTGGAAATATGCACATCGATCCATTCCTATCTCCTTGAACAAAGCTCAAGTCCAAGTGAATCAAGGACCTCCACATAAAACCAGATACACTGAAACTAATAGAAGAGAAATGGGGAAAATCCTCACACACATGGGTACAAGAGAATTTCCTGAACAAAAAACAAATGGCTTATGCTCTAAAATCAACAATTGACAAATGGGACCTCATAAAATTGCAAAGCTTCCGTAAGGCAAATGACACTGTCTATAGGACAAAACAGCAAACGACAGATTCAGAAAAGATCTTTACCAATCCTAAATCTGACAGAAAGCTAATATCCAATATATACGAAGGACTTAAGAAGTTAGATTCCAGAGAATCAAATAACTCTATTTAAAATGAGGTACAGAGCTAAAAAAAAGAATTCTCAACTGAAGAATTTCAAAAGGCTGAGAAGCACCTACCTAAAAGAAATGCTCAAAGTCCTTAGTCATCAGAGAAATGCAAATCAAAACAAACCTAAGATTCCACCTCACACCAGTCAGCATGGCTAAGATCAAAAACTCATGTGACAGCAGCTGCTGCTGAGGATGTGGAGAAAGAGGAACACTCCTCCACTCTTGGTAGGATTGTAAGCTGATACAACCACTCTGGAAATCAGTTTGGTGGTTCTCAGAAAATTGGACATAATATTACCTGCGGACCCAGCTATCCCATGCCTGGGCATATACCCAAATGATGTTCCACTATATTCAAGGACACATGTTTCACTATGTTCATAGCAGATATATTTACAGCAGCCAGAAGATGGAAAGAACCCAGATGTCTTTCAGCTGAGGAATGGATACAGAAAATGTGACAAATTTACACAAAGGATATACTATTCAGCTATTAAAAACAATGACTTCATGAAATTCTTAGGCAAATGGATGAAATTAGAAAATGTCATCCTGAATGAGGCAGCCAAGTCACAAAAGAACACACATAGTATGCACTCACTAATAAGTGAATATTAGCCCAAAAGCTCAGAATACCCAAGATACAACTCACAGACCATATGAAGCTCAAAAAGGAAGACCAAAGTGTGGATGGTTCAGTCCTTCTTTTTTAAAAAACAATTTATTTATTTATTTATTTATTTATTTATTTATTTATTTATTTATAACTTCTTTATTTACACTCCAGATTCTCCCTGTCCACCCTCCAACTGCTCCACATCCCATACTTCCTCCCCTGCATATCCATTAAGAGTAATTATCTGGCTAAACATCCATCACATGTCTCAGCTCCACAGGTTCACTGAAGATTTAAAAGCATAACTAAGTTATTAGTGAAATTTTGTATAGATAAACACAGTCAATATTTTATCTCCTGTCCTAGCACCTATAGTAAATCTTTAGTTCCCTCTCTATGACCTTTGGTTAATTGTTTTACAACCTCTTGGTAGGAGAATGTCTGGTTACTAAGAGCAATTAACTGCTGACACTTGGAAGACTGGCAGATTTCTCATTGCAATTTTGACTATCAGAAAAGGACCTAATAGCAGTCCCACTATAAAAGAGTTTAATAATCACTGATATACTATAGACTTAAGTCATCTATTTATTTATATAGCATCACTACAAGACAGTACGTCTTCATGCATCTGCTCGAAAGGTATGTGCTACTACTTAGTGATTGTTTAATAATAATGTTTAATAATAACAGGAAAAGCATATTGATAGCAGGAATCTTTCCTAAAATGAATCCCTTACAGCCTTGCTTAATAAGGGCTCACCTGTCACAGATTATATTGTGGGAAAAAATGGCTCAGGGTAGAGTGAAGAAGTCCCGAGTGTCTGCCCTGAGTGCTTGTGGCTCCTGAGTGAGGCATGGGACATGCAGGAAGTGGCCCCATGCCTCTGCCCACAGTCTTCTGGGCTAGTCAGGCTGTGGGAAGCCTTTGCGGAGGCCCAGCCCATGGATGGGGGAGGGGCGGCCATTCCGGAGGGGCAAAGCAGGCACCGCTGGGTGCCACAGAAGAGCTAGAAGGGGCACAGCTGAGGTCCCCGCTGGGCCCGGGTTGGCAGCTTGGGTGCCTGCTAGCTGCTTTGGCTTGGGCAGAAGTCTGCTAAGGCTGGAATCGCTGAGACAGCTTCAATGGGAGGGTAGACATGTAGCTCATTAAGAGAATGCCAGTGCCATTGTTTCCCATGGCAGATGAAGATGAATAGAGACAGTCCATAGTCCTAAGGTGTTTATTTTCTTCTTTTTTTAAAAAGATTTATTTATTTATTATATGTAAGTACACTGCAGCTGTCCTCAGACACCCCTTCCTCTCCCTCTGGCCCTGCTCGATGTAGCTGTCTTCAGACACACACCAGAAAAGGGCATCCAATCACATTATGGATGGTTGTGAGACACCATGTGGTTGCTGGGAATTGCACTCAGGACCTCTGAAAGAGCAATCAGTGCTCTTAACCACTGAGCCATCTCTCCAGCCCCAGGTGTTTATTTTCATTGTGGAAAGTGGCATGGGTGTGACCTTACCCTGCGACTTCCGGGAGGAGGGAGGTAGAACTATTAACTGGAAAGGGGCATGACTAAGCCTCTAGGTGTCTCATTAATATGGGGATGGCTTGGGGCTACATGGCCACACCTTTACCTGAGGAGGGGTCTTGGGGACGTGACCCTATTTTTACATGACCAAATTTCACAGACCTATGGAGAGATGTAGTCACCTGTTAGAAGCTGTATTCTAGGAACTTTGGCAAACGTCTGCCATCCCTTATAAGCTGCAGATAGCCTATTGGGCCTGCAGCATTCAAAACTTAGCTCTACCAGAAAACAGACTGCCAATCACAGCTCAGCATTATATAATAATCAGAAACAGGCCATTTCAGGTTGATCACCTGCTAGTTATTAGCTTGTCCCATTATCACTCCTGACAGTGCATCATCTCTGATTGAACAAAATCCCAGCAGTTCTCTGCTGGACATGTGTTGGGGGCTTCATATCAGCTGGTATATATTGCCTATTTGGTAGTCCACTGTTTGAGAGATCTTGGGGGTCCAGATTAATTGGGACTGCTGGTCTTCCTACAAGGTTCCCCTCCTCCTCAGCTTCTTTCAACCTTTTCCTTATTCAACCACAAGTGTCAGCAGCTTCTGTCCATAGGTTGGGTCCAAATATCTGCATCTGACTCTTTTGGCTGCTTGTTGGGTCTTCAGGACTATGGTCATGCTAGATCCATTTTTGTGAGCTCTCCATAGCCTCAGTAATAGTGTCAGGACTTGGGTCCTCCCCTTGAGCTGGATCCCACTTTCAGCCTGTCACTGGACCTTTTTTTCTTCAGGCTCCTCTCCACTTCAATCCCTGTAGTTCTTCAGACAGGAACAATTATGGGTCAGAGTTTTGACTGTGGGATCACACCCCCTCCCTCATTTGATGCCCTATCTTCTTGCTAGAGATGGGCTCTACAAGTTCCCTCTCCTAACTGTAGGGTATTTCATCTAAGGTCCCTCCATTTGATTCCTGAGAGTCTCTCATCTCCCAAGTCTCTTGTGAATTCTGGAGTATACCCCCAATCTCCAACCTCCCAAGGTTGTCAGTTTCTGTCTTTCTGCTGGCCCTCCGGGCTTCAGTCCTTTTTCCTCACCCAACACCAGAACAGGTTCCCTTCTTGCCCCCACCCCCACATGTCCACTTTTCCTTCCAGATCCCTCCCCTTTTTCCCACTTGTGATTGCTTTCTTCTACCCAGGTAAGACTGAGGCATCCTCACTTGGGCCTTTCAGCTTGTTGACCTTTTTAAGAACTGTGGACTGTATCTTGGGTATTCTGTACATTTTTTTTTTTTTGGCTAATATCCACTTATTAGTGAGTACATACCATGCATGTCCTTTTGGGTACTTGACTCATGATGATATTTTCTAGTTCTATCCTTTTGCCTGAAAAACTCAGGATGTCCTCGTTCTTAATAGCTGAATAGTATTTCATTTTGTAAAACCACATTTTCTGTATCCATTCTTCTGTAGCGGGACATCTGGGTTGTTTCCAGCTTCTGGCTATCACAAATAAGTCTACTATGAACATAATGGAACATGTGGCCCTGTGGCATGGTAGGGCATCTTTTGGGTATATGCCCAAGAGTGGTATTGCTGGGTCTATTTCCAATTTTCTGAATAACCTCCAGATTGATTTCAAGAATGACTGCACCAGTTTGCATTCCTACCAGCAATGGAGGAGTGTTCTTCCTTCTCTGCTTCCTTGCCAGCCAACATGTGTTGTCACCTGAGGTTTTAATCTTTGCCATTCTGAGTAGTGTAAGGTGGAATCTCAGGTTGTTTTGATTTGCATTTCTCTGATCACTATGGACTTTGAGCATTTCTTTAGGTCCTTCTCAGCCATTTTAGATTCCTCTGTTGTGAATTCTCGGTTCAGTTGGATTCCTCATTTTTTTCATTGGGTTGTTTGGTTTTTTTGGTGGTAGCATCTTGAGTTCTTTCTCCAAAATTGACCATATAATTAGTCACAAAACAACCCTCAATCATACAAGAAGATTGAAATCACCCCATGCATCCTATCAGATCACCATGGCCTAAGGTTGGTCTTCAATAACAGCAAAAACAACAGAAAGCCCACATACACATGAAAACTGAACAACACTCTTCACAATGATAACATGGTAAGAGAAGAAATAAAGAAAGAAGTTAAAGATTTCCTGGAATTTAATGAAAATGTTGATACATCATACTCAAACTTTTGGGACACAATGAAAGCAGTGCTAAGAGGAAATTGCATAGCACTAAATGCCCTGGTAAAGAAACTGGAGAAATCATACACTAACAACTTAACAGCACACCTGAGAACTCTAGAACAAAAAAAGCAACTCACCCAAGAGGAGTAGACATCAGGAAATAATCAAACTCAATGCTGAAATCAACCAAATAGAAACAAAGAGACTACAAAGAATCAACAGAACCAAAAGCTGGTTCTTTGAGAGAATCAACAAGATAGATAACCCCCTAGCCAAACTAACTAAAGGCCCCAGAGGCAGTATCCAAATTAACAAAATCAGAAAAGAAAAGCCAGACTTAACAAGAGAAATGGAGGAAATTCAAAAAAATCAGATCCTATTTTAAAAGCCTATACTCAACAAACATGTAAAATCTAGGTGAAATGGGTGTTTTTCTAGACAGATATCACATACCAAAGTTAAATCAACAGCAGGTAAACTATCTAAACAGGCCCATATCACACAAGGAAATAGAAGAATTCATTAAAAACCTCCCAACCCTGTTTACTCCTTTGTTGGTATACACAGAGGACTGCCTTGTCAAGCATCAATGCGAGGAGAGGACCTTGGTCCTATGAAGGCTCAATAGATGCCCCAGTGTAGGGAATTTCAAGAGTGGGGAGGTAGGAGTAGGTGGCTGGGTAGAGGAACACCCTCAGAGAAGCAGGGGGAGGGGGAATGGGACAGGGGTTTTCCAGGAGGGGTGAAACTGGGAAATGTATAGCATTTGAAATGTAAACAAAGAAAATATATAGTAAAAAAACAAAAACAAAAACAAAAAACCTCCCAACCAAAAAAAGCCCAGGACCACTTGGATTTAGTGCTGAATTCTAAAAGACCTTCAAAGAAGACATGATACCAATATTTCTCAAACTATTCCATAAAATAGAAACAGAAGGAACACTACCTAACTCCTTCTATGAAGCCGCAATTACTGATACCTAAACCACACAAGGACCCAACCAAGAAAAAGAACATCAGACCAATTTCCCTTATGAATATTGATGCAAAAATACTCAAGGAAAGTCTTACAAACCAAATCCAAGAACACATCAAAACTATCATTCACCATGATCAAGTAGGCTTCATCCCAGGAATGCAAAGTTGGTTCAATATATGAAAATCCATTAATGTAATCCCCTACATAAACAAACACAAGGAAAAAATACCACATGATCATCTCCTTAGATGCAGAAAAATCATTTGACAAAATACAACACCCCTTCATGTTAAAAGTATTGAAGAAATCTGGAATTCAAAGCCCATACCTAAACATAATAAAAGCAATTTACTGCAAACCAAAAGCCAATATTAAATTAAATGGAGACATACATGGAGCAATCCCACTAAAATTAGGGACAAGACAAGGATGCCCTCTCCCGTCATATCTATTCAATAAAGTACTTAAAGATCTATCTAGAACAATAAGACAACAAAAAGAGATCAAGGTGATACAAAATGGCAAAGAAGAAATGAAGGTATTACTATTTGCAGATGATATGATAGTATACATAAATGATCCCAAAAATTCTACCAGAAAACTTCTCCAGCTGATAAACAACTTCAGCAAAATAGTCGCATATAGAATTAACTCAAGTAAATCAGTAGCCTTCTTTTATATAAATTATAAACA
This sequence comes from Uromys caudimaculatus, assembly GCA_028551405.1. NCBI lineage: Eukaryota > Metazoa > Chordata > Mammalia > Rodentia > Muridae > Uromys > Uromys caudimaculatus. Next base: position 63,898,092 of record CM052722.1, read on the forward strand.
GGCTGAGAAAAAAATTAGGGAAAACACTCCCTTCAGAATAGCCACAATTAATATAAAATATCTTGGGGTAACTCTAACCAAACAAGTGAAAGACCTGTATGACAATAGCTTCAAGTGTCTCAAAAAAGAAACTGAAGAAACTCTCAGAAAATGGAGAGATCTCACAGGCTCATGGATTGGCAGAATTAATATAGTAAAAATGGCCATCCTACCAAAGGCAATCTACGGATTCAATGCAATTCCCATCAAAACCCCAACACAATTCTTCAAAGACATGGAAAGAGCAATTCTCAAATTAATCTGGAAAGGCAAAAAAAAAAAAAAAAAAAAAAAAAAAAAAAACCCCAGAATAATGAAAACAATTCTTAACAATAAGAGAACGGCTGGGGGATTCACTATCCCTGACCTCAAGCTTTACTACAGAGCAATAGTGATAAAAACTTCATAATATTGTTACAGAGAGAGATACAGGCATCAATGGAATAGAATTGAAGACCCAGAAATAAAACCACACACTTATAGACCCTTCATCTTTGACAAAGAAGCCAAACATACAATGGAAAAAAGAAAGCATATTTAATAAATGATGCTGGTCTAAATGGCTGTCAGTATGTAGAAAAATGAAAATAGACACATATTTGTCACCTTCACAAAGCTCAAGTCCAAGTGGATCAAGAACTTCAAAATTAAACCAGATACACTGCATCTAATAGAAGAGAAAGTGCAAAAGAGCCTTTAACTCATTGGTGCAGGGGAAAATTTCCTAAACAGAACTCCAATGGCTTGGTCTAAGATCAGGAATTGATAAATGGGACCTCATGAAACTAGAAAGCTTCCATAAGGCAAAGGACACAGTCAATAAGACAAGTTGGCAACCTACAGATTGGGGAAAAAATATTCACTTCAGACCTTCTTAGTAGGGGGAACAAAATATTTATTGGAGGTAGAGGTTGGGAGGGACTTGGGAGGACGAGAGGAGGGGGAGGTGAAAGGGGGGTAGGATTAGGTATTGGAGGAGATGGGAATGATATACAGTGGGTCAGGAATTTGAACAGAGTTATGCAACAATTGGGGATGGGGAACTGGGAGTAGCCATCAGCAGTCCCAGATGCCAGGAATTCAATAGTCTCCCAGGACCCAATCAGGATGATATTAGCTGAAATGCCCAACAAAGGGGAAGGAGAACCTGTAGAGACCATATGCAGAGGATAGGCAAAGCCCCCAGTTGGGGGAAGGGGCTACCTACTCATCTTCAAATTTATAACCCAGAATTGCTCCTCTCTAAAGGAAATACGGAGACAAGTGTGGAGCAGAGACTGAAGGAAAGGCCATTCAGAGACTGCTCCATCTGGGGATCCATCCCATATACAGTCACCAGCCCAGACACTATTGTGTATGCCAAGAAGTGCATGCTGAAAGGAGCCTGACATAGCTGTCTCCTGAGAGGCTCTGCCAGAGCCTGACAAATACAGAGGGGGATGCTTGCAGCCAACCATTGGACTGAGAACTGGATCCCTAACAGAGGAATTAGAGAAAGGACTGAATGAACTGAAGGGGTTTGCAACCTCATAAGAAGAACAACAATATTAACCAACTAGACCCCCTAGAGCTCCCAGGGACTAAACCACCATCCAAATAGTACACATGGAGGGACCCATAGTTCCAGCTGCATATGTAGCAGAGGATGTCCTTGTCAGGCATCAATAGGAGGACAGATCCTTGATCCTCTGAAGGTTCAATGCCCCAGTGTAGGGGAATGCCAGGGCGGGGAGGCAGGGGTGGGTAGGTGGTTAAGTGATAATACTTAATACACCTTAATAGTAGCAGGGGGAGGGGGGATGGGATAGGGGCTTTCTGGGGGGTGAGAATCAGGAAATGGGATAACATTTGAAATGTAAATAAATAAAATATCCAATAAAAATAAATAAATTATTTAAAAAACCCTAAAAAACAAAACAAAAATAACCAAAAAAATAAATTAATTCATATGCTTAGGCATATTTGAAATGTAGAAATTATGTAGAGTAGGGTAGGAAGAAAGGGTCCCAAGAATGAGTACAGTTCAAGTACAAGGTATTTTGCTGTCAAAATTTCTATTTACTGGAGAAGACACCCTTAATTATTATTATACTGCTTCCTAATGAATTGTTGATGTCCATCCATATTATACGGGATAATGTGCTTTATTCATATTAAGCCAATTTTAATTTTAATGTCCTTCGGAAATCACTTCCACAGACATATTCACAATATTTGATCAAATACCTGGAAATCATGATCCATCCAAGTCAACATATAAAATCACTCATTTCACAACATTAACAATGGTATTGTGCATTTTATTATTTTTTCAAGCTTAAGACAAACCAATATTCTAGAGGCAATGGAGATGAAATCTATCTGATCAAAAAGTTCAAGAAGACAAATTTAAGGATCAAAGTAATGCAACTGAGAAGACATGGCACCTTACATTTTCAAAAGCGTTTCGAGAGTGTTTTTCAAATGAAGTTTACATCATATAAGTACTTAAAAACAATGTTTGCTGTCATAATTAACAAAACACAAAACTTGTAGCTTCATTTCCTAACAACATCATATAAGAATGTTGGTAGTATGCCCTACAGAACTATTTTCATTTGAATGGTGTTTCTGTAGGTTATGTCAGGCAACTAAAGCATAAGATATATTTGAAAACTCATTTAAAGCTTGAGATATAAAGAGCTTTAAAGTCACTCTAAAAGAGAAGTGGGCTATGGGCCCAGCTCCTTATGCTAACAGATTCAAGATGGTTTCAAGCATGGCCAGAAAAAAAATTCTGATTACTGAAGGCAGTAGCTAATGCAGAGACTCCTAAATGTTCCAACTGCTGAGAATAAGAGATGGTGAGTGCTCTGCCATATGTGGAACTTCTATATCATCTCTGCCTAAAACATAAAGATCAGAGAACATCACTGAAGCAGAGATAGAAAGACTCAGAGAATGGAGAGGACTGCTGTGAAAAGCTGGCTTCTCATATAACATGACTGCTATAAATATGAACTTGCAGCAGATGTTTGTAGTGACAGGAGATCTCTTCAAGATCAAGAGAGTTAAAATCCCAACAGTGATAAACGAGGGGCTCCCAATGCTGCACTTCTAACACATGAAGTTTATGAGAAGTCAGCCATTTTTCTTTGTGGACAGGTAAAATTCCACCAAGATACATTGTATACAAGTATGAGAATTAGGAAAGCTAATAAAAATTCACATGATATGATGTACTTCATTAAGGACTACAGACAATATTTTATTCAACAATTATGTGTTTCAGCATTGTGAAATTCAATAGCAATACATGCATGCTTGAAAAAATCGGGACTGTATTGGTTACTTTTCTGTTACAATGACGAGATGACTTATAAAAGAAAACAATTAATTTGGAGCTCACTGTTCAAGTTGCAGAGTCCATGACCATCATGGTGGGAACATGAGAACAAGCTGGATGACATATCTCTGGAGCAGTAGCTGAGAGCTTTCATGTTAAGACAATAATTGCATCTAGAGAAAAAGAGAGAGAGAGACAGAGACAGAGACAGAGACAAAGACAGAAAGACAGAGAGAGAGAAAAGGAGACAGAGACAGCCAAAGGTAACTAGAATTGGCATGGATTTTGAAACTTCAAATCCCATCCCTAATGACAAACTTTCTATAACAAAGCCACACCTCTTAATCCTTCCTAAAAGAAAAAAATATCCAACAACTTGGCATTCAAATATATGACCTTTTGGAGGCCCTTCTCATTCAAAATACTACCAGGACACTTACCTGGTATATGTCAAATATTCAGAAATATTCATATCACTTGAGTATCAAATTTTAAATTGCTTCATTCATAAATATAAAGATGTAAGTATAATGAGGTTTAGTATACCTTATCCAAAATGCCTGGGACCAGAACTATTTTGGATTTCATTTTTTAAGATGTTTTAATTATTCCTATATCATTTAAATAATGAGATAACTTTATGATACAAGTAAAGTCTAAAAATAAAATTCAGTTTTCATAAACATGTAGAGAGAACTTGAAGAAAATTTTGTAACAATATTTTAGAGTCCTTGTACTTGGACTACAATGTACCATATGAGGTCTGTTAGAGAATTTTATGGCTATGCTGTTATGTATCAATCAGACAGTACTGGATATTTGAGAATTCCGGAATTTAGATAATGAAACTCAACCAGAATGCATGTAAAATGCCAACAAATGTTTTATTTTAAAAGTTAGACATTGTATCTTTTTAAGTTTTAGCTTTGAATAACAAAACATCTTAGACTCCTGGATAGAAAAAATCTCTTCTTTCAAAGATATGATTACTTGTATCTTTTACATAACATATTCCTGTTTCCTAGAACACTTTACACCAGCTATTTCTATCTGGAAAAAAACCCTAATTGTCTCTCAACACATAAATTAAATATCACATTCTCTAAGAATGTGCCTTTTATCCCTGCTTAGATATTTGGATGGATAGTTTTTTCATAGCATATTGTCTACAGGATATTTATCTCTTTTCTTGTCAAGTTTTATTTATATGTTTACATATATGTCTCTCCTTGTAAACTGTGACCTGAAAGAGAAGACTAACCCTATTTTGTAAGGTTCCCAAAATGAAGCCTAACAATGTTAGAGTAAATAATGAATCAACTTAGAGTAAATAATGAACAAATGTTTCTGCATGTGCTAGGACTGAATTACATGTTACTTGGATATCTGCAACAATCTGAAACACCTAAGCTGTGGTGCAGGAATCTAAGCTCAGAGCAGCAACGGTTTATTCATCTTTCACACTACACATATATCACAAGTTTGTAGAGATTTTCACTACTCACTATTCTAGAAAGGAAAGCAATATTTATCCTTCCAGTGCAATTGAATGCTGGGCCCAGAAGCAAAACTTGATATTTCCACTCAGGATATGTTGGCAAAGTTGATCATCCAGCTACACTCAAGCTTGAAGCAACCCCAAATATTATCTTATCATTTGCCCGAATGAAAAAAGTCAGAAATAAGTAATCAGCATGAGAATTACTACATTGGTCAATCAACAGTAAACACTTTGCATACAGAAAATATCATCTACAACATTGCAAAGACATATATTTAAAAGCCATAAGAAAATGTTATTGTGGGAAAAATGTGAATTAACAAAATTGATTTACAACCATCATTTTCATGGACTCGGTAATAAAATGTATTAATAGTCTCAATTTTTTAACTTATATGTAGCTTTTATTTTCATTTTTTTACTCTAGTTTATGTCAGTTTGGGAGGACACTAATTTTGCTCAAGTTTTCAGCTATAGCCAGCAAGGAATATAAAGATATTATAGGAATATCACCAAGAAATGACAAAATACTAATACATTTTAAACTTATTCTAACAAGTAGTCAACCCATTCCCCTTCTTGTTAGATATGCATTTTAACTGTTCTAAGTTAATTGCTTGTGGCTTAATTTTCACACTGACATATTGGAGTCTGACCTACATGGATAGGATCAATTTCCTCTTAAAGTTGTATTTATTTTGTGTGTATTTGTGTGTTTGTTTGTGTGTGTGTGTGTGTGTGTGTGTGTGTGTGTGTGTGTGTGTGTGTGTGTAAGACTGGTGGAATTGTGTTGGGGCATGCATATGTGAGTTCAGATGCACAAAGAGGCCAGAGGAATCAGACTTCCTGAAGCTGGAGTTACATACAGGTAGTTGTAAGCCACTGGACGTGGGTTCTGACAACTGAACTTTGAGATTTATGAAAGAACAATAGAGCCATCTACCTATCCCATACTCAGATTTTTTATTGGAAGTATTAACAGGGTAGGTAAATTTGGTAGATGAACTTTTAGAAACCAAATACCACAGAACAAGATGCTTTCATACTTACAAACTATGTGTTTCCATAGCAAATAACAGGAAAATATATTCTCAGAATATTATACACATGTGACAAAACTGTACAAAGATCCCAAATGTTGGGTTCTAGAACACCTAATTTTTGATAGCTCATTTGATTATTAACTGTGTGATTTTAAGATATCTTCTATCCTATTAATGCTTTAGATTTCTGTTCAAGATGAGGATATTAATACTTATCTATCACCTTCCTAGATTTGTTGTAGCAACTGAGAAAATATTTACAAACTGTCTTTTTAAACTAAAATATAAATATTGCATTTTTATTATGAGTACTCAAAATTGTATCAATTCAAAATACTTGTAATTTTAGTTCTTAAATTTTATAACTCTGATTATGATTTAAAAGAAAGAGGATAATATTCATTGATAATTATTTAAGTTTTGAAATCAAAGAAGGAAATTACTAGTATGAAATTATAGTAGTAATTTATAAGGCTATTTATTTGTTGAATCTCAAAGAAATTCAAACCTAAGAAATGTTCTTTAATGTATGCGAACTCATAAAGGTATGGCAGTAGTATGTTGGACCTTTAGTATTACAGAAAGAAAATCTGATCCATGCTACAGTATTAATAAACTTCAAGGACAATAAAGTTACTGAATTATACCAGTTAGCAGCAAGACAAATCTTGTATTTTATCACAGTTTAAAATAGATAAGCATACATATGGTAGCTAAATTTTAAGCAGTTGAGATATGTGACATATGGTAAAAAATAATGACAATAATAATAAAGCAAATGATCAGAATCAAAATGACCAACGATCAATGTTACTGATGCATTACTATTGAGATGATTATAATGTCAGTTTACCTCTGTGGTCTTCCTTTTTAAAATAAAATATCAAAAAAGTTTTATTGGTTATAAAACTCATAATATTTATGTGAAATATTTAGTCGATGGAGCTGTGTTTAAGATACATGTGTACCTTTGACTTATCATGTCACATTTTTCTATGTTTGGAACCCAAAACTGTTCTAACAATTAAAACATAAATTTAAACAAAAAGAAAGATAATAAGCTAGCATGTAGTATGTACTTGAGACTGTCTCAGCATAAAAGATACACCTTTGTTGGCAACAATTTTAGACAGAAGTAGAAAAAGAAACACATATCTTCATATGATTTTCTATTATATTTCATATTGGCAATTTAATTCAGTACAGTGGTCAGCCCTGGAAACATATACATATAAGGAAAATTATCTTAACTTAGGAGATTGCTTATATATATTTATCAATAATTAAAGAAAAAAGGCCATGTATTTGAAAATGAAGACTTTTTTAGTGGGAAGGTTTGGAGGAAAGGAAGGGAAATTGATATAATTATATTATAATCTAAAACAATTATTTTTAAAAGTAAATAATATGTGACTTTGTTCAGAGAATTTTTTGTATTACTGGTACTTCTACATTACTGGTGCCTCCTCTAACACTTTTTTTTTTTTAGTTCCTGTGCTACAAATTTTTTTTTTCTGAATGTGTTGTGAGGTTTTTGTTTGATTCATGAGACCATATCTTGCATATGCCAAAATAACCTCAACCAGTCTATGACTGTGAACTTCTGAATTTAATGTGCTGACCTCCTAAGTGCTGGAGATTACACACACATGCCATGATATCCAGTTTCTGAGATACTAAGAATCAAACTCAGGGCTTTCTTTTTATGTGCTCTACCAACTGAACTACATGCCTAGTCCATTTGCTCTGTTTTTAAAATTATCTTAAAGATGATTCACATGCTAACATATTTATTAACTGTCATACATGACCAGTGAGCTTATATCCATTCATTAATCTAACATTCTTCCATAGGTTTATGGAGTGGATGCTGCTAATATAACATTGCTGAGTAACTAAAGAGCCTGAAGGAGCAGGAAGGAGCAGGAAGGAACAGGAAGGAGCAGGAAGGAGCAGAAAGGAACAGGAAGGAGCAGGAAGGAGCAGGAAGGAGCAGAAAGGAACAGGAAGGAGCAGGAAGGAGTAAGAAGGAGCAGGAAGGAGCAGGAAGGCTTATGTGCTATGGAAGACCAAAGAAACAAAAACAAAAAATAAAATATAAGACAAAAACAAATGCTTTCTAATACATACATATGCATATATATATATCCCTGTTTTCCCTGGAATTTGTTCCTAATATCTTATCTGGAAATAGGGAAATAGGCTCTATGTAGTTGTCGTTAGTACCTCAAATTTCTTGATAAAATAAAATTTCTCTGTATTTTACAGGTGAGCACTAATTTAAATTACTAGTGTCCTTACCAAAAAAGGGAGCAAACTGAGATCAGAAACTGGCATAGGAGAACATTACATGACCAGAGAGGCAGAGATGAATAATGTACCAAAAAGCCAATATGTTTGGCTAATACCAGAAGATGAAGGGGCCAAGTGCTAAAATCACCTTTGGGGCCTTCATAAAGGAACACAGTAACAGTGACTCTGTTTTCAACCCTGTAAAGCTGAATGTATATTTCTACTTTCTAGAACTGTGAGGATAAACTTCTGTTGCTTATCCAATATATTAGTGGCAAGTCATTTTACCAGCCTTGGGATAGTTATACAGTGCCTCTGGTAAATCTAAAGTTATAGTTTGAGCAGGTTCCAGAATAAGGTTTTCAATATTCAGAGCTCATATATTTAACCTTAATACTTTATCTATTTTATGATATTAAAAAAGCATAATATAATATTAAGCCACTTGAGTATAGAAAAATTTAGGGTGATTTTTTTTCTAATATCAACATTTTTTTTTCAAAATAAAAAATAGATATTGACTAAAGATAAGCTTTGTTTTTAAATATTAAACATTTAATTTTCACCAATTCCTAGATTTTCTGGATTTTTATATTGCCTTACTGTATAGTCACTGATTAGGCACACTGACATTCTTTCTTCAATCCCACACATGAATGAATTAAATGAAGGCAAGTATAAATGTATACTTTGAACTGTATTTATTTATATAAAACATATTTGTTCGAAACACAATACAGATAAAAACAACTTTCTCTTCATTACAAAAGAATAGTTAATTTAGTATAACTACTAATTAACTGGCTCTCGTGGATTTCAATAGAAACAAATTAAAAAAAATCATAAGATTACCATTGTTGCAACAGAATAATTAGACTAACTACTACTACTTCTTCATAAAACACATTGTACTTTTTCAAAATGCAAGTTAATTAATTTTCATCCTGAGATTTAGCAAGAATAAATACTTTAACTCTACAAGTTAGAATATTAACCCTTCTCATAAGGCAGCAGATCTCATAGCCTAAGTATTTCTTAATGATCTCCAAAACTATTTACTTATAAGCAAAACCCTTCAGGAACAAGAAAAAAAAAAAGGTTTCTTTTAAAATACTCATGTAGTTGGATCATATGCTACATCTATTCCTAGCTGTTTGAGGAACCTCTGCACTGGTTTCTATAGTGACTGTATTGATTTACACTCCTTTTAGCAGTGAAAAAAAATTCTCCTTCCCCTACCCCATTTCAGCATTTCGTATAATTTACTGTTTAGATTTTAAATATTCTGACTTGTGTAAGACAAAAACTCAAAGTAATTCTAGTTTGCATTTCACGGATGACTAAAGTTTAAGAAATATATTTCTATTAAATTTTTATATTAAAATGTATTTCTCAGCCATTTAAATATTCTTATGTTCTATGACAAAATGTTTGGTTTCTTAGTGTTCAGTTTTGTGGATATTTTGGGTGTTTATTTTTCTCTACTACATACTAGATTTTGTAAATACTACATACTAACTACATACTAAACATCTGTCAGATGAATAGTGGATATTTTTTCCTAGTCTGTAGGATGACTAGTTTGTTAAATGGTTGCATACTTCAGATTACAGTGTGTATGCTATGGTATCCTTGTGGGTATGGAAGGACAGTGAGGGAAGCTTGCATACTGCCCTAATAGAATAGGTACTCATGTCTGCTTGCATACCACGTGACACAAAATAATACATCCTAGCAAGCTAGTGGAACCTTAGAGTAGGCCTGGAACAGGGTGGTGGCTGCTTTCCCCATCTTTACAGAAGTCCCTGCCCAGGCCCTGGCAGCCTAGTATCTCCCCATAGTGCCAGGGAGATTGTTGGTTATTCCACAGCTTGTTTCAGTTCACCATTGTTCCAAGGGCTGTATAAAAACGTGTGCTGCCGTGCAATACAGTACATCTGCACCTCGATGTTTCATGGGTCATGATTCTGTCTACTTCACACCTTCCTGGACCCTGGATCCCACAGAGATCCCATTTATTCATTGTTTACCTTTTTATTCCCGTGCTTCTGGGATTCTTATCATAAAGTCCTTCTGTGTGCCCATAATCTGAACATATAACAAATGATTTTATATCCTACAAAGCACATTTCTTCATAAAACACAACCTTTAGAAAATGGATAGATTTTGGAGGCTGGAGAGATTGCTCAGTAGATAAGACTATGGAGAGCTTTTGCAGAGACCCTTATTTCAATTCCCAGATCCACATGGAGAATAAACAATGTCTGTAATTCCAGTTCCGGGGACTTTTTATTATTTTTTCTGGCCTTGCAGACTTATAATTGCATATGGTGCACATAAATACATTCAGGCGCGCGCGCACACACACACACACACACACACAATAAATAATTAAAATAAATAAGTAAATAAATAAATAAATAAATAAATAAATAAATAAATAAATAAATAAAATGAATTTAGAAATGAAGATACTTAGGTCGGTCTCGATTTCCATCACTTTTAAAACAAATTAGGGCTTGAGAGATGGCTCAGTGGTTAAGAGCACTGACTGCTGCTCTTCCAGAGGTCCTGAGTTCAATTCAGAGCAACCACATGGTGGCACACAACCATCTGCAATGGAATCAGGTGCCCTCTTCTGGTGTGTCTGGAGAGAGCAATGGTGAATACATAAAATTGAAAAAGATAAAGAAAAAAAAAAAAACAAGTTAAATAGATTTGATAATTGGTTAAAATTTTACTCCATTAGTTAAATAACATTTTTTCCAGATAATTTTACATTTCAAAACCAAAACACATACAAAGCACATTTGCACATATGTTTCACTGCTGTTCCATTCACAATATCCAGGAAATTGAAACAAACTATATGTCCACCAACTGATAAATAGATAATGAAAATATGATAAATTTACACAAGACAATATAATTCACCTATTAAGAAAAATGAAGCTATGAAATTCACAGGTAAATAGATGGATCTAGAAACAATCATTCTAAATGAAAAACACAAACCCAGAAAAACAAATTTCACCTGTTTTTTTTTTTTTTATTTGTAGATGATGGTTTTGTATATTTAGAGATGTATGCATTTAGAATATTCATAGAATTAATTGGTAAAAAATCTCAGGGAGGTGTTACAATTTCAAGGGAGGGGACAGAAAATACAATTGTATAAATGGGTAAAGTATAATGATTGAAAATGGTTAAATTAGCTGAGAAATGGAGTAAAGAGTAGAGATGGGAGTATGGAGAAGAATAAATATTACTAAGGACCTTCTGAGAAATTCATACAGTATCTTTGTCTTGTAGAATCTTCCTTAAACATATAATATACATATATAATAAATTTAAATTAATTTATTCTACTATGCCCCAATACAATACCACATGCTAACAAATTTTTAAAAATCAATACTAAGAATGTGCTACCACTTTTGAAGTTGTTAGCCAATGGCACCGCATAGATCCACAAACATTACTAGCTATTTCCATTACTTTCATTATTTTCCTGAATGTGGTGCTAAGAATATTCCTGAAGTCACCACATAATTGCTTCATAGTACACAGAAGAAGTAAATGGCACCAATTTGGAAGCTTGATCTTCATTTCTCATCTTTCTAAACACCCAGAGATTTTACTTTTTCCTACCGTAGGAAAAAAATTATCATCAGTATTACCCAGCTTAAAATCCCAAAAGCTATAATAGCCATTGGCCAGACAAGATATGCTCACTGTTCTGAACTAATGATCAGCAGTACTACTGGGGCAAAGAACCCTAGGCAAAAACTCTAGAAAGCAAGGCCTTAGAAAGAACCTGTTGCTATTATTCTAGTAAGTGGGTATAGTATTAAACTGACACGTAATGCCTTATCCTTATTCCCACATGTAAGGGGAATCTCTAAATTCTGGTCAGAGAATATTCCCCTTGCAATGCATGCTATTAACTCAAAACTCCCAGCTGGTCAACATGCAGAGAATAAGAGACTATGTAGCTCTTAGCCCTAAATGGGAAATATGTATCATGCCCTCATCTCCCGAGGTTCAGGAAATCATTGCAGAAGAGAAAACAAAAAGATTTTAAAGTCAGAAGGAGTAGATGGTTGCAGTGAAATAGAGTTTTCCATATTTAACAGAAAATTGCACATATGAATTCACAGTGGCTGTCCACCATATACATGACTCTGGAAAGCTAAAGACAGAAAAATCCCCAGAATTAATCAGAGTAGTTGGGTAGGGAATGCTGAGAATGGAGGGGACATGAAGTTCTACCCATAGTTAAGACTCTATTGACAATTGATATCTGCTAGGAGAGTGAGAGGAGTGGGTTCCCTTTTTAAGAGTGCGGGCCCTGAGAGCCCAACCATGTTTGATTCAAAGGCCATACACCCAAGAATATATGGGAAACAAAAACTAGACTCAATATTTTTGATTTTTAAAAGAGAATACAAAGTTGTATATACATATCATATTTATATTATATACAGATATACATACCACACAAAAAATAAGTAAAATAAAATGCTTGTATAGGCAAAGACCATGTTAACCAAAATGTTCATTGCCCATAATTCTAGGATATTGAAATTTTACTATGATTCTTTTCATTGAAAATTTCTTGGTAGAGAAATGAAAATCCTTCTTTTTTTAAAGAAATTGTCTTCAAATACCATTGATTTCTGAGATACAATTATAAATTTTTAGTAAATAGCTCGAACACTTTTCAAAAAATAAATTAGGCAGTAAATTTCAAAATATATATTATATGCAGCTTATTATGAACTAAAATTTAAGACATTTGTCTTAAATAGCAGCATTAATAATTTTTAAAAAGTTAAAATATCAACTCACCGGACCACCCAGAACTCCTAGAGACTAATCCACCAACCAAAGTGTATACATGGAGGGACCCATGGCTCCAGGTACATATGTAGCAGAGGAAGGCCTTATCTGACATCAATGGGAGGGGAGCCTCTTGGTTCTGTGAAGGTTTGATGCTTCAGCAAAGGGGGATGCTAGAGCAGTGAGACAGGAATGTATAAGTGGGGAGAGGAGCACTCCCATAGAGGCAAAGAGGAGGGGGGAGGGGCAACAGGATGGGAGGGTTGTGGAGGGGCAACCAGGGAGGGGGATATCATTTGAAATGTAAATGAATAAAATGATTAATATAAAAGTTAAAATTTTCTATTTCAGTGGGAAAACATCTTTCAGAGCAAAATAAGTGATAGCTATATTTGTTTGATTTGTACCTAGCATAAGATATGATTATAACATGCAAGATATACATCTCTGTTATACATTAATGAGTGAATACTTGCCATAGAAATACTTCCAATCTCAGCTAATATAGTATTTGCTTGTTATCTTTATTTTGTCTTTTGATCTTACATGGATTTATTTTGAAAATATTACAGGTTCAGTGATTTCCAATCTCTCCCAGCTCTCAACTCCGCACCCCTCCCCACTCCCCAAACTTGATCCCTAACCCTGTTTTCCTCCCCAACCCCTTTCCCATCCAGCTACTTTGCTCCATCCACCTCTAAAGTCCATTTATTTCACCTTTTTGATAGAGACTCAAATGTCTTCTTTTGTTCTATAGCTTCCTGTGTTTGTGGATTGTAGCATGGTAATACCTTACTTTATGGCTAATATCTACTTATAAATGAGTACACATCATGTGTTTCTTTCTGGTCTGGGTTACTTCACCCAGGTAGTTATTTTCTAGTCTCATTCGTTTGCCTGAAAATCTCACAATGTCTTTGTTTTTAATAGGTAAGTAGTATCTCATTGTGCAAATGTCCCACATTTTCTTTATCCTTTCTTTGGTTGAGGGAAATCAGTGGAGGTGGCATCTCTAGGGCAGGGGTGCCTCTCAGGAGACTATGGGGGTGACCATACCTGAAACTTTTACAATTGAGAGATATAGAGCCTAAAGTTGCCACCTCCTTTAGCCAGGTAGAACTTCCAGTGGAGTGAGGGGTACACCAACCACCCACAAAACCTATGACCTAAATTTGTCCTGCCTACAAGATATACATGGCTAAAGATGGAGCAGAGATTACAAAATGGCCAACCAATGGCTGGACCAATTTTAGATCTACCACATGGGAGAAAGCAAACCCTGCCACTATTAATGATACCCTTATATGCTTACAGATAGGAGTCTAGCATAACTGTATTCTGAGAGGGTTCATCTAGCAGTTGATGGAAACAGATGCAGAGACCCACATCCAAACAATAGGTAGAAATTTGGGAGTCTTGTGAAAGAGTTGGGTGGGGAGATTGAGAGGGTGTGATGGTGGTACTGGAAGGAGAATAAGGAGGGGGCTTCAATCAGGCTGTAAAGTATATGAATAAATTTGTGACTTTGACTCTTGAATAATGTAAGCCATTTATTTGAAGAGTGCTTCCAATTTTAGATTTACTTATTTTTTCATTATGATTCACCTCAGAGTATTCATTTTGTTTGAGAATTAAACAAAAGGGAATCTATGGCCTGTTAAGGGATCTATCTCTACCTTTACATGTTAATATACTACTCCTGAATTTCTATTGATATTAGTATCAAGAAATTACTCCTATATTTCTATTGATATTAGTATAAAAAATCTAATTTTTTGCCAGTTTAAATTATAGTACATACAATGAAGTATAATGCATAAAAACTTAACATAAAAAGTTAACCTATAACTATGTTACTAAATTGTATTTTACTAAATTATTATTTTATCATATTGTTGGAAATTAATTCTTTACTAATAAAAATGCTTATTATAGAGCAATATCCTATTTTATGCCCTCAAGAACTTCAAAACTCTGTGTTTGCTGAATATCTTGGTCATATTAAGAAGCAACATATTAACTTATATGGTCTAGGTTTTGGTATGTATGCTCTATGATGTTGACAAGAAGAAATCACTGAATGATGTATTTCTCAAAATATAGCCCCATTGCCAAGCAATGTGTGGTACATATAATCTGTTTCTGTCTGTGTTTGTCTTTGTCTCTGTCTATCTCTGTCTCTCTCTCTGTCTCTCTGTGTCTTGTCTCTCTCTCTCTCTCTCACTCACTCACTCTGTGTGTGTGTGTGTGTTTAAAATTAATTTCAGTGCCATATTAAAGAAATATGGGACACTGTCTACAGGATCACAGTTCTTAGTCAGTACTAATGATTAGAAGGAAGACTCACACTCTTAACATTAAGCTACCCAACAAGTACCTATGATTGAATTACTTCTGCCACTGTGCTAAGGAAGAGACAAGTGTGACCAAGAGCACACATTTCTGTTTCAGTTACTAACCTATAAATATGTTTTAATACAACAATAAGTAGACAACCAAAGTCCCAGAATTTTGCACTTCCAAGATAAATGAACTTCTGTTTGGTTGAAAAGTTTATAAAAGCATGTTTTGTCTTCTTGGAATTATAGAAAAAAATCTAAGTTATGACTTCTAAAGACATAATAATTTTGAACAATAATACTTTCCTATGATTCTTCTAAGAATTGGCAAAATTTAGAACCTTAAAGCAATAATTCAATATTTAATAGTTCTAGAAGTGAGAAATCTTTAATCAGCTAAAGCCACATTGTTGTCTGTGGGACAGTGATCTGTGTCAGGCAATCTGACACCTGGTTGAGCTCAGGCAAAAAATTCTGGGAGACCCCGTGATATTTTTCACAAGGGACTGTACCATATTTTTAGCCAATGCTCCAGGAAGACTCCTGTAAAACCGGTCACAGCCTTTGAAACCCCTGTATAGAGAGAGGCCTGGTGTGTGAGATTTGTCACGTAAAAAGCAACCCTGAGTCCCCGGCAAGCACATGAGGCACCAAAAGGTCCTCAAGCCGGGCCAATGGAAAGTATGGGTTACCAAACATCTGTCCCCTCCCTGACCCGAGTAGCTCTCTCTCTCCCCTCCTTCTCCACCCGACTGCCCTGTCTGCTCCTGTGCGTGCTCGCTGCCCCGCCATCCAGAATGAATAAAGGTGAAAACTACTTTGGCGTAGGAGAACTTTGTCTGGGAGCTGTAAAAACTTTTGACCCATGAAGAGATCCACTCTCTGGGCCAAACGGTGGGAAGCACCGACATGGCAGTGGCAGCGGCTACAGAGGACACCGCCCTACGGCCAAGACTTGGCATGGGGGGAGGAGAGTGCTCCGAGTGAGCAGAGCTAGAGAGAACCCGGGGTGGCTAGTCTCTATCTGCGCTCCTTCCCTGCGCCAAACTACCGGGTGGCGTTTGCCCAGCCGGGCCTGTATTGAGGTGGGACATAGTGGCACTTGGGTGGGGATGGCCACTGCATTGGCCCAGCGAGGCAGCTGGCGTCTGCAGCTTGCCCCATCTCTAGCCGCCCAGACCTGACTCGATTAGGGGCGTGTGCACATGCGCGCCCGCAGGCTCGTCTTGCAGAGATCTCGTGACTGGAACCGGGCGTTGAGCGAGAAAGCGCCAAAAGTGGCCAGGGGAGCCAGCGTTTCTCCCCACGCAGTGGTGCAGCAGTTGTCAGAGATGCATTTTTGCCAATCCTCTATTGAAAATTTGTTCCAATGCTGTAGTTGCTTCTAGAAGTCTACAGTTCCTGTATCACAAACTTTTCATTTATCTTCATAACTGGTATTCACATTCTGTTATCTACTGTCATCACATTAGCTCTGATACCTTTTTCTCTTTTTCATATTTTGAGACTCCGTGTATATGGTATGTGAGTGTGTGTGTGTGTGTGTGTGTGTGTGTGTGTGTTGTTATTTGGGAGGTGTCTCGATATAATGCAGAGTATTCTTTACTCCAAGATCCTTGCTTAACTCAAAGACTTCTGGAAAACAAATTTAGCGAAGTAAGATGACAAATTAATATATTCCTGAGAGTGGGAGCTTAAAATCCTACTAATATTTTTTTAAAATATGTGTAATTTATCAATTAGAAACTATATGGAGCAACGTAAATTGAGAAGGAATGATTTGAAAGAGTGAATCTTATAACAAGCTATCGTTTTTTAGAAGGCAACACAAAATATATGTTTATATTAGTTTTTATTTCTGAGTAAAAGCAAATTTCCTGAACAAAGTTGTTCTGAAGTTTTTTAAAGAGCAATACTCAGTTACTAGCTATATACCATTCTTAGGATATTAACATTAACCACACTTCCCTGTGAGAATAACTAAAACTACTGGGTAATTTATTTCTTCCAATGTATTTTTATTTGTTAAACCACATAAAAGAGGTGTGTAATATATAATTTAAAACTTAAAAAAAGTTATAGAATAATTTCTCTGCCTCTGTTATTAATATATGTGAACACAATGACAAAGAATACCACAAAACATACAAAACAAACTTGGTAAAATGGAATATAAAAGGTAGTAAAGCTAAATTATATCTGTAAATGATTTAAATCTTTAAACATAAAAATAACAGTTAAATATATTTAAAGGAAGAAATAAAAACAACAAAAAGACTTAAAGGCCCAAATCTAAATATGCTATCATGCCCTCAATATTTAAGGTAGATTTTCTCCCTCAGCTAATTCTCTAGAAGTGACTTTACAGTCATCACCCAGAGATGTGCCTAGGTGTCCTAAATTAAGTCATGTTGTCAAGGAAGATTAGCTATCTTGGGCTTTAGAGAACAATGATAACATTACTGTGAATAGTTTCAGACTAAAATAAGTTTACTTAAAGACCTGTCCTCATTTGTAACAGGACTCAAAAAACAGCACCAGAGGTGACAAAAATAAGGTACTTTGAACAAACCTACTAGGAACGATCTTCTATTCTCATTTGATGCAGGAAAAAAACAAAAACAAAAACAAAAACAAAAACAGTACACAGTATTTCATTGCTCAAATTGCAATAATGTGCTCTCATTATTCCTCTAGTCATGTATTAGAAACAAAGCAGGGTGTCTACTGCTAGTGGCCCAATGGCTGTTAGAAGTAAGTTATGTAAGATGGGATTTTTATCCCATAATAAGAGACAACAAGAGACAAAGCTAGAATTCTCCCCACCTGCCACCCCTGCCGGTAATACCAGGTGATATCTGACCTTATTCTAATTTGTTTGTCATGTAGAAGTCAGTACGATATTGGGGTATACTCCTGTCATATATGTTTATCCACTAAATAAAAAGTAGTAAATGGAAAATGTCAAAAGTTTTTAGAATAAAAAAGAATTTTTACAGAAAGCATACCTTTTCTTTGAACAAGTGGGAAATCTAAAATCCTGACAGAAAAATATCTGAATAATAGAACCAGCCCAGTTTCATATACTTGAATGATTAGCTCCCAATTGGTTGACTGTTAGTAAGAACTAAGAGGTGTTAGAGGATGTAAAACACTGTGGGTAGATTTGAACTTCCGAAAGTACACAACAGATGCTGCGTCTGTGTCTCTCTCTCTCTCTCTCTCTCTCTCTCTCTCTCTCTCTCTCTCTCTCTCTCTCTCTCCTTGCTGCTTTTGTATTGGATGTAAGCTCTCAGTTACTGCTCTAACATTATGCCTGAATGCTTGCTGCCTGGACTCTCATCCTCTGAAACTCTAAGCAAGTGCCACAACCAAATTCTTCCTTCTAGAATTTGATTTGGTCATACAGTCTCTTTACAGCAGCAATAGAACAGTAACTAACACAACTAACACAATATGCATCAGCAAAGAAATAAAGAAAACATCTTATATGCACATGTTGGAATTTTATGCAGCTGTAATAAAATGAGATCATGGAATTTGAGAAAAATGAATGCAATGAAAATCATGCTAAGTTACATAAACCAGTCTCAGAATGATAAAAACCATATGTTTTCTCTTTTATGGAATGTGTGTTTGTGTGTGTGTTTCTATATATGTATATTTGAAGATCACAAAACTAAAAGGGGGTCATGAGAGAGAAGGAGCTGATCTTAAAAGATGTAGGAAAAAAGAGTGTATTAAAATACATGTAAATGAAAAGTAGAATGTGTGATTAACTGAGGGGAGCGATCCAACTAGAATAAAAGAGCTATAGTAGTGGTGGGTGGTTAATTGTCACGCAGTGAGAAGTCTGTTTTCTGGTAGAGCTAAGGTTTAAATGCTGCAGGCCTATAAGGAATGGCAGACCTTTGCCAAAGCTCCTAGAATACAGCTTCTAAAACCTGACTACATCTTTCCATAGGTCTGTGACATTTGGTCACGTAAAAAATGGTCTCGCCCCCCAAGCCCCACCATAGATAGAGGCATAGCCATGCAGCCCCAAGCCATTCCCATGTTAATGAGACACCCAGAGGCTTATCCACACCCCTTTCCAATTAATATTTGTACCTCACCCCTCCCGGAGGTCGCAGGTAAGGTCTCACCCATGCCACTCTCCACAATGAAAATAAACACCTAGAACTATGGACTGTCTCTATTCATCTTCTTCTGCAGTGGTAAACAATGGGAACCAGCCTTTGCTTAATGAGCTGCAGGTCTACCCTCCCATCGAAGCTGTCTCAGCATCTCCAGCCTCAGCAGATTTCTGCCCAAGTCAAAGCACCTAGCAGGCACCCAAGCCACCAACTGGTCCCGGTGGAAACCCCATCTGTGCCCCTTCTAGCTCTTCTGTGGCACCCAGCAAAGCCTGCGGTGCCCAGAGCTAGAAAACTCACTGAGACGGCTGCCATGTTTCCCCTGGGAACTGCTGCCCCTCCAAGATCCATGGGCTGGGCCTCTGCAAAGGCTTCCTACAGCCTGGCTAGCCTGGAGGACTGTGGGCCTAGGCCATGCCCATGCCTCACTCAGGAGCTGCAAGTGCTCGGGGCAGAAACAGGGACTTCTCTCCACCCTGCGCCATTTGTTCCCACAGTTAATAATTCAGAAAAAAAAAGTATAATTGCAAATATGTTATGATGAAGTCCAATACCCTGTATGTTAACCTGAAATAATATAATATAATGAATAAATATGAAATAAAATTAATCCAAGAAGCATTTATAAACTTGAAAACTACATTAAGTTAAGTGAATGTAAAATGTATAGACAAAACAATTTGAAGATCAAAGGAAAAGATTAAGTAAGCTTAAAATTAGAAAATAAAAATTTAGCTAATATGAGCAAAGGAGAGAAGATAAACTCAAAACAGTATATAAAACCCTTAGAATTCTGAGGAAAATAACTGAAGTTCTATTGTCTCTATCACCAAATACCTAAAACACAAGAGAAAATTTGATGTAAGAGTATTCAACCAAATATGACCTAATTAGATTAATGGCATTAATTCAAATAGTAAAGAAATGTAGTAAATCTCAAATAGGATTAAACAATGAAGAAACCATTATCTAGATACCATAGTCTAATTGCTTAAGATTAAATAAAATAAAACTCCTGAAAATAATTATAGAATAAAAAGCATTACGTATAGATGAACACTGAGTTGAGTAACAGTAGATTCCTCATTTCTGAAGGAAAGCATTCTATATGTAATGTAATATAGCAGGTTGTTTTTCTTTATAGTTTAAGAAAAAAATTAATGCTACCTGATGTTGCTCTCAGTGAATGTATAGTAAGTACTTAAGGTAATTTTATAAGTAAACATGCAGAATAATGTGACCTGAATGAATGCAAATTTCTATATTTCATCAAAGTGTGAATATATGTACATATGAATAGATAATGTTATATGCTTAGAAGAAACAGTAAAAGTAACATTGAAAACAATAAACTAAAAGGACAAATGTTTATTTTGTCTGTGAGTCTAGCCTTTATTACTGAGTCATAGCTTCATATGTTTGTTTAGCTTGAGGTTTTTGTGGAACTCTAACAGCAGGAGTAGAGTGTCTCTGACTCTTTTGCCTTCTCTTGGGACCCTTTTCCTCCCATTGAGTTTCCTTGCCCAACCTCGATGTAAAGGTTTGTACCTAGACTTACTGCATCTTGTTATGCCTTGTTCATCTGACATCCCTGGAAGGCCTGCTCTTTTGTTAAGTGAAAATAAGGAACAGTGGATCTGAGGGAGGGCAGATTGGATTGGGAATGGGGAGAGTGGAGAACTCAGAAGAAACTGCAATTAGATGTATTGTATGTGTCAAGATTTTTTTTTTAAGATAGCACTAGTAAGCCAGAAATGGTTGCATACATCTTTAATCCCAGCACTTAGAAGGCAGAATTTGGGAGATCTCTAAGTTCAAGTCCAGCCACCGGTACATAGTAAGACCTTGTCTTAAAAACAAACAAAAAATCAAGATGTTACTGTGAAACAATTTCCAAATATTCAACAGGAAATAATGCTACATATTGAAAAGAAGAAGATAGAGAGGAAAGCATAATAAAATTAGAAGGGGTAGTACTTCAGATCTTGGCAAAACAGGGACTTTTGTGATTTAGAATAAAGTCAAGAGAACAGTTTAGGTTCTGACCTGTCAGCTTCTTAAAAAATATGTCTCAGTGTGGTGGCTTTTCAACTCCCAGCTCAGCTCACTGGAAAAAATTGTGTGGCCTAAAGCAAAGAGCCTTGCCAAACAAAATAAAAACACAAATTTCTGAGAAAATCAGTTGGGACATAAAAGTTTCTGAATGGGAATTTAAATGTCAATCCAAGAGAACTAGACCACATAAAAGTCTCCAAATAGTCTCTGGAATTTAAAGTGCTATATGCATTTGCAATACTATGTACATGTCCTACAATGAAAAGGCAGAAGTTACTTGCCTCTATCTGTCCTTGTCACCTTGTACAGCCAAAGATGAATGATAAATAAGTTTTTGTTTTGTTTTCCAAATTCTTAAAGTGTGAAAACATGCCTCCTAACAAAGATCTTGTTGGCAAAGAGTAGACACTATTTATGGACAATCATTTCCTGACCATTAAATTTATAATAACACTAGTGTGAATATTAAGGTTTCCAGTCTTAAAATAAATACAAGAATGTCTTTTTATAATAACACTAGTGTGAATATTAAGGCTTCCACTCTTAAAATAAAAACAAGAATGTCTTAAAAAAAATAATAAGAGACATCTCTACTGTTGTATACCAAAGAGAAGGGCATTTAGAAAATTGTCCCAGTAATGTGCTAAATAAATAATCATGAACATAAATTGGCACACAGCAATAATATGATGATTAATCTTCCTTATCTGCTTGACTGAATTCGAAACTACTTAAAGAAAACAACTCTGATCGGTCTAGGCGTTTGTTTTCAGAGAAGTTTAACTGAAATAGGAAGAACTACCTTGAATGTGTTTGGCAACATCTCAAGAGCAGGATCCTTAATTGAATGAAAAGGGGGAAAGGAGAATGTCAGCTGAGCACCAGTATTCCTATTTTGCTTTGTGACTGTGGGCTTGATAGATTGCCTTGTGCTCTCACTGCCATGCCTTCCTTGCTGTGATGGAGTTTACCTACAAACTACGAGACAAAATAAATTCTTCTCTAAGTTTTGTTCAGGTATTTTGTCACACAATCAGGAAAAGTAATTTAGTACAAAAAACAAAGCATAAATGTGTTAGATGTGAAGTGAACTATCTTGTTCTGAAAAAATACTGAAGTGGGCAAAGAAAGAAAAATGTATGCTATATTTGGGTAAGAAATGAAGAGAAACATAAAAGACATAAAGAGGATTTTGGAATTACTTAAGACTTCAAGCAAGCTGTTTAATATTACTCCTAAAAAAAAAAAGAAAACTAAGGAAAGGACTACAAGTGTAGATGAGTGATAGAATGATTGTCTGACTTGCATGAAAGTACAGGTTCATTCCCCGTTAATGCAAAACAAACCTTGATAAAACAGCAAAACAAAAATATATAAGGAAATTAAAGGAACAAAATTATTAAGGAATCAAAGAAAAATCATTCAGAAATTATAAAATCCAATAATAGGTATTAAAAGTTCACCAAAAAGATCCAAGACTATATTTATGTGGCAGAAGAATGAATCCACAACCCTCCCCAAAGTAATTAAAGTGAATGAAAAGAAAATCTGAAGAAGCATAATCAGAAATCTGTAGGGCACCTTAACACATACCAACATATACATAATGAGATTCACTGAAGAAGAAATAGCACAGAAAGGGCTGTAGTATGTTTTATTTTGTGTGCCTGGCCCTTTAAATGATCCCCAATTTCTAGTTAACTGGTCTTTTAAGTGAACTGCTTAATCCTATTTCTTTCAGTTTTGGTTGCCTCTTGGACTTCTGGAAGGAGGAGAGGGTATAAAAAGCCATCAGAGGCCAATAAAGAGTAGGGTCCAGGTGAGAGAAGAGTATGGTCAAAGAGTAGGATTAGAAAAGACAGTTGATGCGGGAAGAAAAGAGATTGAACAGCATGAAAATAAGAAACTGTTGAGCGAGAAGCTGAGTTGAGCCAGAGAAGATATTGTTAGGATATATTTGAAAGTGAATTGGGATAGCACAGGGAGAACACAGTTGGTGACAGTTGAGACAGGAGAAGCTGAACTGAACAGATAGGCTAGAAGAGTTGTTATAGTTTAGAGCTTCTGGTATTGGAAAACCTGGGAGAAGCGACTATTTAAGCACATAGCTGGGGAACTGAGGGAAGAATATTTTGAAGAAACTTTTGAATAAGCTGCACTGGAATCTAGGAGGAGGGCTGTCAGGGAGTTAAGAGAACTGGTTACTATTTGTAAGAAAAGTAAAAATAAATAAAACAAAAAAAAAACACATTTTACAAGGGGCAGTTCAAGGGTTTGCAGTTGCTGCTGAAGAAAATATTAAATGGAAAATGTTTTAAACAATGTATTGTCTTTTCGGCTTAATGTTAAAATGTGTATCTTTATGGGTTGAAATTTATATATCGTCAAGGTTCTCTACTTCTACATGTCTCTAGAAGAGAATTTATTTCCTCAGCATTGCCTGATTCTAGAAATTATTTCAACTACTTGGTTCATGCCTCCTACCTCTTCATCATCAGAAATACCATTACCCTGACCTCTGTTCTTGTCATCACATTTTCTTCTCTTTTCTATCTTAATCTTGTAGCTTTAAAAATGTTTAATTTTTGCATCCATATACTTTAAAAATGTAATATGATTGCTAATCTTAACAGTTTTTATTTAACAGAATATACAAAGACTTACATCATAAGGAAATACTTACGTTTTCTTAGGGGTATGTAAACAAATGCCTATGTACTTTAGACAGAGTACCAAGGACAGATAAAGTAATGATACACACAAGTCTAGCTTGGTCAACTGTTTGGGTTACATACAGACAATGAAGGTGGTTGTATTTAAAAGATCCTAACTCAAAAATATCTGCATCCTGTGAAGTCTCATCCCATCATGAATGAACACCTCATGGAAACAAGATCATGGAGTTCATCTTTTTTTTTTTAATTGGTTATTTTATTTATTTAAATTTCAAATGTTATCCCCTTCCCAGTTTCTCTCTGCAAACCATATATCCTATCCCCCCTACTTCTATGAGAGAGCCCCCACCCACCTACTTACTTTTGCCTCTCTGCCCTTGCATCCCCCTACACTGGGTCACGGAGTCTCCACAGGATCAAGGGCCTCCCTTCCCATTGATGCCAAATAAGGCAATCCTCTACTACATAAGCATCTAGAGCCATGGGTTCCTCCATCTGTATGCTTTGGTTGGGGGATCTGGTTGGTTGATTTTGTTGTTCTTCCTATGAGGTTTGTAAACACCTACAGCTCCTTCAGTCCTTTCCTGTGCTCAGTCCAATGGTTGGCTTCGAGCATCCAAATCTGAATTGGTCAGGCTCTGGCAGAGCCTCTCAAGGGACAGCCATACTGGGCTCATGTCAGAAAGCCCTTCTTAGCATCAGCAATAGTGTCTGGGTTTGGTGTCTGCAAATGGGGTGGATCTCTAGGTGAAGCAGTCTCTGGATGTCCTTTCCTTCAGTCTCTGCTCCACTCTTTTCCCCTACATTTCCTTTAGACAGGAGCAATTCTGGGTTAATATTTTTGAGATGGGTGGATGATCCCATTCCTCAACCAGGGACCATGCCTTATCTCTAGATATGGTCTCTATAGGTTTTCTCTCCACTTTGTTGGGTCTTTCAGCTAATGTCATCCCAGTTGGGTCTGAGGAGCCTCTTCTTTTGTGGCATATGGGACTTTCTAGTGGCTACCCCCAGTTCCCCATCCACCACTGCTACACATATCCATTCAATTTCCTGACCCTCTGTACTTCTCCCCTGTTTCCTCCCACACCTGATCCTGTACCCCCTTTCTCCCTCTTTCTAACAAGTCCCTCCTTCCATCTAACTCCAATGATTATTTTTCCCCTTCTAAGTAGGAGTGAAAATCCACATTTTGGTCTTGCTTCTTCTTGAGATTCATATGGTCTGCTAGTTATATTGTAGGTATTCTGAGATTTTTGCCTAATATCCACTTATCAGTGAGTATATACCATGTGTGAAGAGTCCATCTTTTATTCAGTGTTCCAGTTCCTATATGATCTAGCCTGTCTCCAGATCACTGGTAGCTTGTGTAATGGGAAAATGGAGTATTGGGTGGAAATTATGGTGATTCTCTCCTACTTTTACTACTTGTTAAATTTATCTTTTACTTTTACCACAGACCAACATACCATTGGAGTGTTCTAATTATTCTGTTGCCATGACAAGTGGGCCAAGGCATCCTCTATTCTCTGAAATGGTGATCATTGCCCTCTCCTGGTCCACCACCCATTCTCTTCTGAGAAAGTGAAGGTCCCCCTTGGTTATCCCCCAACCCTGGCACCTCTTGCCTCTGTTGGGTAGTTGCATCATCTCCCACTGAGGCCAGACAAGGAACCCAAGTAGAAGAATATATTCCACAGATGGCAGACAGCTTTAGTGATAGCACCTGCTGCAGTTGTTTAGGACACAGATGAGGAACAAACTACACATCTGGTACATATGTGCAAAGGTCTAGGTCTAGCCCATATGTGCTCTTTAGTTGGTGGTTCAATTTCAGAGAGACAAAAGATTTCAGGTTAGTTGACTTTATTGGTCTTCCTGTAGAGTTCCTATATCCTTCAGGGCCCTAACTCTTCCATAAGAGTTTTCAAGGTCCATCCAGTGTTTGGCAAATATGACAAGGACATGAAATGAGCATGAGCTTGTGGGGAAAATTGCACTAATAGATTTGTTCAACCCAGGGTTATAACATATTATTCTTAAACTTCAAAAGTTCATTATTTTATCATTAATCAATAGAAGTTTTTTAAAGCTATTAACCTAATCTTAACAAAACACTGCTACTATTACCACAGTTATGGACTTAGTATTTTAAATTTATTTTGCTCATCTATTAAAAAAGTTTTGCCATGACTAAATGACATAAATCTAATGCCCTTTCTACAATATATATTTCAGTATAAACTACAATTTGTAGTAATGCTAAGGTATCTAAACCTTTATCTCTTTTTATAGCCATAAAATTTCTTATAAGATTTAGGGAATTTAATTAAATCTACCTGTCACAGTTCAAATGGACTCCAGGTAAATGTTCCTGTCATCAAACATCCTAAGCTTCCCTACCTGTCTATACCTAATAGTGGGATTTCTCTGTTTCTCCCTTTCTCTGGGATATTACCCTGGTCCTTTGCTCTTTTCATAGTCTTGGGACTCCTGTTCCCCAACTATCAGGACCATAGACCTAAATGTTTCAAATCCACACACAAGATAAAAAGAATTCCTTTAAACTTCCTTCTGTCCCTAGTGCATCTGTCCCAGATGATGCCAATTCAAGTACAAACTATTCCAACAACTCACCAGTCCCACATGTTCTCTTCAAATCTCTATGCTAGAGATCTCCAAAGTATCTATGCCCAGACAGTTCAGTTTCAGAAACTTTTCCAATACTACTTGCATTGTCCTTACCCCAGATGGTCCCATTGAACCTGAACATGGAATGAAAAACCTGGCTTTTCCCAACCTGACCAACATTTCAGCTTCCTTGGGTCCTTAACAAGCTGCAATGTATGCAGGAAGCAGACAAAGAAGATGATGCCCATTTACTCAGGTACCCAGTGATAAAACATGGAGATTAAGGGTTCTCTAGCAGGCCCAAGCATGAAAAACACAGCTCCGAGTCTGACAAATATGATGGCAACACGTTTTGTCTTTTACCCTTCCCCTGCTTGCTAAAAACCATTAGATTACATTTCTAAAGCTAATTTCCAAGGTTGGTTTGGTCACTGACTCATTCTTGAGACAAAATACCAAGGTTCAACAATCAAAGTTCATTATTTGGCTAACATGTCCAATCAGGATTTCCCAACTCACCCTAACACAGACTATCTCTTTTCTCCTAAAAATACTATTTCCTACAAGAAACAATTGCTGCTTCATGCTTGGTGCTTGGTGTTCAGTGTTTGGCGCTCGGTGCTTGCTGCCTTTGCTGGCTTTATGCCTTGCAACCTCACCCACATGCTTCACCCTCTGGGATAATAAATCTCTTTTGTGCTGAAAACACAGTGTCTGGGCATATTCTATATCAATTCTGAGGGGGTGTCCTACCTTACATTATAAATCTTTAATTTTAATACACAATAGCTGTAAAATACAAGTATAGTAAAATTATATATGTCAGTGAATATTTAAAGCAAAGAATGAAAATGTAGTGGGAGATGAGTTATTAAAAGGGAACACAAATATATTTATTCATGTACTTTTAGTGAGGGTTCATAATTGTGTGTCATAGTTCTTTTTTATTTAAATGCTAAATTAAATTTATATTTAAATATTCCAACAATCCTCACACAATTTCATATGATAAAGTACTTTTAAAGTATAACAATATAATTTTCATTAGAAAAAATATACTAACCTGCTGAATATATTTAAGTTGATCATCCAATGCATTGATATGATACAAGCAGAGTCCTATGAAGGACATGTTCTTATTGACCTTGTGATATCACTGTCACTAAGCCCCCAAATGTGAATCATTTTCTTTACTCTTTTTTCTATTCAGATAGAAACTAATTTGTCAGCATGCCAGCTTTAACTAGCTGAGATGAAGCTAAGCTAATTTAATAGGAACTGTTCAATAGCTTCGACCGACCTGACACTGTCATTTAAAGTGCTTCTCTGCCTCACTGTCTTTCATTATTCCCAATTCTTTCTTCAGAATGGTTGAACACCAAGTCAAATAATATACTTAGCAGTCAATAGGCCTGACGTTTTTCTCAAGGACATTCTTGTGTTGCCAGAAACTGTCAAGTGGAAAAACATATACTGTGAAGGTGAGAGGACGCTAATTAAATATACATAGTTTTAGCCAAAGAAGCATGAGGCACAGCTTGCTGAATGAAAAACTACTGCCTCTTCACTGAGGTCACAGCTGTTGTCTACCATAAGTTCCTAAATTGCAGCTTCTCTGGGATAGGATGTAACATCCCTGCACTTACACAAGGTCCAGGCCATCCTTTGGAATTCAGGTGTTATCATTTTGGTTCAATTAGGCATGCCTCATACCTAGGTTATTTAACCTCTCTACATCCTTGGATAAATGTGCTGATTTTTGAGTCTTAAGAGTCACTCTGGGGTTGGGGATTTAGTTCAGTGGTAGACTACTTTTGCCTAGCAAGCACAAGGCCCTGGGTTCGGTCCTCAGCTCCGAAAAAAAAAAGTTACTCTGACATATGCAGGGAATGAAGTGTGAGAAAGATATAATCTTTGCTTTTGTAAAATCAGGAGGGTAAAGTGTGCAATGATGCCTTGATTTAAAGCAAATCTCCTTTCGAGATCCTTAGTATCATCTTAATCAACCTCATGGGAACGTTTAACTTGCCATGTTTAACAAGTTAATGGTAACAATTTCCCTATGCTCGAAAACCAGGGTTAATATATTCAAAATGTTCAACACAATGTCGCAATGTATATGCAACAAAGCTATTATTACAGGTTTGATTTTAAGAAAGAGTTTTGTAAAAGGACATTCTAGATGATCCTTTTATTTTATTATTTAAATCAGATTATTACTGATGGCCTGAACACTCCATCTTTAATATTAATATATACCATTGGTTTGATCCTTTTAGCCACCACAAAGCCAATGTTTTCTCTTGTTTGCTTATTTGTTTATTTGCTTGCTTATTTTTTAAACAAAACTATCTCCTAAAATATTATCATTTCAATGATGTAGCAAACTGATTTCAGAGTTGCACTCTCACAGCAGTTTATACATTAAAATAAAATTGTAGGCCCTTCAATGCTTGATATTTTGATTACATTTATATTCTAACTATCAACTAATAATCCATTTTATACAAATATTGTAGAACAAAAAATTATCAAATATAAAACAGCTGGATACTCTGACAGCTGAAACAAACAAAACACTTTATAGACTATGCTTGTAGTTGATCCGTTTTAAGGCAAATAATCCCAATATCTGCCAATTATACTTCTCAAACTCTCAAGTACAGATTGGATACTTTATCGCATATTTTCACAGCATTTAAAATAAAAAAATATGAGCCTACTTTTTTTTTAGTTTACAAAGCGCTGCTATGCCATTGACAAAAGTTGATTCCTAGTTAATAAAATAAATAAATACAAAAGTTCTGAGAGTATTATGTCTTCTAAATGAATAGAAACAGGTGACACACATTACTTCTAATGGGGAATCATGATTTGTTTACTTTTATGTCTTAAATCAGGTATCACTTTTTGCTCAAAGCATCAGCAGTTGCATAAAATAATATGAATAAGTGACAGGAATGATGGTACACAATTTAAATCTTAGCATGAGTGAGTCTGGGGGAGGTAGGACTCTATGAATTCAAGGCTAGCCTGCTCTACATAGCCAGTTCCAGGACATATAAAGACACATTGTAAGACACAGACTCATTCATAACTGAAAAACAGCATAGGCATCTTTGCTAGTGCAAGGTTATAATCTTGGGAATTGCATAGTAGAGAATGGGGGATTGAGTTCCAATAACTGAGCCAGACTTTAACATGTATCATTATTTAATAATAAATTGAAGAATAAAGGAAAATATTATGTTCATTATTTGCAGTAGCTATGTGTACTGGCTAGTTTTGTGTGTCAACTTGACTCAAGCTGGAGTTATCACAGAGAAGGGAACTTCAGGTGAGGAAATGCCTCCATGAGATCCAGTTGTAAGGTATTTTCTCAATTAATGATCAAGGGGGAGGGTCCATTGTGGGTGGTGCCATCCCTGTGCTGGTAGTCTTGGGTTTTATAAGAGAGCAAGTTGAGCAAGCCAGGAGAAGCAAGCCAGTAAGTAATATCCCTCCATGGCCTCTGCATCAGCTCCTGCTTCCTGACCTGCTTGAGTTCCAGTCCTGACTTCCTTTGGAGATGAACAGCAACATGGAAGTATAAGCTGAATAAACTCTTTCCTCCCCAACTTGCTTCTTGGTCATGATGTTTGTGCAGGAAACTCTGACTAAGACACTATGTGTAGGCATAACATTTTCATACAGTGTGTAAATTTTACCCTTGTGTTATTCAAATTTTGATTTTTCTGCCCTCATATGTTGTTTCAATCTAGACATGGCTTTGTTATGTTTATTTTTAGAAGCTCCAGTCTCACGTTTGTATAAACTTTGCTTGTCATTCATTATTTGTCTTGCCAGTGAAAGCCAAGGAGCCAATACAGAGCATGAGAGAGAAAATAGGTGGGATTTCTGGTTCTAGGAGAGGTGGAGAAAGACAGAACAATAGGAGGAAGGAGTCACAAGGGAGGTAGAGAAGATATCAGGAGAAAAGGGTGGAATAAAGAAAGGATGAAAATTTCAAGTAAGATGTGAATATAATCTGGGAGGAAGTCTGACTAGCTTGGTGGTGTAGAATGGAGTAATAATTGCTCAGTATTTGGCTCAATGCAATTTTAATAAATCTTAGTCTGTTTATGTGGTTATTGAGGAACTAGCTGGTTAAGAAATATAGCCACAAGATTATTTACTCAATATACTTATATTAAAAACAATTAATTTTACAGCTATGATTATATGTATGGATAAATCCTACAAAATCTGCACACTAAAAGAATACCAGAAGACAGTAAATTGGCAGAGTATATAACATCCATTTGCAATTACAGATTGTTATCACTCATAAGTATTCAAGAACAGACAAGAAGTCCCAAATAAAACAGTAACAAATAAAGTTAAGATGTTATCAGGCCCAGGTGAAAGGAAGGGGATTCTACTAATCTTAGTAAAACATACTGGTGGAGAGTAATTCATGTAGAAAATAGTTTTGTTCAAGTCAGGCTTGGTAAAATGCTCTAAAGCCTACAAACCTCAGAGTAACATGGTCCCAATGTCTGTGTTTCCCCCTATTCCAAGGCTTAGGTGTAGTTCCATGTTTGGCTCCTCTGCTGGGGTGTGGTAAAGCAGCTTGGCAGGTGGAATGCAGTGGTCTAGACTGTATTTACCCTATGCCTGCTGTCAGGTGCTGGGCCCAAGTGAGGCACCAATCTGCCACTCTTGGGTTGGAATAATGGAGCCAAAGATGTGGGAGGCTGAAGTTGGGTTTCCCTGACTTCTGGAAATCCAGTCACCACTGGAAAACTGCATAAAGGAGTCGGAAACAAAAGATCAGGGAATCTCTGGTCCTAGGATGAGGAAACTGGGGACAGGGAATCCCAAACTCCTGGATCTCCAGACACTGCTAGGTAGTGGGGAGTTGGGAATGGTGTTGGGACCTGTGGGCTGAAGATGAGCTTGGGGACTGGGGGGTGGGAAACTCTGGCTTAGCTCATTGATGGTTGTCCTTAGCACAGTTGTGGTTGTCTGAGGGCTCAGAGGGGCCTTCTGTGGGAGATTTTGGCTGTGGCTCTGTACACAAAGGCTTTCTCCATGCTCTCTATAGTGGTTCTTTCTGAAAGAGATAGTCTATGCTTACCCCTATCATTTATTAACTGCTCATCATGGAAAATATGTACATACCACTTCCTCAGGGTAGACTAGAGATTAAATATCTTTTGCAGGAAGGAATGTCCAGGAAGGAATGCTTATTGGTTAAACCATCAGGGCCTCTAGATACCCCATTAGCATGGAGAACTCTGTTCTGATCTATGTAACCACAGGTCATGTTTTCTCTGTGGGAAGTGTGGCAAGTGTTCCAGGCCAGGAATCTTGTAAAGAACAGGAAGGCGCCTACCTTCTCATGTGGGTGCCTAAGTGCCAGGGATATTGAACCCACTCAATCTTACTAAATTTCCTGGCACAGTCAATTTTCCCACACATAAGAATTTTTATGGGTTAATGTTCTTTGTCCTCCCAGGGGAAAGACACTTTATCTACAGTGGAAATGTTCTTTGTTCCCTTGGAGAAGTACTATGAAGGATATATTGATTGGAGGGTTGCTCTACTATACTTCAAAATTCTCCTCCAAGACATTCATACGAGTTGTGAAAAGAACTGATTTTGCAAGGGGAAAAACATATCTTAGGAAAATGGAATGGGCAGTAGTACTGAAAGTCTTTCCCTGGAAGTCAATACCATGTAAAAGGCATAGATTATTACAGAATATTAAGTAAACTGAAGGGCTTTGTTTACCTTTTCATACCAAAGCCTAAAAGAAAGGAAAGGCCATTGTTCCTAAAGGCCTTTTGATAAATTTATTTTCATTTCCTCCCTATAATTGCAAGCCTGTTCTGTTATAGTGTGTCTATTTGTCTATCTATCTGTCTACCAACCATTTATTTATCTATCACCCTGACTGTATGTGATTTTTTGAAGAAATACTAATCTTAAAAGAACCAAACAATACAATTCTTTTTACTAGAACTAAAAAAGAAAGAATAAATAATATCTTAATAATATAATAATCTTAATAATTAATATAAATAATAAATAAATAATAAGCAATAGCTGTGAAACTCAATGCAAATTCTTCCCTTATTCATAATTTTTCAAAACTCTTCAAAGGAGAAATAAAAGTTTCCTCAATCTTATAGAAGCTAGACACAAAATATTGGATGATGACTTTGTATTTACTGATACATGATTCAGTACTTACTCCCTCAGAAGAAGAACAAGAGCGTGCCTTGATCTCTACGGTGATATTTATTATAGTGTCCAATGAAGCAAGATAAGAATTTTCTAAATGTTCATAGAATAGAAGAAAATAAATAAAATATTTGCTTATACCTTATTACCTATAAAAATTTCCAACTATTTCATATACACAAACAAAAATGGTTCTAAATACCTAGACAAGCTTTAAAGAATTTCCAAAAAGAAATAATGTGTAAAGATCAATTATATGTTACATATAATATAAAAGATATCTTAATGTACAGAAGATCAATAATATTTTATATGGTGGTAAACACATGAAAACTTACCATGGTGCAGAAAAGTGAGATATGTAGTTATTAATTTGACAAAGGTTTTCCTAGAAGACTGTGGGGTGGTGGACTGTGACAGTCAACCTGGCCCCTGGTCGAGCACAGGCTTAACCCCCAGCAACCCAGTGGAGCTAGCCCTGCAAGAAACTGGAAGGCATTTTGCCAATGCTCCTGGGAGGCCCTTGGCTCCTATCAAGTAGCTACAACCACCACAGCCCCCTGTAGAGAGGTCTGTCACATAGGAACAGCACACCAAGCCCTCCCACATGCAGATAAGGTATCCCTAAACTCCCAGACTGAGCCAATGGGAAATATCTGTTGTCAGACCCTGACCTATCCCAAACTGTGTATTAGACCATCCCAAACTGCATATGAAAGATCCTATCCAGAAGGAATAAAGGTTCAAGAACTACTCCCTCGTCTGAGACCTTCTATCTTTTTTTTTTTTCACAGTCCATGAAGGCTTTTTATTTATGCTTTACATTTAAAAAAAGAATCCCAGGATTTTCCCTCCTCTATGTTTTCGTCTTGCCTCTTCATGGTCCATGATGCCAGCTGAGGTTGTCAGCACAATGAAACCAAACTGCCATGATGGGAGCAGATTGTTCTGCCATTTCTCTAGGTCTTTAAGTTGAACATTAAATCTAGGGCTTATAACTCCACACTTGTTCAACCTTCCTGTGAGGTTCACAACGATCTTCCCAGCTCTGTGATCATCAATGATCTCGAATTCACCAATGTAGCCGTGCTTTATCATCACAGTCAAGAACCGAACGATGACTTTAGAACACGGCCTGATGAGGACCTGGCGTTTGCCTCTCTTCTCAGCGTTGTTGATGCTCTTCAGAGCATCCGCCAGAACATTCATTTGCACCATGGTGACAGCGAGGGAAGATGGCAGAAAGAGACCAGACCTTCTATCTTAAGAGCTGTAACACTGCTGCTTGGGAAGAGGTCTGCTCTCCCGAACGCCATCAGAAGCTTCCTGCACTCCTCGCAGGCTAGTTGGCCTCTCGTGTGCTCAGCCTGGGCCTGACTCAGTGCAGGGCCGTGGGTGCAGTGTCTTGGAGCAACCAAGGTGGCAACTGCAGAAGCCGAGGTGGAGGTGATTCCTGTCCCTGCTTGCACTCTCTCCTTTGCCTGAACCCTTACACTTGGACAGGTCAGAGATCCCTGTGGAAAGCCTCCAGCCCACAGGCCCTCAGAACTCTACAATGAAAACTGCAGAAAAAGAATTGAAAAATAAAATAATTCACTCTGTTAATCGATTGCAACACTCAATAATGTTAAGATGTAAATCCCTCAAGAATTTTCTAAAACAATGAAATTATATCAAAATTTCCAAGAAAAGAAATGTTCCATACACATTCTCTAAGGGTTAATGATACTGAGTAAAAAGGAATTTGAATAGTCAAAACTGATACTATCTAATTTGAATAGTTATTATAAAGCTACAATGACTGGGGCAATGTAGTTTTGGTATTTACTACCTGTAAATCACTGTGGTATATGCTTCAAGTCAAAATGATAACTCTTTGCAGAGCATAAAATGATGTGTCTTTTAATAGAAAACTATGATATGATTGGACTTGGAAAGATGGCATAATAACACTGCTTGCGGTTAGAATAATAGAAGTGTGTCTTATTAGAAATCTTGGAAACATAATCAAGGTAGCCAGAATTAATTCAAAAACAAAAGCACATTTTTATATAAATTACATAAGTTTAGATGTGCTAATCACATGGTACATGAAACAGTATCACAATACAAGTTATAACAAATCTTTCCTAATATCTTGTTTAATACTCGGGACACTCTATATAAGAAAATACATACTTTTAAAATGGAAGACAGGCCACAGGGCCCCACACCTGATCAGCGCCGGGACAAAGATCCCTCGCCAGAGATTGCAAGACCCAGCGGAGGGCCAAGGACACG
>CM052722.1:63933978-63984160 GCA_028551405.1 Uromys caudimaculatus
TCTTTCCACCTTCTGAGGTCTTCTTCGATTTCTTTCTTCAGAGACTTGAAGTTCTTGTCATACAGATCTTTCACTTGCTTGGTTAGAGTCACACCAAGATACTTTATATTGTTTGTGACAATTGTGAAGGGTGTCATTTCCCTAATTTCTTTCTCAGCCTGTTTATCCTTTGAGTATAGGAAGGCTACTGATTTGTTTGCGTTAATTTTATATCCGGCCACTTTGCTGAAGTTGTTTATCAGCTGCAGGAGTTTAAGAAACACAAATAAACATTTTAAAAATTAAAATAGAAAAATAATTCTTATCTATACCTAACAGATACATTAGTATCTACATTACTTTTTCTTCCCCCATTTCTGCATAGAAAATGAAAAAATGGATAAATATTTTTAAAACAACCATTAATTTAACCTCTCTTAAATGAGTGGACTATATTGGGGTGTCATTACTATTTGAATCTCCAATTGAGCCAAGCATGTGGATGATAATATTTAAGAATAAGTTAGGTTCTTGTGAGCCTAGACTTTAAAGGCTGAGTCATCATGGCAGAGTGTATAGAGATGGGAATGGCATGTGTGTGGATAAGGTGTAATTAGAGGGCTGGGAGAGCGAATGGAATTCAGTCAAGGTTGTGGAAGGGGGTATAGGCATCCCTGGGACATGCCAGAAACCTGGAATGAGGGAGGCTTCAGGGAATCTATGATGATGATTCTAGATGAGATGCCTAGAAGTGGGAGATTTGCAGCCTGAAGTTGCTAGCTCCTATAGCCAGATACAACTCCCTGTGGAATGAAAAAAAAATCAATCCACCCACAAAACGTGGACTCAAAATATGTTCTACCTACAAGACTTATAGGAACAAAGATGGAACAGAGTTGGGGGAATGTCCAACCAATGTCTGGCCAAACTTGAAACCATCCCATGGGCATGAACTAAACTCTGACACTAACAAAGATACTCTGTTATCCTTCAGGCATAGCATAACTGTCCTCTGATAGCTTCACTGATCAATGGATAAAAACAGATGTAGAGACCCACAGCCAAACATTAAATGAAGTTCTGTGTGTTTTGTGGAAGAGTTTGAGGGAGGATTGATGGGCCTGAAGAGGATAAGGGACTCCACAGGAAGACCAACAAAGTCAAATAACCTGGACCCCTGTGGGATCCCAGAGACTGAACCACCAACCAAAAACCATATATGGGCTGGACCAAGCCCACTCAATCCCCACAGCTATCAAAGAAATGCAGCTTGGTCTTCATGTGGGTCACCTATCAACTGGAGCAGGGGCTTAACTTGATTCTGTTACCTTCCTGTAGATCTTGTTCTCCTAACTGGACTGCCTTGTCTGGCTTCAGTGAGAGAGAATGTGCCTAGTCCTGCAGTAATTAGAGGTGCCATGATAGGTTTGTTCCCAGAGGTGTCCTATGACTTCTCAGAGTAGAAAGGCAGGTGGAAATGGAGGTCAGTTTGAGGGGGAGACTGACAGGAAACAAGGGATGTGATGAGGATGTTAAGCGAATATATAAATTAATTAATGGGGAAAAAAGAATAAGTTAGATGAAAAACTGAACAAAAACTGTATTCCAGAATATTAGTATTGTGGAACGCAAATGGAAGAAAACCATATGCTAAAACTTCTGATAACTGCAGAGAGCAGTGTAGAAGGGAGAGTCATTCTTTTTATATAGAGGAAGATAAGATTTTCAGGAAGGCAAAGATTAAAGGTGTCAATTTCTGTAGATTATCAGCCAGCTAAAATTTCTGTGGGAAATGGCTTATGGGATTTGGCATATCTAAGCTCACACTGAAATTTCTAGAAACAACTTTAGTGAACTGATTATGGAAGAGACTTGACTGTCATAAGCTGAATGGGCAATAATGTGATGAGAGCAGACAATTCTTTTTTAGGAACTCTAATAATGATTTTTAGTAGAGATCACTTGTTCCTTATCCCATGTTTATCAAGCATTCATGAAAAACTATAAGTTTCAATGTTCTATAAATTTTAGTTTTATAACTGATTTTCTGAAGTGGAGCTAAATCTTTGCTCAGTATAGGGACGTTTAAATAAAACATTTTTAAAACATTACACAGAGCCTTTGATAGAAGAAATCCATCCAATGCTTAATTTTAGAGTTGACTGAATAAAAGCAGTAACAGTAATTATGTTGGAGAAATTACAGAGATTTTTTTTCTTTTCTGTAGTGCCCAATTTTCTAAAATACATTTTGTTATTTTTATAATGTGATGTTTCAATGCTTTAGAAATTTTAACATAAAACTGTCCACCACAATTTGAAACCACAGCTTACTAATATGAGTCAATAACTTTGAAAATAAAGAACAGTTTAATTTAGAAATATCAAGCATTAACTTATATTGTCATAGACCTATAACAACAAATTTTTATTGAAATATACATCCAAAATTAATCCTGCATATACATTTCTGATGTGTATAGAATTATTATCAAATAAACAAGTTAATAAATCTGTAAGAGAATGAATGAGACATTGACAAATTGACTGAACATAATTTATGAATTTGCATAAAAGTTTTATTAAGGACTGTGTTGGTCTAGTTCCAATTCTGTCATGTAATCTATTAATCTCTTTATTCATGAAATGGAGAAGATAATGAATGTACCAAATACCTCTCAGGGGAGGTTTTTTTTTGGGGGGTTGATGTTTGTTTTGGTTTGGGGGTTTTTTGTTTGTTTTTTATTTTCTTGGATGAACAAAGCATTTCCGAAATAGGCCTTATTACAAACCAGTCATAGATTAGAACTTTGTACATAACAAGAGTAGGGTACAAACAAAGAAATGTGTGCATACAAATTAAGACCATATCAAAACATTTTAATGAAATGTGAAGTGGTCATCCTCAGTATCCCATAATGGCTAGGAGGTGAGATCAAATAATACAGAGCTATGTTGATATGTTTAAGGTTTTGAATTTGATCCTCAGTTAGGGTATGAAGAACTCTGATTGGATCATAAAGGGGGAAAATTTGCAATCTTTTTCTCTGGCAGGAATCCTGAGGCAAGATCATTCACATTTTCCCAGGAAAAGTGGAACAATTTCTTTGACTGGTAGATTGAAGAGAAAAAAGAACATGCTTAGCCAAATGCTATAGAATTGTTCAGTGATCTAGGAAACTAGAGGCCCTGGGCTATCCAACTGTGACAATAAGTTCAAACTGGGCTAGGAAATTTATCTCCTTAAATAGTAAAATAACCGGAAGTCCTTTATTGTCACATGTAGAAGTTGCATTCTGTCTACCAGTGTTATTGTGAATAGTCAGTTTTTCTATCTCTC
Organism: Uromys caudimaculatus; assembly: GCA_028551405.1. Lineage (NCBI taxonomy): Eukaryota > Metazoa > Chordata > Mammalia > Rodentia > Muridae > Uromys > Uromys caudimaculatus. Next base: position 63,937,297 of record CM052722.1, read on the forward strand.
TCATTTGTTTTCAAAATTGAGGCAGAAGACTAGAATTTTGCTTATTTCTTCCACTCTTGAATTTCATTGACATTACTTGTAAATCATCTCTTAAAGAGCCAGTAATATAGTAGTATAGCAGAAATTCCTCACCATTACCTCCTTTTCTCAAATCTCAAGAACTGTTCTCACACGAAGAAAATACTGAGCTGATGATCTTACATACATCAGAGATGATTGCCTTTTACTCTATCAAATTTCAGCTGATCCATATTCATTTATTTCATGTTGATAAAAACCTCAACTAATTTTAACTTTTTATCATTATCTTATTGATTATGAATATGGTCTCTAAAACATTGTAAGAAAAGTCGGTTCAAAAAGCTTTTCTTATACAATTTTTATTCAATATAATTAATGGCATTTTATGTTAGTAAACTAATTCTTCTAAATTTATTCATAATTTTATTTGTCCTCCATTTGGAGCTCATGCATTGTAAAAATTAAGACAATAGACACATATTTTCACTATGCAGTCATACCTCTGTTTAATAGAGTAAGAAAATATCAGAAACTATCAGGGGCAGAAGATGTAAATTCAGTTACTACATCACTTGTATAGCATGCATAAAGCTCTGAGTATTGCATAAAATAATTGTGCTAACACATGCCTGACTTACCAGAACTCAAGTGAAAACAAAAGATCAAAATACTCAGAGCAGTCTTGGATATATAGCAAACGTTAGTAGTCAGTCTGGTTACATGAGATCCTGTTTCAGCACAAAAATGAAACTATCAGACATTGTTCTAAGTTCTTGATACTATTTAAAGCAACTTGACCTTAAACTTCATTGCCATCATTTTGTTAGTAAGGATCATCAAGTCTAGCAACTAAACAAAACTCTTGTCTTGGTTAATTTCAATAATATATTAGTTTTGTATTTTATATAACTTATTGTAAATAGATTACAAAGTTGTTATTTTATGGAAGGCTTCAATCTTTGTAAAAGCAGTGGTTTTTATTTTATGCATAATGTGTCTATGAGTTGATAACTTTTTACTACTAAGCATCATTTAACTTATATTATCATACCAGTTTCTTCATAGATTTCCTTAATTTTGGACATCTAGGCTAGTTCCATATTTTGACTGGTAAGAATAAGGTTTTTGTAGATGAATTTTAATCTAGCAACATGGCTACTCTGCCAAGGAATCACATCCTAAGTCTTTCTATGATCATTGCACTGACTCCACACTGACTGACCAAACAGACTGAACTGCCTTCACTCTCCCTGCACTACTCTTACATAGATTTTATCCTGAGAGTTGGATATATTTTATCTATGACTCACTCTGTGAAATATTTCTCTGATTCAACACTTTTTCTGCCCATTAATTAGCTGTCACTTTCAAACATGGATTCACTGAACTCATGAACAAATGCAACTCCACTGCACTGATTCCTAACTCAGTCATGCGCTCTTTCCCTTTGTTCCTCTTCTAAAATGCTTTCCACATATGAAACAAAAACTCTTCCTTCAAATCTAATAAGAGAGTGTCTATTTTGAAGCCACAGTTCAGGAGCACAGAATTATTTTACCCTAAATTTCATGGTCCAGCACAAGAGGTTATAGTAACAGAAATAAATAAATTAATATGTGTAGACACATTTCAAATACATTGATAGAACATTAAGCAGGTGGGTTGCAGAAAACCTGGGAAATCTCAGATATAGTGCACAGATTCTATTTCATGGATTACTTTTTTAGTGTCACAAAGATGTTAAACCACAAAGATATGTGTGATTGTCGTAGGTTCATTTCTGTACCTGTAATTAAAATTCTCTGACAAAAAGCAACACAGGAGCACAAGTTTATTTGGCTTACAATTCTGGAAAACAGCCCATCCTGGAAGAAAAATGAAGTCAAAAAGTAATGTAATGATTTTCATCACATCAACAGTCAATAAAAGATTAAAATGAATACCCCTCAGACTGACTGCTTGTTATTTATTCTTCTTTTATCTAGCTTTCTCCTGATACTTATAATTCAGGATCCTTTCTAAAAAGAATTGTGCTGGCTACCACTAGCTATTATTTCTACATTAATTAACAAAACAATTCCCCAAAGACATTCCCACTGGCCAAACAAAATCCAGATAATTCCTCAGCTGAGTCTTTTTTTTCAAGTTACTATAGACTGTAGCGAGTTGACATTTAAAACTAACCATCATAGAAATAAATGGTTATTAAGCAGACTAAAGATGGCTCATGATAATTTGGCTCTGGGCTGGTAACATTCCAACTTTTGCTAATCTTTGAAATTCTAATCAGTCAATTAGCCTTTATAGGTACAGCTTCTTTCCAGGAACTCTGATGTACTAATGTGATGGTTATTCTTATTGTCAACTTGACTACATCTAGAATTAACTAAAACCCAAAATAGTAGATACACCTTTGAGGAATTTTCATTAATTACATCATTTGAAATTAGAAGACCCACTTTTAATCTGGGCCACAACTTCTATGTACAGCCCCTATAAAGGACATAGAAGAAGTACATTTTCACTCTTTGTCTTCTTCTTTTCCCTCTCATTGACAGTCCATTCCTTCATTGACATTGTAGCCTACTTCTTCAGGATTCCAGTATATATTGAAGATCAGCTGAGACAGTCAGTCTCTTAGACTGAAGATCTGATAGATTCTTGGGCCTTGCATTCAGAGGTAGCCATTGTTTGATTAGCTGGACTATAGACTGTAAAATACTCTAATAAATTTATACATACATAATACTTATATACATATACACATACATGTATAATATAAATATGTGCATACACGTGCATGCACACACACACACACACACACACACACACACATACAAATGCACATACACACACCTATGGATTTAATAGGGTTAGAGATTGTGGTGGTTTGAATATGGTTGGCCCATGTGAAGTGGTACCACTAGAAAGTCTTGTTGGAGGATGTGAGTCACTGCCAGGGTAGGTTTTGTGTTCTTATACTCAAGCTCACACAGTCCAGAAGAGATCCTTCCTTCTGGATGCCTGTAGAAGATAGTCTATTCCTGGCTACCTTTGTATAAAGATATAGAACTCTTAGCTCCTTTTCTAATACCATGTGCCTGCATAATGCCATGCTTCCCACCATGATGATATTGGACTGAACCTCTGAAACTATAAGGCAATCCCAAATAAATGTTTGAGTTTATTAAAAGTTGCCTTGATCATGGTGTTATTTCACAGCAATGAAATCCTAACTAAGATAGAGCTGTTGCTAATCTCTGAGAAGAATAATATCTAGGACCTAAATAGCAGGAGTTAGGTGGCAACCCTGAATCTCCAAAATCAAGGCAAATATAGTTATCCTAATAGGCAGTATAGCCAAAGCAATTCCAAAATGGCCTGACCCATAATGGAAAGCATAGACAAACTGATTTTTTATGATAGTATGACTCATCTCATATGAACTTTTGGTACTGGCTTATCAGTCATGGTATTTCCAATCTGAAATAGATAAGAAGCCTACTAATTTTTTGTTGATCTAAATAGGCAGAAAGATTTTCAAACATGCAAGAATCATGTCAAAAGGTATTCTCAGTCTACAAAGTCAGTTTCCAGATTTGAGATGGTTTGCAAAATCCCTTGAATGCAAGGACAGCCAGATCCCCATGAGAAAGAACTTCACTAAAATACCCAAAATTTCTACAATTCACCTTTGTCTATTTCTTCACAAGATTTATATAAGGAAATATAAAAGGGTAACTATATACCAGGAGAAATGAAACAATCTGTCCTTCTTAGGTATGTTAGATACTGGTTCATAATTGACACTAATATCCATGGGAACCCAAGAAGTATTGTGTTGTGGATAATCCTGGGGCTTTTTGTATTCTGCTAATTCTGCCTTCCTGTGAGGGGATTCAGACAAGAAGTGAGTTACACCTGTGACGTCTTGTGAACCAATCCCCTAATGAATAAAGAAGCCAATCACTGGGCGTGTAGGAAGGACTTCCAAGTTGGAGGGGGGAAGAGAGGAGGAGGAGGAGAGAGATGCCTTTTGGAACGAGGATAACAGATAGGTAAGATGTAGCTACTAGAGTCTCCTGGTATGATGGATCTGCAAGGATTCGCCACCAGAGGAATCAGAATTTGATAAGGCTTAAAAGATTAGGTTTTAGTTGTTGCGCCCAGAGATTGAGTTACCATTGTTTCTGAGCAATGTGTTGTGTTTTCCTTCATGTGATGGCTCGTTTGGTTTCCAGAGAGAAAGGTACAGTGGCAAACTGTGGGTTTGCCTGATGTGCACCACATAGGCCGTGGGGGTATTGAAACATGGGGCTATGTAGTAACGACCTGCCAGTGGGAACCTAGTGAGCTGGGTGGAGAGATCATGGAGTTCTGAGTCAGACCTCCACGAGATAGAAGCAGGTTGGCCATTGATAGCCAGTGCATGGCTGGCAAGCCCTCCAGGATAAGAGAATCAGGGCATACTGTGGGAACATGCTATATATTCCTTCTTTTTAAATATTTCCCACAACAGGTGGTGCCCAACGTGTGTGTGAGCATGGATCCACTAGAAATTTAAGTTTATTAGCCTAAGAGTAGAGTGTTAGGTTTTTTTGGGTTTTTTTGTTGTTTTTTTTAGAGAGTAACTGGGTAGTGCTGATGATTCATGTGGACTCAAGAGCAGAAATTTAAACAAAGCAGGCTGTGAGGTCCCCAGCTATGGGGAATTGCAGGCTGCTCTGAGTTAGGGGAAGAATGAAGTTGCCTACTTCTTAAGGAAGAGATGAATGGAACTGTGAATTTATAATGTTGGGATTATTTGCCTTTAGGAAAGAGTTATATACAGATTCTGTATGAATCACATGGGGAATTATGCCAACAGTTTGGAACTAAGATAGTGAAAACTAGTCACTGTGTCCAGAGTATAGAGTGCAGTGGTAATTATTGCCTTCTTTGATCAGGTATTAATTATTAATATCTGCGGCTCCAGGTAGAGAGACCAACAGATAGATATTATATCAGGTTTTAATTATTAATGTCTGTGGCTCCAGGTAGACAGATCTACAGATAATTGGTGTAACATGATGGCTGCTCTAGGCAGAGAGCCGAACAGAAAGATAATAGAAGATTGTTTAACTAACCACAGGATACTCATATTCTGTCTAATGTGGGAGATTTTGAGTTTTACGGTTATATTTTTCCTCTGGGAGAGAGGTCTAAATAAAGGGTTTTCTGATTACTGGCTTAAGGATATGCTGATTTTGGGAAAAAGGTTTTATCTTTGTGTTTTTGGAAAAGGTGATTAAGGTATTCTCACCTTCCAGAGTTATATGGATCAGGTATGACAAAGGGAGACATTCAGAGGTCTAGATTTCAAAGAATCAAACAAAATATTATCTTGATGTTACTTATACTTGTCTTGAGATTTATATATTGCAGAATGTACAGCTTTGGTGAGATCCATCATCAGATATGTTAAACTGACCTGCTTGAACTACTGATCTCATGGATTTTCAGCTGGATCTAGTCAGGACACAGACATCAGAGACTTTGATAATCATTGGTGTGGTCTTCTTAAGGCTAACCAACTCCCCTATTTTCCCTCCCCTTCTCCCCTCCCCTTCAAAAATATCTCAAGGCCCATATTCAGCTTGAAGAAGTTATGAAGAGTCATCGTCCTAGTTCCCTGGGCTTTGGGGCTGGAGGTGATTATTATAGGTTGCCTTTCTAGGGAATTTAGAAATGATCATAATTGGAACAGGTAGGAAATAGCTAGAATATAGCCATAATCTCTATTGGTAGAAATGTTTTTATTTGTTACTAATCTGAAGTCATAATCTTTTATTTTGGTACAGAATTTATTTTGATGCAAAATCAAGGTTTTCAATTGGTATAAATTTCATCTATTGATACAAATATATTAAAAATACAGGGCTTAGACCAAGTCCTTCTGTAACTGTTATTATAAACTGGTTTGAGATAATTAAGCCTGTTAAGAGCCAAATAGCAAATTCATGGCTGAGTTTATTGTTAGGGTGTTTTCAAGATTTTAATTCGAAATAGCTCAGAGTAGTTAACAAAGAACAGTCCAGATTCCTTTACGTAGATAATTGATTTTCAAAAACGTCCAAAATCCAGAGAATGTGACATTTAATGTTATTTATTCACTAGTTGTTGAGACAAGTCTGCTCCTGACAGTGTTCCCTTTCTTGGATTCAAATAAGAAATTGGGCATCAGTGGAGTTGCTCCAGTTATGGCGAGACAGCCACTAGGCAAAAATTGCCTCATTTCATCTACAGACAAATATAGTACAGAAAAAGGACACACTATGCAGAATAGTCGACTAATAATCTCTGCCAATACAGGGTAATCAGCCCTTCAAAATTCTGCATTACAAGGGTTTGTCAGATGATGCTGGGCCAGAAGGCTGAAGACTGATGCTCCAACTCCCTGACTTACTGGGGCTGTATAGGTAGGCAGCTGTCCCTACAATTAGTCTCAGTTCTGGAAGCTGTGTTAGGTTTCCTATATATTTTCAGTTTATGTTGTTCATTCTCAGATTTCTGGCAGGGTTGAAAAATTACTTACAGTCTTTTAGCCAACCCAGGCTATTTACTTTGAGAGAACAGATTTGAAAGGATGGTTTTCATATGGCATACAATCTAAAGCCAGGACATAAGTCAAGGTAGAATCATAATCTTTTAATTTAGGATAGATGACAGTGTTCTATCTTAATGACAAAATTGATGGACTGGGTGCTAGGTCTATCTATACTTTATAAATTACAAAATAGTTGTGCTCTATGTTTGAAAGAAAGGTTTTGTTTTATATTAGAACCGAAAGGGGGAAGTGTTGTGGATAGCCCTGGGGCTTTTTGTATTCTTCTAATTCTGGCCTCCTGTGAGGGGCTTCAGACAAGGAGTGAGTTACACCTGTGATATCTTGTGAACCAATTCCCTAATGAATAAAGAAGCCAACCACTGGGTGCCTAGGAAGGACTTCTGAGTCTTAGAGTAGAAGAGAGGATGAGAAGAGAGGCCTTTTGGAATGAGGATAGCAGATAGGTAAGATGTAGCTACTAGAGTCTCCTGGTATGGTGGATTCTCAAGAATTCACCACCAGAGGAATCAGAATTTTATAAGGCTTACAAGATTAGGTTTTAGTTGTTGCGCCCAGAGATTGAGTTACCATTGTTTCTGACCTAAGTTTGTGTTGTGATTTCCTTCAAGTGGCGGCTCATCTGGGTTTCAGAGAGAGAGGTACAATGGCAAAGTGTGGGTTTGCCTGAAGTGCACCACAGAGGCCATGGGGTTATTGAAACATGGGGCTGGCATGGAAATGACCCACCAGTGAGAACTTAGTGATCTGTGTGAAGAGATCATGGAGCTCTAAGCCAGAGCTCCACGAGATAAAAGCAGGTCAGCCATTGTTTGCTAGTGCATGGCTTGCCAGCCCGCCAGGATGAGAAATCCAGGGTCTAGTGTGGGAACATGCTATATATTCCTTCTTTTTAAATATTTCCTTCAACAGCATTGTTCCCCTCCAGTTAAAGTGTGGACTTAGGAAGGTTAGATGATTAATGTAGTTTTGGCTGGTGTCTGGTGTACAGTATGTCTTATGGCTCCTCATTCTGTAGTTATTTACCCTGTATCAGAATGAATAATTGGTATAAATATATATAGAAGTTGTTGGAATTCCCACACTCGTTACTTGACCTGTGGTGTAAAGTCCATTATGGTTGTAGGTCAAAGAGAATGTATCAGAGCTACCTCTTCCATGGAAAATAGTAAATCAAAGACAATAGCACATCTCAGGAGAAATGGCATAAATTATTGTCACCAACAAGGACTTGAAAGATGCAAGGATCTTGGTTCCCACTACATCTCTCTTTAACTCAGATGGATTGAGGAGAATGAGTGTTGACTATTGAAAACTCAATCAAGAAGTGACTCCAATTGTATCTGCCAGGCCAGATGTGATAGCCTTACTTAAGGAGACTGGTACATCTTCTTGTACATGGTATGCAGTTATTGATCTAGCAAATGTGTTCTTTTTGGAACCTATCCATAAAGACTTAGAAAAAGCATTTTTCTTTTATTTGGCAAGGCCATAATTATACCTATACAGTTTTACCTCAGCAATCTATTAACTTTATAGCTCTGTGCCATAGATTAGAGAAGGGAGTGTTTCTGCCAGGATACACACAAACATTTCATTGAACTTAGAGCTCAGACATTTCCCTGGCCTGTTTGGGTTTATGAAGTCTTTAAGCCAGTGTCTCTAAACATTTCTAACATTGGCACACTTTAATATAGTTCCTCAAGTGATCCCAAGCCATAAAGTCATTTTTAGTTGAAGATTAATAACTGTAATTTTGATACTGTTTTGAATAACAATGTTAATATATTTTTGGAAATAGAGGTTTTCCAAAGGTGTTGTAACTCACAGGTTGAAAAAAGTTGCTTTAAGCTAACAGACTAAGAAAAAATAACAGTGGCAGCAAGGATGATTTGTCCTGATTACCAAGTGGAAATTGTATTACTTTTCCACAATGTAGATATAAAAAATTATGTCTGGATTTCAGGAGGTCCTTTAAGCATGTTTTGATGCTACAATGTCATTTGAAAATGAGAAACTACAACAATACTATTAGGCCAGATTACAAAGGAAACACACCCTATAGGAAAGAAATTATGAGTCATTCCTCAAGGAAAAGTACCAAACCTGATGAGGTGTGTGTTGAGTGTGAAGAAAGTATAGAACATGTAGTAGAGAAAGGTAGTTCCAAATACTAGCTAAAGACACATGATTAGTTGCAAAATGAAGATTATAATTGACAATAATGTTTTGGGTTGTATTTTGTAAAGGAAGTGTTTGTACAGTTATTACTATTTTCTTTCCTTTCTTTATCAAGTAATATAACATCAATTGAGTATCAATGGTTAGTGTGTTTAAGTTTTAAGATAGTACAAGAGTGTCCCTCAAGAAACATTGCTACCTTTTATAATATTTATAAACACTATGATTGCTCATGTGATAGTTACATCATAGTATGCATAATTATAACCTGGTTAAATGTACGCATTGGTCTTTTTATGAAGGAATATTTATATCATCTTAGGCATAATTAGGACCTGGCAAAATATATAACATCTGTGACTGTATATGGGACAGTGTAATTATGGCCTGGCTATTGTTTTAATTTGAACATTTAGTATAATATAAGGAGATATAACTTTGTGAAAAGATGACTAGTGGTGGATTTGTGAATGATATTCTTGGTTGTCAACTAGACTAAATCTGGCATTAACTAAAATCCAAGCAGGTTTTCCTCCTCTCCTTACATAATGATCTCCTCTGCCCTGCTCCCTTCCCCATCCCCTCTTCCCCAAAGTTTCCTCCTTTCATGCAACTGCACTATCTAGTTTTATTCTCCTTCAATCACCATTTTGTTGGTCCTTCTTTGTTATTTAGCTTCTTTAGGTCTGTTGATTATAGTAGAGTTATCCTGTACGTTATGACTAAAATCCAATTATAAGTGACTACATGCCATACATGTTCTTTTGGGTCTGGGTTACCTCACTCAGGATGATACTTTCCAGTTTCATCTATTTGCCTATGAAATACATGATATCCTTGATTTTTATCATTGAGTAACATTCCATTGTATAAATGAAACACATATGCTTTATCCATTCTTTAGTTCAGGAGCAGCTAGGATATTTGCAGTTTCTGGCAATTGAAAATAAAGCTGCTATGAACATGTCTGAGCAAGTGTCCTTGTGAGATGGTGGAGCATCTTCTGGGTATATATCTTGGAGTGGTTTAGCTGAGTTTTGAGGTAGCACTATTTGTAATCTTCTAAGAAACTATCAAATTGATTTCCAGAGGGATTGTACAAGTTCTTCCTTCCACCAGCACTGGAGGAGTGTTCCCCTGGCCTAACAGCCTCTCTTGGCCTGTGTTGCCCTCTAAATTTTTTATCCTAACCATTCTAATGGGTGTAAGGTGGAATCTCAGAGTCATTTTAATTTGCATTTCCCTGATGACTAAGGAACTTGGTAATTTCTTTAGGTGCTTCTTGACCATTTGCGACTTCTCTGTTGAGAATTCTCTGTTTAGCTCTGTACCCCCCCTTTTTTTTTTTTTTTTTTTTGGTTCCTAAGTGTCTACCTTCCTGAGTTCTTCTATATTTTGGATATTAGCCCTCTGCCAGATGTAGGGTAAATGAAGATATTTTTCCCAATCTGTAGGTCATCATTCTGTGCTAACAATAGTTTCCTTTAAGGTACAGAACCCTTTCAGTTTCGTGAAGTCCCATTACTTAATTCTTGACCTTAGTGCCTGAGCCATTGGTATTCTGATCAGGAAGTTGTTTCCTGTCCCAATGACTTCAACACTATTCCCCAATTTCTGTTCTTTTAGATTTAGTATATCTGGTTTTCCATTGAGGCCTTTGATATATTTAAACTTGAGTTTTGTGCAAGGTTGTAAATATGGGACTACTTGCATTCTTCTCCATGCAGACATCCAATTAGAACAGCACTATTTGTTGAAGATGCTCCATATTTCCATTGTATGGTTTTGGCTTCTTTGTCAAAAATCAAGTGTCCACATGTATGTAGATTTAATTCTGGGTCTTCAGGAAGATTCCATGATCCACGTATCTGTTTCTATACAAATACCATGCTGCGTTTATCACTATTGTTCTGTAGTACAACTTGAGTTCAGGGAGAGTGATACCTCCAGAAGTTCTTTTATTGTTCAAGATCCTTTTAGCTTCCTGGGTTTTTTTTCCATATGAAGTTGAGAATTGTTCTTGCAATATCTGTAATAATTTGGATTGGAATTTGGGTGGGGATTGCATTGAATCTATAGATTGTTTTTGGTAAGATGTTCATTTTCACTTTGTTTATCCTACCTATTCATGAGCACAGGAGATCTTACAATCTTCTGATATCTTCAATTTCTTTCTTCAAGGACTTGAAGTTCTTGACATACTCATTTTTCACTTCCTTAGTTAGAGTTACTCCAAGGTATTTTACATTTTTTTGTGGCTAATGTGAAGTGTACTTCTTTATAACTTTATAACTTCTTTCTCAGCACCATTATAACTTGTGAAGAGGAGGTCTACTGATTTCATTGAGGTAATTTTGTATCCAGCCACTTTGCTGAAGGTGATTAAAAGCTGTAAGAGTTCTCTGGTACAATTTTTGGGTTCGCTTATGTATACCATCATATCATCTGCAAATAGGCATACTTTGAATTCTCCCTTTCCAATTTATATTCACTTGACCTCTTTTTTTAAATTATTATTATAGCTAGACTTTCAAGTACCATATTGAAGAGATAGGGAAAAAGTGGACAACCTTACCTTGCCCCATATTTTAGTGAAATTGCTTTAAGTGTCTTTCCATCCAATTTGATGTTGGCTATTGGCTTGCTGCATATTGCCTTTATTGTGTTTAGGTATACACTATGTAATCCTCATCTCTCCAAATATTTTAACATGAAGGAGTGATAGATGGGTGTGTTATATTTTGTCCAAGGCTTTTTTGCCATCTAGTGAGATGATCATATGGTTTTTTCTTTCAGTTTTTTCTTATATGATGGGATACACTGATGGATTTTTGTATATTGATCTACTCATGCATCACAGGGATGAAACCTACTTGATCATGGTTGATTATGTCTTTCATTTGTCCTTGGATTTGGTTTGTGAGTATGTTATTGAGTATTTTTCTAGTAGTTTCCATAAAGGAAATCAGTCTAAAATAATCTTTTTTTTATTGAGTCTGTGTTATTTAGGTATCAGGGTGACTATGGCTTCAAAAAAATGAGTTTGGCAGTGTTCATTCTGTTTCTATTTTGTGGAATACTTAGAGGAGTATTAGCATTAGCTCTTCTTTGAAGTCTGGGAGAGTTCTGCACTTAAAGCATCTGACCCTGGCTTTTTTTTTTTTTTTTTTTTTGTGGGAGACTTTTAATGACTGCTTCTATTGCTTAAGGGTTATAGTACTATTCAGATAGATTATCTGATCTTGATTTAGCTTTGGTAATTGGTAACTGTGTAGAAAATTATCAATTTCATTCACATTTTCTAATTTTATGAAGTACAGGCTTTTGAAGTGACACCTAATGATACTCTGAATTAATTTCCTCAGCATCCTTCATCTCTGATTTTTGTTAATTTGTGTGCTTTCCTTTTCCCTTTTAATTAGTTTGGCTAAGGGTTTGTCTATCTTCTTGTTTTTCTCAAAGAACCAGCTCTTAGTTTCATTGATTCTTTCTATGTTTCTTCTTGTTTCTAATTGATTGAATCTGTAGATTGCTTTCGGCAGGATGGACATTTTTACTATATTAATTCTGCCAATCCATGAGCATGGGAGATCTTTCCATCTTCTAAGGTCTTCTTCTACTTCTTTCTTCAGAGACTTGAAGTTCTTGTCATATAGATTGTCCACTTGTTTGGTTAGAGTCACACCAAGATACTTTATATTGTTTGTGACTATTTGTGTGAAAGGTGTTATTTACCTAATTTCTTTCTCAGCCTGTTTATCCTTTGAGTATAGGAAGGCTACTGATTTGTTTGAGATAATTTTATATCTAGCCACTTTGCTTAAGTTGTTTATTAGCTGTAGCAGTTCTCTGGTGGAGTTTTTCGGATCATTTATGTATATTATCATATCATCTGCAAACAGTGATATTTTGATTTCTTCCTTTTCAATTTGTATCCCTTTGACCTCCTTTTGTTGTCTAATTGCTCTAGCTAGAACTTCAAGTACTATATTGAATAAATAGGGAAAGAGTGGACAGCCTTCTCTAGTCCCGATTTTACTGGGGTTGCTTCAAGTTTCTTTCCATTTAGTTTGATGTTGGCTACTGGTTTGCTATAAATTGCTTTTCTATGATTAGATATGGGCCTTGAATTCCTGATCTTTCCAAGACTTTTAACCTGAAGGGATGTTGAATTTTGTCAAATGATTTTTACAGCATCTAATGAAATTACCATGTGGTTTTTTCTTTGAGTTTGTTTATGTAGTGGATTACATTGATGGATTTCCTGGTACTGAACCACCCCTGCATCCCTGGGATGAAGCCTACTTGATCGTGATGAATTTTTTTTATGTGTTCTTGGATTCAGTTTGCGAGAATTTTATTGAGTATTTCTGCAACGATATTCATAAGGGAAATTGGTCTGAAGTTTTCTTTTTTTGTTGGATCTTTGTGAGGTTTTGGTATCAGTGTTACTGTGGCATTGTAGAATGAATTGGGTAGTGTTCCTTCTGTTTCTATTTTGTGGAATAGTTTGAAGAGTATTGGTATTAGGCCTTCTTTGAAGGTTCGATAAAATTCTGCACTAAATCCTTCTGGTACTGGTTAGTTTTCTTTGTTTTGTTTTTTGTTTTTTGCTATTGTTGTTGTTGTCAGGAGACTTTTAATAGCTGCTTCTACTTCTTTAGGGGTTATGGTACTGTTTAGATGGTTTATCTGATCCTTACTTAACTTTGGTATTTGGTATGTGTCTAGAAATAGGCACAGGGGGAAAGATCCTGAACAGAACACCAGTGGCTTATGCTCTAAGATCAAGAATTGACAAATGGGACCTCATGAAATTGCAAAGCTTCTGTAAAGCAAAGAACACTGTCAATAGGACAAAACAGCAACCAACAGATTGGGAAAAGATTTTTACCAATCTTACCTCTGATAGAGGGCTAATATCCAATATATACAAAGAACTCAAGAAGTTAGACTCTAGAGAACTAAATAACCCAATCAAAAAATGGGGAACAGAGCTAAACAGAGAATTTTCAACTGAGGAAACTCGAAGGGCTGAGAAGCACCTAAAGAAATGCTCAACATCCTTAGTCAACAGGGAAATGGAAATCAAAGCAACCCTGAGATTCCACCTTATACCAGTCAGGATGGCTAAGATCAAAAACTCAGATAACAGCAGATGTTGACAAGGATATGGAGAAAGAGGAACACTACCCCATTGCTGGTGGGATTGCAAGCTGGTACAACCACTCTGGAAATAAGTTTGGCAGACTAAACACAGAAAATTGGACATAATACTACCTGAGGACCCAGCTATACCACTCCTGGGCATACACACAGAAGATGCTACAACATATAATAAGGACACATGCTCCACTATGTTCATAGCAACTATATTTATAATAGCCAGAAGCTGTAAACAACTCAGATGTCCCTCAACAGAGGAATGGATACAGAAAATGTGGTACATTTATACAATGGAATACTACTCAGCTATTAAAAACAATGACTTCATGAAATTCGCAGGCAAATGGATGGAACTTGAAAATATCATCCTGAGTGAGGTAACTCAGTCACAAAAGAATAAACATGGTATGTACTCACTGAAAAATGGATATTAGCCCAAAAGTTCGGAATACCCACGATTCAGTTCACAGCAACTGTTGGACTGAGTGTGAGGTCCCAAATGGAGGAGTTGGAGAAGGGACTGAAGGAGCTGACAGAGTTTACAGACCCCAACAGTGTCAAATGGACAGTCTCCCCAGTGCTCCCGGAGACTGGACCACCAACCAAAGAATACATATCGAAGGACCCATGGTGCTGGCCACATATGTGGCAGAGGAGAGTCTTGTTGGTCATCAGTGCGAGGAGAGGCCCTTGAGTCTGAGGTTGTTAGATGCCCCAGTATAGGAGAATGCCAGGGAGGGAAGACAGGAGTGGGTGGGTGGGTTGGGGTATACCCTCATAGAGGCAGGGGGAGAGGGGATGTTATAGGGGGTTTCCAAAGGGGAAAATATTTGGAATGTAAATAAAATATCAAAAATAAAAAAATAAAAATTAAAAACAAATTTAAAAATCTTTTCTAAAATTTTACCTATTTTCTCATTGATTACCAAATTTATTCACAATAGAAAATAACCAGCAGCCATTTGACCAGAATGGCTAAGGCAGCTTTTGATTTTAGGGGATCCCAGCTCCTATGAGCTATCATTCACTGAGCAGAGAAAACATAATTTGTTTTCAAGGACCCCTGCTTTGTCCACATAACATAGCAATCAGGTTCTCATTTTGTATTTGAATTTGTTCCCACTAACACATACCATTATAACTCTTATTGACAAAATTGTTAGTTTCAAATTATGTGTCATCATAGCATTATACTCAGTGATTCTATTCATATGGAAATACTTCAGTGAGATTGAATTGTTTCAGTTTTGATGTAATTATTTAATGACAATAGAAATAGCATGTTATGAAACATGATGATTATTGGTAGTGATACAGGGGAAATCAGAGTCCTCTTTGGATGTTCTTAGTCTTGTTAATAAAACAATTAAGAAAGAATTAAAAGTTAAGCTTGGTAATAATTTTATTAGCTTCAAATAAAAAAAAGTCACAAGTTGGTATACTGTAAATCTCAGCAGCTGCCTGGAGGAAAAATAAATGGATGAGGGGGGAAACAAAAAGTACTTTGAATTACTGGCATTGCAGTCTCTCTCATGACAGCAGATAATATGACAGGATTGATGGCTTTAGAGAAAAAAATGAAGAAGCCAAAGTATCAAAATAGTACATATAGAAGAAGTTCTGTACAGGATCTAAGAGAAGGAGACAAAATGGAAAAGAAAAATTGTACATTTCTGGGTAATATGGTTAGACCCTGTTGAGTATAACCACTGTTTGCAGGGTCTATGCTAAGGAACAAGAAATTTGGGAAAGGAAAACCTACTATATCATGAAAGAACTATTTATTCTATCTCTTTGGCATGGCTTGAGGTGACACCACATTCCTAGTGATGGTTCCTCTTTCCTGAGGTTTGGTTTCTAGGCCAGGAGATTGACTGGCACAACTATATGATCAGAGCTCCACCTAGGCCAAAGATTATATTTTCTTAACAAGAAAATTTCTCTCAATAAAACTTTATTACTACTTTAACAGTAGTATACACTGACTTTATTTTTTATGTAAATGGTTAAAAGCATGTACATGTATCAAACACAAGTAATTATCTCAAACTATATGTAGCATTAATTTGTGAATATAGTTAAATATTTTCCATTTGCTTTGTGGA
Source organism: Uromys caudimaculatus (assembly GCA_028551405.1). Taxonomy (NCBI): domain Eukaryota; kingdom Metazoa; phylum Chordata; class Mammalia; order Rodentia; family Muridae; genus Uromys; species Uromys caudimaculatus. The sequence goes on from CM052722.1 coordinate 63,953,374, forward strand.
TATTTTGGCTGCTAAATATAGATGTAGGTTAATAGCCTTTAAAAAATATCCTAAACCATATGGCTATTTTTGAACATGCAGTAAGAAACATGTGTATTCAAACAAAGCTAAATGAGGCATAATCGTATCTGTAGTTCTCAGGAAAAAAAATCCTCTTAAACAGTCAGTTCTTTAATTTTATTCTTTTTGAAAATGTTATTCTCTTTTTATCGCATACCTCCCCCCATCTGTAAGACAATGTCCCCAAAACCAACCCCCACCCCACCAGACCTCCCCACTCCCTGGGGCCTCAAGTCTCTTAGGGTTAGGTGTATCTTCTCTCTTAAGGCCAGACCAGGCACTCCTCTGCTGTACATGTGTTGGGGAGGTCTCACATTAGCTGATGTATGTTGCCTGGTTGGTGGCTCACTGTCTGAGAGATCTCAGGGGTCCAGATCAGTTGAAACTGCTGGTCTTCCCATGGGGCCGTCCTGCTGCTCAGCTTCTTCCAGTTTATTCCCAATTCAATTACAGGGGTCAGCAGCTTCTGTCCATTGGTTGGGTGCTAGTATCTGCATCTGACTCTTTCAGCTGCTTTTTGGACCTCTCAGAGGGCAGCCATGCTAGGCTCCTGTCTACAAGCACATCACAGCATCAGTACTAGTGTCAGGCCCTGGGGCCTCTCCTTGAGCTGTATCCCAATTTGGGCCTGTCACTGGACCTCCTTTCTCTCAGGCTCTTCTCCATTTTTGTCCCTGCAGTTCCTTTAGACAGGAACAATTCTGGGTCAGAGCTTTTGACTGTGGGATGGCAACCCCATCCCTCCACTCAATATCCTGTCACTCCACTGGAGGTGAACTCTAAAAGTTCCCCCTCCCTATTTTAGAGCACTTTATCTAAGGTCACTCCTTTAAAAAAAAGAGAGAGAGAGAAAGGGACATTATATTTATTAAGATACAATAAAAACTAATGATGGAATGGGGAAAATGATACTGTTATGGCAAATTCAATTACATGGAGGCTGGAAGGAATTTCAAGAGGAGAAGTAGATGATAATACTTAGAAGGGAGATTAAGTAAGGTTTATGCAAAGTCATCAGATTTGAGTGATGGGCAGCTTTAAACTGAAAGTTTACAGACATTAACTGGAAAGGTTCAAGAAATGATTACAAAAGAAAATTTAAGGCAAAAAGTACAGGAACATGTTTTTAATAAAGTCTTGCTTCTCTATACCTTCCTTTTGTCCTATTGGGCGATGTGCATGATAGATAATTGGATAGGCCTGTTCTTGAATGCACACTCCATCTGTCATTGCTCTGTAGTGTTAATCAAATAGCTTTATAAGTTTCAATTTTCTTATGTCTAAAATGTAAAATCTTGCCATTAGACTAGTTAGACTTCTAGACTTGTTAAAACAATTAATATGTTTATTATTGTCTCATTGTGCTATATGTTTACTTATTTAACTAAACTATAATATATAACATATATCCTGTTCTCAGATAAAGGATGTAATATCAATCAATAAAATATGTCCATGTGAATGGGCTAATTTATCTTCAAAAAAAACCAAGTCAGATCTTATGCTGACCATATCTTTTATTCTGTATTTTGACTAGGTATATTAAATCATATTTTTCAAGATATTGTAAAGAATGTACCAAGAAAGCATTTCAAGATCAAATCCATTTTTCTTGCTTCTTGCATTACAATTTTCTTTAGTACAATTTCTCCCTATATTCTTATAATTGGCCTGAAGGAAATGGGACGTAATCATAATAAGCACCTCTGACCCTACGTTTGACTATTAAATTATTGGAACAATAGACCCAAAGAATTTGAAAGATTCTCTGTAGTTTTATACAGAAAGAAAGGGAATACTTAAGTTTATTGCTAGTCACAGGAGAAAATTGTCTCCTAAAAAAATATTTCACACAATTCTAATGATTCCCTCATAGGATGAGACTGAAATCCAGATAATGAAGGCTCACTCATGGGCATTGCTGTATCTTGATGAAGACTGATTGATTTTGCCTATCTTTTGCATTCTTTGTAAACCTAAACTTCAAGTCTCAACCTAACGATGTTCTTGGTTGTTATTGAATATCTTTTCTCTCTTCCAGATGTAGCAGTTTTGAATATATCTATTTTGTTTTTTATCTTAATTTTTTTTGTTCAATTTGCTTATTAAAGATACGTGGCCAAACCTCATTTACTGGAACTGTCAAGGTTTACCTCCTGACCAGTCCAATCATAATTTTACCACTGACATGCAGACACACTTTGTCCCAGTTTGTTAATACAGTCAGAGAAGGGGACTCCAGTAGTATGTTTAATATATTATAACTTCAAAAATCTATTATATGATGAGTAGGCATAGTGCATAGTATTGAGAGTTCAATGGACTGAGGGGTATGATAAGTATAGAATAAAATAAATCATCAAAAAGTAAGGCAGGGACCATGAAATCAGACAGGTCCATCCTGACCAGACACAAAGAATGATCTTGCTTCTACTGGCTATTCTATTCTTACTAGAAGCCCAAAATTCCAGAAATATTTCTGCTAGAAACAATGACTTAGTTCACGTTTTACACCTGTGAACAGACACCATGACAAAGGCTACTCTTATAAGTACATTTAATTGGGGCTGCCTTACAGGTTCAGAGATTCAGTCAATTATCATGAAGGCAAGAGCATGGCAGCATCCAGGCAGGCATGGTATAGGAGGAGCTGAAAGTTCTACATCTTGTTCGAAAGACAAGCCAGAGAAGACTAGCTTGCAGACAGGTAGGACAAGGATTTTAAAGCCCACACCCACAATGGCAAACCTACACCAACAAAGCCATACCTTTAAATAGTGCCATTCTGTGGGCTAGGCATACTCAAACCACCACAGGCAGTGAGTGACTCATGCTTTCATTGGTGTTTTTTTTTTTTTTTAATCTCCTTGCTTATAACAATCTAATAAGCACAACTATCTGCAAACTATCTGTGATCAAAAACTTCACTGGAACTTGAATGTGGGATATGGAACCCTAGTTCATTCATTAAGATGAAGAGGCATATTGACATCTTGGGGAGATATTTGCTTGGGCTCATGGGACAGTCTAGCCTAACTTGCATTATCTCAGGGAAGTAATTTCAAAGACAAACTTGTACCCTTAGAGAAAAATTAATAAATAGAATAAAATGTCTTATTAAGTAGTAGCAAAAGTCTATTTTAGGAATCCTCCTCTAAATAGGAGTCCTCTGTGTTTTGTCATTGTAAGAAGTTCTACTGTAAACATTCTCACTACTTAAACTGCTCATTATACCTATTCTTTGTCATCCATGGAACTTATTCTTTGAGTTCACAAGGCAAAGAAGCTACTAGAGCTACTGACTTCTGTGGAGGCTATGGAGTCCATGAACATTTAACCCTGTAGCAACTGAGTAAAGCTGATCTGAGATAAAAAAAAAAAAAAAGTCTTTCTCATACTCACAACCCTTTATTTCCTCTTATAGTGATCCTGCTATCATACCAGACTATGATATGCAAAATCTTGCTTATATAATTTTCTTTCAACATTTTAAACTTAATATAACATGTATTTTAATTTTCTTGCCAGATAAAATTCCTAGCTTTCTAATATATTATAACACCACTATTTCAGCCAAACAGAAGTGTTTGAGAATTATAAAATAATGTAATATTTCAAAGTTAAAGTCATGAAGGAATACTTTGATTAAACTAGTAAACAGACTTTCAATAAAGTCGGTTCTTTGACCAGCAAGATTCCTGAATGAGTAAAGGTGATTGCTACCAACCCAAGTTTATTCCCAGAGACCAACATGGTAGCATGTGAGGACTGACTTCTAGAAATCCTTTGGCACATGTTTACTGTGAGTTCCCTAATTAAACAAATACAATTTAAAAATTTAATATTAATTCTTTTGTAACTTTTTCATTATTAGATGTAAACATTGTAAACTTTGTATACTAATAGTTTTGCTTTTACTTCTGGAACTCTTACCCTACCTATTTTGTATTTAACAATAATAGGAAGATTTAATGTACTGTATATACAAGCACAAAAATTGCATTGTTACAATGTTCTACTAACTTATAAAAACAAAGAATATAGCCAAGTCTGTGTCATGCTTTGTCATTGTACCTTTAAAAGTGGTTTGAATATAATCCATTATAATTCCCCAAAATAAATATTCAGATGTTGTATTTACTCTGGTAGAAAAAACTGCAGAAGGCAAAGTGAAAAAACAAAATTATTTTTATAAAAAATTTTTACCACCTCCCCACAAAGCCCTGGCTGTCTAACTCCACTTAAGGCACATTCAACATCAATAGACTGCACTCAACCCTGTGCCCCACTTTCCAACCCACAATTTTGCCTCATTTCCGGAAGGTCACTCTGGTACCAGGGACCCAAAGTCATGCTCATTCTAGTTACCCAGAGGCATGGTTAACACCTCAAATCTCAGAGGATACATAAGACATAAATTCCCTGGGAGAGACAATCTGTTAGACCTGAAGACTCAGTAGTTATCAGAACCCTAGGTCACTCAGGTCAGAAAACAGAGAGGAAAGAGAAACCAACAGCAAAAAACATCTAAAACTCATGCATCCAACAAAGATCAAATCAGAAATCAACATCTAATCTTATAATAACAATAAAACCCAAATTGGTAAAGGCCAGCAAAAGAACAATCAGCAAGAGGCAGGGCAATATGATACTACCATAGCCCAGACATCTTACTACAGCAAGTCCTGAATATCCTAACATAGCTTAAGTGTAAGAAAATAACCTTAAATCTAATTGTATGAAGATGGTAGAGGGAAGATACAATCAAAGAGGTGAAAAAAATGAATAAAACTGTACAAAACCTGAAAGTAAAAATAGACACAATAAAGAAAACACAAACTGTGTGAATCCTGAAGCTTGAACATTTATGTAAGAGAACAGAAAATATGGTCACAATTATCACCAATAGACTAGAGGAAATGGAAGAAAGAATCTCATGCATAGAAGATATAATGGAAAAAATGATATATATGACAAAGAAAATGCCAAATCTAAATGATTTTAACACAAAATACCCAGGAAATTTGGGAAATTCTGAAAAGACTAAACCTAAGAATATTAGTAATAGAAGAAGGAGAAGAGTTGCAGTTCAAAGGCCAAGAAAATATTTTCAGCAAAATCATGGAAGAAAATTTCCATAACCTAAAAGCTATGTCTATAAATGTAAAAAAAGCTTATAGAACATCAAATAGATTAAAACAGAAAAGAAGATACTCTCTGCATATAATAATCAAAACACTAAATTTAAAGAACAAAGAAACTATATTAAAAGTCTTAAGGGGAAAAGACCAAGTAATATATAAAGGCAGACCCATTAGAATTACACAAAATTTCACAACAGAGACTCTAAAAGCCAGAAGGGCCTAGGAAGATACCTTGTAGTATTTATGAGACCACAAATGCCATCAGACTACTATAGTCAGAATAATGTTCCATCAACATAGATGGAGAAAATGAGTTCTTCCATGACAAATCCAAACTTAAACATTATGGTAATATCAACAGGCACAAAGGACAATAATCAATAAATGGAACTTCAAGAAACTGAAAATCTTTTGCAAGGCTAAGGGCACCATCAATAGGACAAACAGCAGCTTACAAAATGGGAAAAGACTTCCATGAATGCTACATCTGACAGATGCCTAATATCTAAAATATATAAGAGAATGTTAGACTGAGCCTTGCAGCGCTTGTCACCCGTGCTGAGTCGGCCCAGGGCTAGACCTGCGAGAAGCCTGCTAGCCTACGGGAGACTTCTGGCGGTTCCCGGAAGACCCCCAGCCACTGTCGACGTGCGCCCCACTGCTAGGCCCGGAGAGCAGATCTCCTCACGGGCCCAAGTGTTACAGCCCCTTAGACAAAGTTCTTTGATGCCAAAGTAGTTTTGCAGCTTTATTCCTTCTGGATGGCGGGCAGCAGGCATGGGCAGAAGCGGGGATGGAGCAGACTGGTGGGCAGGGGCAGGCGGAGAGCGGTGTAGAGAGCTGCACGGAGAGCAGGCAGGCAGAGAGACGCAGAGAGAGCTACGCAGGTGGGGCAATCTGATATACTGTTTGGGAAGGAGGCGGGGCTTGGCAATCGATACTTTCTATTGGCCAGGTCTGGGGACTCTCTAGTGCCACATTTGCCTATGGGAAGGGTCAGAGCTGCTTTCTATGTGACAAATATCACATGGCAGGTCTCTCTCTATACAGGGGTTGTGAGAGCTGTGACTGATTTTACAGGAGTCTTCCAGGAGCATTGGCTAAAAATATAATCTGGTCCCTCTTGAATATTTCACAGGATCTCCCAGGATTTTCAGCCTTTGCTCAACCAGGTGTCATACTGCCTGTTACAGACCACTGCCCCCACAAGAGAACTCAAGAATATAGGTACCAACAAACCAAATAAACCAATTGAAAAATGGGTGACAATGCTAAACAGAGAATTCTCAACTGAGGAATTTCAAATGGCTGATAAGCACTTAAAGAATTATTGGCTGTCTTTAGTTGTCAAGGAAATGAAAATCAAAATGATTCTGAGATTCCATCTTACACCCATCAGAATAGCTAAAACCAAACCTGTAGTGACAGGACATTGTGCAAGGATGTAGAACAAGGAGAACATTTCTCCACTGCCATTGGGAGTTAAAACTTATACAACCACTGTGGAAATTTGTTTGGCAGTTTCTCAGAAAACTGGAAATAGTTCTATCCCAGGACCCAGCTATAGAACGCCTGAGCGTATACCCAAAAGATTCCCCACTATGCCACATGGAAACTTGCTCAAGTATGTTAATAGCAGCTTTATTCATTACAGCCAGAAAATAGAAACAGTCAAGATGTCCCTCAACTGAAGAATTGTTGAATAAAATATGGTACATTTACAGAATAGTTGGAGATTTGGGACAGTGGAGGTTATGGTGAGTCTATGGGTTGACCCTAGCTGAGCTTCCTATCAGCAGGAGATATAAAGAATAATGTGGCCACCTCCCTTAGACAAACAGGTCTTCTACTGAAGGGAGTGGAACATCAACTCATCCACAAAGCCTCTCATCCAAAATCTGTCCTGTCTACATGATGCACAGAGAAAAATACAGAGCAGAGACTAAGAGAACAGCCAACCAATGACTGCCCCAGCTTGATACTCATCACCTATGAGATAGTCAACCCGTGAAATTATTAATAATACTCTGCTATGCATACAGACAGAAGCATAGTGTATCTGTCTTTCAAGAGATTTTATCTGGCAGATGAAGGAAACAGAGGCAGAGTCACACAGGCAAGCATCTTGTAGTACTCAGGGAGTTTTGTAGAAGAGTGGGGGATGTGAGTGAGCCAAAAAGGTCAAAAATACCACAAGAAGACCTGCAGAGTCAACTAACCTGGGAGCAGCATTGCTCAGAGAGACTGATCCACCAACCAAAAACCAACATGGGCTGGGCCTAGCTCCTCTGGATAGTTGTAGCAGTTGTGCAGCTTGGTCTTCATGTGGGTCCCCCACAAGTAGAACTGGGACTGTTCCTGACTGTTGTAGCCATTGGAACTCCCTGACCTGAGCTGATGTTTGGTCTGTTGCTATGTACTGTAATGTTAAACACTGGCCCCCAAGATCTGGTTGCTTTCAATGAGGAGATTGTCAGAGACAAGGAGATCCTCACATACATGAAGAGATGCTATGTAACCTTTCCACCCATGTTATCCCTGATTAGTCAATAAAGATGCCTATTAGCTGGGCAGAAGAGAGATAGGTGGGATTTTGTTTCCTGAGATTGAGGTCTGAGGCAGAGACCATAAGCGGGAGAGATGGAAGAAGGAAGAAGATACCATGAGGTAGGTGGATCATGAGAACATGGCCACAAGTGCTAGTCAGTTAGAATATGAGCAGGACAGGTGGAACATGGAACATTATATCTTAGAGTTTGTGGCCTTCCCAGACTTGAGAAGGCCTTTCCCGGCTTTGTGAAGGCTGAACAGACCTTGAGTGCCTGCCACAATGGACTTTATCGACCTTGGTGGAGTCATCTGCCTTGGTTGCACTTGCAACTTCCTACAGGAACTTAGAAGAATAGACTGCCAGCTGACATTGCTTTGCAACATAATCCTGCTGAAACAAAGGGTAGGGTCTTTGGGCTTGCCCTATATAAATGCAGTGCTGAATATTAAAATTGGAGCCTTGATCAGAACCTTGCCTTGGCTTCATTCTTCTCTCACCAACGCCCTGTCTCTTTTTCACTTCCAGCTCCTCTTTTCAGGTAAACCCAGTTCTTCCATGGCCACTGGACAGCTACAAGAGTTATTGACAGGGAAGTAGACAAAATAGGATATAAGGTTGATATCTGCTCTAATGTTTTTAAGGATTATTATAAATATGAAGGTTTTGTGTCTTTATTCTGGGAACTCAATGTCTCAAGTTTGGTTAGAAAACCCCATATAGTGTTTACCACAACATTTTTATCAAGCAACATGGGATTAGAACTTACTTTTAAGCCAAATTAAGAGTTCAGATTCCTTGATAAATGTACCTTTAAGATAGAAATCATGATGGAGGTTAGGAAGGCAGGAAAAAATGGTTCCTTAGCAATTTCTGTTTTCCCCAAGCTCTTGACCAGGGGTTTTGGTCAAGGGTTAGAATGCATGCTAGTTATGCAGGCATGGTTCCAAGTGGTCAGAGCATAAACTAAGATACAGGTATGTCACCTGAGCCCACTATGCAAGAGGCAGCAGAGCTTTTGTGCTACAAGTGGCAGGCTGAAATGCCAGCATGGGTTCTTCACACATACTGCTCAGCTCTGCTCTGTCATGGAAGTGCAGCTTTGTATGCTCAGGACTTGTGGTAGCCTAATCACACAGGCACTGAATGTCTCCACTATGCAATAAGCCTGGAAAGATCCAAATTCTGCTACTTGGAGACCAAGATGCATGTCTCCCACAGCCAAGAGTTATAGAGAGAGCAAACATAAGTAAAATGTCATGCTACTTTAAACAGCCAATAAAGTCTCCATAAAACATGGAGCTACCATAGGAAGACTAATGCTAGCATGAAATAGAGTGTCACTCTGCTCTGAGTAACCAGTCTCATTAGATATGGGCTCCCATGGAACAACTGATAACAGCTCAGCCTAGCTCATGACACAACCCATGCCAAGACCTCTGAGCAAATTTACTATTGCACTAATATTATAAGGAATTCATATAGAAAGGAAAGGGGAGGACAAATAAATCCACATAGATAGTAATCTCAAAAGAAGAAAGAAAGAAAAATTGATATAAATATTTTCAAGGGTACATAGAGACTAAACAAATAAACTCATGCCTTTGATCCAAATACTTGGGAAACAAAGACAGAGACAGATAGGTTCCATGTGAGTCAGAGGCCAGCCTGATCTATAGAGCAAGTCCAAGACAGCCTAGGCTACATAGAAAAAAAACCTGTCTCAATAAGTAATAATAAATAGATGTCATTATAGAGAAGAGTATTTGGACTCCATACAATCTTGTTTTAAATTATCAAAATGAAAATGGTTATATGTTCAGTCATCAGTCATGGTAATGGTGATGTTGTACTTCCTTTTTGAGAGTGGTCAAAATGGAACAGATATATTAGATCAGTATATACTTTTAATGATTTCAAACTGATGGCCAAAGACTGTTATATGAATGGAGAGGATTTTGTTTGTGTTAACAGAAAAAGGAAAAAATTTGGATGACATCCAAAATAATAAGAACCAGATTTGATAGAGGGAGAAATCTTGGAGATCTTGGCTGCAGAAAGAAAAGGGAAAATCAAAAGGAGCAAATGATACAATAATGTATAATGCTAAACCCTCTATTGAAACAACTCTGAAACTGACTGGTACATATATATGTTTCCACCCAGAATCTCAGCTTACATGGTTCATAAACCTTGCTGGCTACAGAAGTCTCATGGCACATTATTATATAACATCTTTTTAGATGTCATGAATGGAGACTTACATTACTGTTTGGTTATGTAATTAAACTACCTGTATAAAAGAGACAAATGTCTTTTTTACCAGCTCTGAAGTAGAGCAGAAATTCATCTTTAGCTAAACATTGCACCTTGTACATTCTATATCTTATAGGTAGAGAATAATGTATTATTGGAAAAATTAATGTTTTCAGTAAATGACAACTAAGTAAGCAATCCTAACAAGATCCACTCTCAAAAATGCTGGTACACCTGATTGTACAAGAGTAACCAGTGCTCTTTACCAATGAAAGACCCCTTCAGCCTCCAAAATATTCCTTTAACTAATGATTAAATTAGTCAGTTGCTTTCAGGTTTTCATTTTCAGTCTCTGGGACTTTTTCATGAAGTAACTGCTAGGATGATTATTTTTAATGGTGAAACTTTATGTTATCTAATTATCTTGTATTTAAGTTTCTAATGCTTCATATTAGAATAATCTGGCAATTATGTATGGCTTCACACAGGACTGTGACATTTTTCAAAAATCTGAGAATATTAAAAACAGGTATGTGGCACACTCTTAAAATCCAGCATTCAGGAATACACACAGGAGGGTGAAAATTTCAAAGTCATCTTAATTTACATAGTGGGTTCAAAGCCAATCTGAGCTACATTAAACCTTGATTCAAAAACAACCAGCCAAACAAAATAATTTCATAACATCTTTTATTTAATGAGTCAGACTCACAAGTGTTACCTCTGCACATGTATGTTTCCAGGCATACCCTAATTAAAGCCACTATCAGATGATATTGCTTGTCTTTCTCGTTCATTAAAAAACTTGTAGAGAAAAGGCAGATTGTTTCCCCATATTTTCATTTCTGTTCAAATTTCATCCCCAATCATGGTAGGAGCGAATTGTTCCACATAATTTTGCTTTAAAAAAAAAATAAGTGAATAAAACATACATACTCTGTGGGTTTAAAAGCATAGAATTAAATTTCAAATATATTTTTAATCTCATTTTTAAGATGTAATTAAATATGTACATCAATTGTTATTAACAAAACATCAAATCATATCAAAATAGTAATTATTAATGACAAATAATGCACAATAGAAAGTTCCCAAAAGCATTACGCAAAATTCATCTCTCAAGCAGTTTCTCCTTTTTTTGCAACTTTGCAGATATTTTTGTATTACTGTAACTTTTCATGCACATGATTTTTATTCTGCCTCTCTAATTAGATGCCCAGTTCATTAAGTGCAGGCACTACAGTATGTATTTCTCCTGTATTCCACATAGTGCAAAATTCTATGCTGGACACCTCATAAGGGTGCAATAAAAATAACTGCTGCTGGTTCAGTTGATTCTTTTTTCTATAAAGAAAAATTGCAAGCCATGCAGAATATTTTACTGAACAAGAAAATCAGTTAATACTGAGTCAAAACTAAAAATATTAAAATGACATTGCCAGTGTTTAAACATTACATTAAGTCATATTTTTTATTTATATTTTGCTTGAACATTTACTAAGCAAATTTCCACTGAGTAAATACTATATTTTGTCATATCTATAGAACTGAAATCATTGTTAGATGAAACATTATTATCCTTCCTATTTTATATGAGGAAACTAGTACTAAGAGAGGTTAAATATTTATCTACTAATATGCAACCAGGAAGTAGCCAAAGTGGAATTTAAATTTTATAGGCAGTCACCAAAATTGATTTGCCTTCAAGGAATAGATTTATGACTTAGTGTACAGAAAATAACAGAGCAGTTTTAGTTGGTATTGCAGATTATATTACTGTAAAATGACACCCCCAAAATGATCATATAGATTGAAATATTATACAGGAAATATTTTGCAAAAAGTGTATAGATCATAATTCATAATATATAAACCACTATTTTCTATCCAATATAAGTAAATTTATTCACCAGGTGTAATTGTTGTCTTAAAGCAAGGCTTACTGATGGATATGTTGACCCATTCTAAGTTCTCTGTGATCTCTGGCTGGCTAGTTCAACTCAGCTGTTTGTCTTAAACTCCTCTCCAAGATTACTGATTCAATCTGGCTTCTCTCAGCTTCTCACTGAATTGCTCTGCTTTTCCTCAAACTGACTCTGGATTTTTTTTTTTCTGGTCTGGATCCTTCTTATTCCCTGGCTTCAACTGTCTCTGCTGACTTGCACTGAACTGCATGAACTCATGAACCAACTCAATTCCATTGCATGGTACTTACTACACTGACTCCCTACTGATTGACTGAACTGACTGAACTTAATTAAATGCCTCTATTCTAACAGTGTTGCTCTTAAATAGATTTTCTCCTGAGATTTGGATATATGTTTTATCTGACTCATTATGTTAAATCTTTCTCTGATTTTCCACTTTGTCCGATCCTCAATTAGAAGCCATTGTATGGGATTAAGGTGTGCTCTAAAGGACTGCAGCCAGAGGAATGAAAGATATGTACTAAGCATATGTCTGTATTCCAGCAAGACCACAGAGACCTAGAAGGTCTTTGGATGTGATAAGAGCAGTCATATAGCTTAAAATTTCTGTACATTGTTCCCTTTTCTGCTTAAGCTAAAATTAGTACAGATTTTTAACTATTACAACATCAATAATTATCAACGCCATAAATTTAACGCCCAAATATCCTTATGAAGATCTGTTGGCATGATGATCCTTCATAACTACAGCCTGATCATCTGTCCTTTGGCAAACGTCCATTTCAGCATGAAGGTTTTCCAGTCTGCCAATCTAATGAATGATCTGTCCTTCTTCACCTGGTTTGTTGAGTTGTCATCATTCAGGAGGATCAGCTTTCTGTTTCATCTCCATTGCTGTGTTTCTGAGTCTCTTCCTTCCTTGAGTTGTTACTGTCATGAGGAAGCTTCTTTTATTAAAATTGGATCTTTACTAATTTTGAAGGAACCCATAATCTTTCATCACCTGTGAAAATACAGACAAAACTGCTTCCCCAAGTTCCCTCAGTTCCATTCTGATGTTAAAACGTCTCCCTCCTCCCCCTTGGAAGAAACTTTTTTATTTTCTTTATTTACATTTCAAATGTTACCCCCTTTCAAGGTTTCCCTATCTCCCCCTGCTTCTATGAGGGTGTGCCCCTACCCACCCACCCACTCCTGCCTCCCCGCTCTCATATTCCCCTACACTGGGGCATCCAGCCTTCACAGGGCCAAGGTCTTCTACTCCCATTGATGCCTGACAAGGCCATCCTCTGCTACATATGTGGCTGTAACCATAGGTCCTTCCATGAGCACTCCTTGCTTGGTGGCTTAGTCCCTGGGAGCTCTGGGGGGTCTGGTTAGTTAATATTGTTGTTCTTCCTATGGGGTTGCAAACCGTTTCAGCTCCTTCAGTCCTCTCTCTAACTCCTCCATTGGAAACCCCACGCTCAGTCCAATGGTTGGCTGTGAGCATCCACCTCTGTATTTGTCAGGCTCTGGCAGAGCCTCTCAGGAGACAGCTATATCAGGTTCCTTTCAGCAAGCACTTCTTGGTATCCACAATAGTGTCTGGGTTTGGGGACTGTATATGGGATGGATCCCCAGGTGGGGTAGTCTCTGAGTGGCCTTTTCTTCAGTCTCTGCTCTATACTTTGTCTTCATATTTGCTCCCATGAGTATTTTGTTCCCCTTTCTAAGAAGAACCAAAGCACCTACATTTTGGTCTTCCTTCTTCTTGAGCTTCATGTGATCTGTTTTCTTTAAAGTATACAAGTTGGTTTAATTGAACAGTTTTTCCTACAATTCAGAGTCTTTCAGTAGCAACTGTTCCTGACTCACTGGCATTCAAAATTTTAATGCTAATAAAGCATCATTCACTCTATTTCTGTGAGTTCTTATTCCCCATTTCTGTTTATAATGGTACAATTATGTCTTTATGAATCCATACATAGAAAGAGCTAGCAATTTTAGACACTTGCATTCTATGCCTCACTTAATGCCAGTGAGATGAACTTCTTACCCATTTAAATACAGAGACAATCAATCCATATTACATAAGATGTAAATATGTGGCGTATGTTATCTGAGGTAGAAGGAATACAAATATGAGCTCCCCAATGTTTTAGTAAATATCTTCCCCATAGATTTAAAGCTATATTTGGCACTTAAGGCTTTTTTTTGTCCTTCGGGTTTCAGTATTACTACAAAATGTTGTTTGTCTAAAAGACTGACTTATATAAGTATATATGAGCATATATGTGCCCTCTCTCTCTCTCTCTCTCTCTCTCTACACACACACACACACACACACACACACACACACACACACACACACACACAAACATACACACATATGTGTGTGTATATATTTCATTTTTGTTGTTTTTGTGTATGTGGCTTTATGGCTGACCACTCTGTACTGGAAATGGTTTACAATATAGTAAGGAATTATGCCTCTCAAGCAATATAGCAGTAGAAGATTCTTTTCTAAAGTGCATGACTACACTAGCTATGGGAAACTGGCTTTGATTCCAGTATCAAGCATTATTTCCCCCTGTGGAATAAGCTTTAAGTGCAATTAGAGAGCTGTTGTTTGGTATTGACATGTGAATGCTACTTATTGTACCTTTATGCATTTCTTGCCATGCTGGTAATTGTCATGGTTCATATGTGTTGAGCTGGGTAGAAGTGTTATATTATTTTAATTGGAAAATATATTTTGATAATGGGTATATTTATAGTGAAGTAGTTGGAGAACATTTTATCAACAAGTGTGATACTTGGCCATTGGAAATACTCTACTATATTTCTATATGTTTTGGGAAATAGTCAATGTAATGATTTGGAGCTATCAGACTGATTTACCTAAATATGGATATATAAACTCAACATTTGATAAACATATGAACTAATAGTTTTTAACTAATTTAATAGTCTTTTAGTTAATATATAAATCCCCTGATCTCTGACAATGTGCTACAACTGAATCCATTTAATAACATGAATGAGTTATCTATGTATGTATTAAATTTTTAATGTAAAAAGAAAATACATAGATAAATAATTTGGATTCATAGTGTTACCTTTAACTTTATATCTTCTTTGATTTTAAAAGTGGTTCAGTTATTGAAGACTGAGTGATTAATTCAGTGTTTGAATCAAATCCTTTGCCACTACAAAGCCCAAGGGTATTCTATTAATCCAATTTACTCTCCAGAGGTCATAAAAGACATCATAGGGTATCAGTTCAGTGGAGAACTTCTTTCCTTATACAAAATTAATTTATATTCAAACATCACACCAAAGCCCTAATTTTGTATTGGTATGAATATTTGCCTGTTTGGCTCATCCATGGCTTCAGTAAATCTCCATGTAAAATTGACAAGAATGGTTTAATAGGTTTAGTATTCTCTTGGAAAAACTTAGTATTCTAATGATAACTTGGTATCTTTCAAGAACCAACATATTTTCTGTATTTCATCACCTGAAAATAACCTAAATGTTTTTCCAATGATGAATGGATAATAAAATGTGGTGCATATGTATGATAAAACAGTAATCAACTGTAGAGAAAAAAATGAAATTGTGAAATTTTTAAGTCAGTGAATTGAAATGGAAAATATTATATGGAGTGAAGTAGCTCAGACCTTGAAAGACAAACACGCCATGTTATCTCTACCATGTTACCTCTCATCTGCAGTTTCTAGCTCCAAATATTCAGATGTCAGTATATCACCTAGAGTAAGCTCAGAAACCAGAAAACTAAAAAGTAAACATACTGCGGAAGAACTAGAGAGGATAAAAGTATTTAAAAGGTAACATAAAGGGGAAAATGGAAAAAACAAAAACAAAAAACAGGACGGAGATCTTTAGTTGTTTGGTATGCAGGGAGGACAATACAGAAAATAGAGAATGGATGTAAAAATCCACTAAGAATGTTAGAAGAATGCATAATACCTTGTATTTATCTAAAACTGCATATAATAATAAGCCTACCTAGGTAGATGAGAGAGAGAGACAGAGAGAGAGAGAGATACAGAGAGGGTAATAATGTTTTCCCCCAAGAACTATGGACTCTCTAACAAAAACCCAGTAACAAGTCTAGGAAAACTCTCTTCAAGTTGTTGATTAGGGGAGTTCATGAGGTTTCCCAAACAAAATAGGCTGTTGCTGTGACCTTTTGTTGCCTCCTAGAAATTGAAAGTAAATTATTATTGCTGAACAACCATGCACTTTGGACAGAGGATTTTGAGGATTTGAGCTATCTTTGTCTGACCTAGCTTTTATAGTACCAGAAGGTGCTATGCAAGCTTCCAAAGCAGAAAAGCAATCAATAGTCCTATTTAGCTATAAATACAATTAACCACAATGACCAGAAAGGTTTAGTATTCATAGATATGCAATAGTGGCATTGATGTATTGGAGGTAACCAACAGTTGTTTAATTGGAGTTAAGGCATGTTCAATATGAGTTATTAATGCCTAGTTCTGTAATTGTTGTCAACTACCCAGAGCTATTAAGCACATGGAACCAATCAGTATAATTCCTTATAGCATCCTAAAATTTATCTTATACTTACAGGTAAATAGCTCTCTCCTCTCATCAAAAAAGCTTTTTTCTTGCAGCAGTTTGACGATCATTACAGAAAACCCTAGCTAGTAAAAATGTAGAGAATAATTGGCTGCAGGCTGCTCAACTCTAATTGATATAAGCACCACACAACTTATTATAGCTCAGGAAACATTGTGAAAGAAGATTTTGTACTATTATAAGAGCAAGACAACCAGAATGACTACAGCAAGATTCTTTCTTTTATATTTAATAGGATTCCCATGAAATCTCATTAGTATGGCTACCAAAATAATACCTGAACAATGACAACAACAGTTGGCATACTAATGTTTTGGGGGAAAGATCTCATCTGACACTACCCTTAGATGAAAAGTTATTTGTCATTAATGACTTCAACAAAAGAGAATTAGTCTAGTCTATGAATGAGTCACCTAATTGGTTATTTACTACTAAGTGGCTGTTCCTAAAAGCATACAAATACAAACAACACTAAAAGGACTCAACAAACAGCTATTCATTTATTCACTTACACACACACACACACACACACACACACACACACACACACATACATATATGTATATATATAAATATATATATAATCACATATATGTAACACATATGCATATGTAACAATGATAATTTTAAAAAAGAGGCCATGAATTTGAAAAGGAGGAAAGTGTGGAGGCATGGAGGGAAGGGAAGGAGATATAATTATATTTTATTTGAAAATAATATTAATTTTATAAAATAAATTAAAAGCAAATGAAATGTAGCTATAAAAGTAAATTATTCTAAAGGATAAGTATTCGTGGACATCTACAGTCTAATATTAAAAAGCCATTTGCTGAGAATGTATATGTACCTATGTCTACCAAGACTTTTGCAAGCTTATTCAGGCAATCATTTTTACTTTTGTAAAAAAACAAAACTTAGTTCTCTGTGAACAACTAGAATATCATATTATTAATAGCTTTCTGCTTTCTTAGAAACTCTTCAAGGACTGAGACTGTATTATGATAGGTGGTGTTAAAAGTTGACTACTTTGGAAAATTATATCTGAAATTCTCTTATATTTAATCAGAATTTTCAAGTAGAATGTCTTAAGTATGCACTTTTTGATAAATAATTTTGTTGTTTTTTCTATAACCATAAATAATTCTTTCTGTTATCCATCTGGATTCATCACATATTCTAAGAGATGAAATTTATTGTCACCTATTTATGGTAGAATAAAAATTGTCCCTGAATTTCACCAATCTTTGTATGCATTCCTTATAGACAGAAAAAAAAGAACTACATATTTAAGAATTTTACATATAGAATGAAGAAAATGTATCTTAATGACTAGTCAAACTAGAAACAGGAAGAACAGAATTTAATTAATCTGTGAATACAATAAACATCTCCACTAATAAGTTATAATTTATTAATTACTAGATTTGTGGTACTAAAATTGTGATAAAAATCTCACTGCCTCAGGTATTTTACACGACATAAAGTAGGGGAAACTATTTTACAAAATTTACTTATAGCTCTTCTCAACTTGAGGAAGTTAAATGAAGTTGCCTCACTTGTCTTGATGCTGAATTTAAAACTGAGTTCTAAGCAAGTTTTCTCATTTATATGTTATAATGTACATTATATTGGTCAATTCACATGTGCTGTTTGAGCTCCTTGAGAAGCTGGCTCTAGATTTGGAGCTCTGTTACCTTCTTCCATAAAGAATTCAAGCGTGTTTGTCTCTAAGGTCCCGTCAAGGACCTTTATTTGAGTAGGCATAAGCTGCTTTCCCTAACTCTGACAGTGAAGAACAGAACAACAAGACTGCTCAAGTGAAAAACCACGGTAAGCTTGAGAATATCGAGAAGATAAACTATTTTCTAATAAAGGTTACTATATTTTCTAAGAAAGGTTACTACTGTTCATCCCATGACCGCCCCCCCCAAATTCAATTGGGAATTCCATTTGACTGTTTAAATTCCCCATTTGAATTCCACTGCAGGTTGTGAGTACAGGATTTAATGATGTCATCTCTCTCTGTTGTTACTTGTTCTTTTACTTGAAGCCTCACCTGAGGGGACTCTTTTGCTCTGCTCCAGAATCTGGATGGGGAACTACAGGCTGCTGCTATTTGAGGAGGTGTTGCCAAGGTGTCTCTAAGCACCTGATGATACCTTCCAACCAGTATTGGAAGCCTAGCCCCAGAAGGAAACATTTTGCCTGGGTCTCCTAGGCAAAAGCTCTAGCTCCCTGTTTCCCAGGGAATGCTCAGATTTTGCTGGATAGTACTTTCTAGCTGCTTGTATTCTCAGGCTAAAACCTTGTTTGCAGCATCCCACCCATAAGACTGAGGGACCATGCCCCCATTTGGTTTTGACTGATAAACAAAGTTGCCATCAGCCAATGGCTGGACAGGGAGAAAGAGAAGGGACTTTCAGAATTCCCCTGCAAGGGACCACTGAGGAAGAAGAGAGCGATCTTCCGTGTTGTGAGAGGGGGAACCAAGACACCACGACTGAGATGTGCAGAAGAGAGAACATAGCTATCTTGTAGGTACTGGGGAACACAGCCTATGAGGGCTGTAACTCTGGGTCCAGTACAGCAAAGATGGAATATATATTTTAGTAAGTAATATCTTGGGGATATCTGTGAGTGGATTAGCCATGTGGAAGTTAGGAAGTGGCCTAGCCATTGAGTTGTTTAAGGCATATCAAAATATAAAGGTTGTGTGGGTATCTCTCTCTCTCTCTCATTAGGGAATATAAAGTATTGGAGTGGGAAGCAGGAACCTGCTGCTGCCTCTGCTAGAATCATTTGAGTAGCATTAATTGGATGCAGCTACAGTACATGTGTCTGATCTGATACTCTACTAGATTATTGGTGCTTTATGTTTAATTGCTTTACTGCTGTTTGTTGGATACTTAATAAACTTGCTCATTCAAAACAAATTATAGATAATTCTCTGTATAGAATGTATGTGTATCAGAGACATATCCCAGAAGAAAATATGGTAGCAATAAAACTTTCCTTATCAGTGAACAAAACATTACAGCTAAACATTGTATTAGAATTTCCAATTAGAATCCCAAGAGATAGGCTAAATGTTGTTTTTTTTAAATGAGAATTTTATGGACAATACAAAATAAACACTGAGAAGAGACCTATTCCTTCTATAGTGGTAAAGAGACTGGAAGTTCAACGCACAAGTGCATACACACAGAGACAAAGACATAGACACAAAGACACACAGATGTGTACAGTGATGCAGGATTATCAATATTAGACATGAGAGAGGCACTAAGAATCATCTCTCTCAGAACAGTTGTTTGAAATTACATAAGACTTAGAAGATAGGTGTAAGAGGTTTCATGTGCTAACACACAACTTTACTCCAAGCAATAAGGAGGCAGAGGTACGTGAACCTCTGTGAGTTAAAAGAGCCTGACCTACCGAGAGCATTCTAGGACATCCAGGACTACATAGTCGGGCTCTGTCTCAAGCAAGCAAATGAACAAAAATAAAAATAAGAGTTTTCTGAAGGCAGATATACATGTTGGATTGAGACAATATGAATGAAATAAATGACACTGGTTATATTCATCATGTTTTTTTTTCCAAAGAATCTGAACCCAAACCATATATTTAAAGGAGGAGCTAAATGAGGATGTTTATTTAAAGGAATGCGTTTTATAATTATACAGGCTAAGAAGTCTTAAGATTTGTAATCAACAAGCTGTTAAAAAACAAATACAAAACAGTACCAAAAAAAAAAAAAAAACACACACAGAAGAAAAAAATAGCATCGCTCATATAAAACTTCTGGAAGGCTTGAGAACAAAGAAGAGGCAATTTTTGAGTTCCAGTGCAAAGGCAGGAAAATGTAAATGTCTAACTGGGAAAAGTCAGAAGAAATTCTCAATTCTTCCTAGTAGAATAGGCAATTTACTTTTTTTCCTGGTCTCCTAGTGATTAGATAGAAGCTACCTATATTAGCTACTTAGTTTCTCAATGCAAATGGTAGCCTTATTCAAGAACACTAACCAAATAAACCTAGAATATTGTTTCAACAGAATATGAACACACAATGGCCCAGACAAGATGAACTATTAAATTGATGACCACACTGCTTATAAGCATTAAAATGGCGATTTGCTAGAAATAATCCCCTCAAAATAACTTACTTCAGACTGGGAGGAAATGTTGGTGTGATAAATTTGAAACTGACAACTGATAGATATTTTTAAAATATAATTCCACTAGGTATGCAAAACTTTAAGGATCTGACATTAAATATTTTATGTAAATAATTTGCGCACTCAAATGTTCATGATAATCACCTGAGTGCTGTAATTAGTAGAGTAACATAGGTTACATAATCCTTAAGCATTGCTTCTAGGAGTTAGTATTGAACTGCACAAAACAGACAGTGGCAGTAAAATAGTAGCCTCACCCACCTCCCTCTCCTTTCTTCAGCATTTCTTAAAAAATCCACAGAGGGAGTATCATCTAAAATATCACAGTCACAATTTCTGTAATTCACTTAAAGGAAAATGAAGATTTTGAATGGGAATTTTGAACAGGAACTCTCACATATTTGGGTCCATTTCATCTTGCTTTTTCCATATAAGCAACCAAATTAGTAATTAATAACATTAAAGACATCCTTTTAGTGAGAAATGTGTATCTTCCACAAATAAGTCACTAAAAATACTACAAATAATAGAAACTGGGAACAAAAATATAAGACACTGTAAAAATGGAACATTTAAAAAGATAATTATTTTAAGTAAAAAAAATTGAACAGTTAGATAAAAAACATTTCCAAAAGTTTACTAATTCATCATTATTTTATAATCCAACAAATGAAAGTATAATAGTGAAGCATAAAAATTTCCATTTCTGTGCTTTAATAGTGCTCAGTTCTTACAACTTTTAGATTTGCAAATGCTACATTTTCCTTATAAATAAAATTTGAATAAGTTGGATAGGTAAACCTATATCTGTGCTATATCAGTATTCAAAGAATAGTCTGTGATATATATATATATCATATATATGTACATATCATATATTATATGTATGTTTTATATATATGATAAATATATGTGTGTTATACATATGGTATTTAATGTATATTATTCATTATAATAATTAATTTTAAAGCTTTACTAAAAGAGAGAAAATGTAAATACTCAAAATAAATCCATAACTTTTTTAAGATATAGAATTATAGTCTGAAGGAACAATTTAATTAAAATTGCAGTAACATTAAATTGAATGAAATAAATAGGAAAATTTAACTAAAGAGGTATAATAAGAAATGTATGCAAGGAAATGGGAAGTCATTCATCTAATGTTTTTGGTTCATAAGCACTTATGTGATTCAGATTGTCAGTACATATATAATTTTCACATTATTTATGAATTCATGTATTCTTGTCTTAAATTGAAGTTTTCCCTCTTCCCTCAGTGCTCAGGGAGCTATGCAAAATAGGAAGCTGAAAGATTACAAAATTTGAAGGGTGATGACACAAGTGCATATAGTATTAAAAAACATGTGGTATTGGCATAAAAACAGTCAGGTTGATCAGTGGAATTGAATCAAAGACCCAGAAATGAACTCACACACCTATGAATACTTGATTTATGACAAAAAGCCAAAACTATACAATGGAGAAAAGAAAGCATCTTCAGCAAATGTTGATGGTCTAACTGAATGTAGAAGAATGCAAATCGAATCATATCTATTAACTTGCACAAACTCAATGCTAATTTGATCAAAGACCTCAACATAAATCCCAATACCCAAAACCTGATAGAAGAGAAAGTCTGGAGACAACTTCCAGAACAGAATACCAACAACTCAGGCTCTAATATATACAAATAATAATGGGACCTCATGAAATTGAAATGCTTTTGTAAGGCATAGGATACCATCAAAATGACAAAACAGTAGCCTATAGAACAGGAAAAAATCTTCACCAACCCTACATCTGACATAGGGCTGATATCCAAAATATATAAAGAACTCAAGAAACTAGACCTCATCAAATCAAATAATCATATAAATACTGGGGTACAGATCTAAACACAGAATTCTTGATAAAGGAATGTCTAATAGCTGAAAAGTAATTGAAGAAATATTAAAAACACCCTTAGTCAGCAGGGAAATGCAAATTAAAACAACTCTGAGATTGCATTTTTCATGCATTAGAATGGTTAAGACTAAAATGTCAAATGATAACTAATGCTGGCAGGGATATGGAACAAGGAGAACACTCCTCCATTGCTGGGGAGAGTGCATACTTGTATAGCCACTTTGGAAATCAACTATATCAGTTAGAGTAGCACAATCTGTTGAAGATCTTTTCTTTTTTTCAATGTATTATTTTGACTTCTTTGTCAAAAACTCAGATGTCCATAGGTGCGTGTATTTACTTGTGAGTTTTTTATTTCATTCCATTGATTAACCTGTCTTTTCTTGTGGTAATACCATATATTTTTTTAATATTTTGATACTTTATTTACATTTCAAATGTTTTTTTTTTTTTTTATTGTTCTGTAGTACAGTTTGACTAGCGAAGGCTCCTAGCAATGGTGGATATAGAGCCTGAACCAGCCATCTACTCTAAACAGGCAAGACTTCTAATGAATGGATTGTGACACAAACACAGCCACAAAACCTTCAATCCACAATTTGTCCTACCTACAAGATGTACAGGAGTAAAAGATGGATTCAGAGATTGAGGGAATGACTAACCAAGACTGGCCCAGCTTGAGGCCCATGACATGAGAAAGAGGGCATTCTTTCTCACTATTAATGATTTCCTGCTATACTTGTAGACAGGAGCCTGGCATTACTAGCATCATAGAGGCTTCACCCAGTAACTGATTGAAACAGATATAGAGACCCATAACCAATTATTAGGCAGAGCTTGGGGAATCCAGTGGAATAGGTTGAGGAAGGATTGAAGGAACTAGAGGGGTCAAGAATACCACAAGAAAACCTACATAATCAACTAAACTTCATTCATAGGAGCTCAGAGAGGCTTAGTCACCAACCAGAGAGCATGAATGGGTTGGGATGGATCCAGGACTTTTGCACATATGTAACAGTTTTGCAACAACTTGGTCTTCGTGTAGGCCTCCTAACAAGAGAAGTGGCTATCTCTGACTCTGTTGCATGCTTTCAAATGCCTTTCCCCTAACTGATCTGCCTTGTCTAGCCTCAAGAGGATATGTACCAGGTCTTACTTCAACTTGTATGCCATGGCTGTTTTATATCCATGGGAAGCCTGCCATTTTCTGAGGAGAAAGAAAGGAAAGGTGGATGTGGTTTAGGGCATGTGAGAGTCAGGGATGAGGAGAAGAGGAGGGAGAAGAACAGAGATTTGGATGTAAAGTAAACAAATTCATTAATAAATAAAGCATTTTTAAACAAACGGATATCAATCAATCAATTAATAAATGAATACATAATATTGATTTTCAGCACTGGCATGAGGGAAGATATAGAAATCAGTTGAAGACAATTGATTCCAGAAGTATTTACATACTGAATTGATATTTTTCAAGGGTGCTCTATTAATTGGGTTCTCTAGAAGAACAGAACTGAACCAATAAAGTGAATGTATAATTATATAAACTTCAGGATGCAAGCATTTGAGTCTTATTATAATGGAAACTTACAAAATAGACTTGCTGAATATGGGCTGGATACTCCAAGAGTGAAAGTCTGTACACTTGAGAAGCTGACAACCAGAAGACACCATTCTACAAGACTGGGAATAGTCCATTTGGGAAATGAAGTCTGGAGGATTCCTGGTGAGAACTCAGTCTTCTACATTCAGTTAGTCTTTCTAGAAATACTTTCTTGAACCACTTCTTGATTGATCTAAGCTCTAGTTCACCTGATAACAAGACTATTAAAGGCACCAAATAATGTTGAATCGAGAGAGAATATTCTTTCAACAAATGACGTTAGAACAATTGTCCATAAACAAGAAAAACAATTTGTTTTTTTTAACCACACTCAAAATTAGATTCACATTTATCATAGATATAAACATAAGAACTAAATGTGTCACCAATACTCTTTTCATCTTACTATTCCTAACCTCTGATAACCATGATTCTACTTTGAACTTCAATAAAATCAATTTTCTTAAAATGATGAGTACAGTTATGTAGTGGCGCCTAGCTTATTTACCTTAGCATAGTGATCTCCAGTTACATTTAAGCTGTTTCAAATCATGGGGCTCATTTTTTATTGATCAAATAACTATTTCCTTGTGTACATGAGCCACTGTTTTAAATCTATCATTGAGGCAATAAACTTGAAGGTTGAGTCTATATTTTGTAAATTTGGACTAGTATTGTAATAAGCATGGAAATACAGATGGCATTTTACTGTGTTTGTTTCATTTCTTAAAGGTATATACTTCAGAATTATTTAAAATCAAAGGGCATAGACTTATTTCAGATATATAGTAAATGTAAAACCTTATGTAGCCAAGAGCTAACAAGAGAACTTTGACATCTCAGAGTAAATAATATGAAAATAAAGTATCAACTATGTTCAAAATCCAAATTTATTCTATTCTTGATTCCTATACTTTCTTAGACATTGTATACATATGAGTCTGTTGTTAATTTATTTTGTATCACTTATCTGTTAAATGTTTACTCAGCTAATTTCATAAAGTTATACTAATTTAACTGATCAACTTATTACCTTAACCAATTTAGAAGTAAATCAACCTCCAGGCCTTGTAATACCAGTTCATTTGTATAGATTACAGCATATTAACTTTGCACAGAAATAGCACAGCAAAGCAGTAGTCAAAGCAACATGGAATTAACCATCTGTCTGGTAAGTTAAAAACAAGATGGTGTGTAAAAGCAAGAAAGAGAAGAGTAAAGGAAAATAATACTAGTCAGAAAGTGGAAGCTGAGGGAAAGTGAAAGAAATCAGGTGAAATAGAGATGGCACACAATATAGAACCATCTGGAAAACCTGTTTGTTTGTATAATTTAAAATCCTCTCATCAGCTCCCTGAAGGAAGTTCGCACACTACAAATATATCTCAATAACACAGACTTGGCAATGTGGTCTTGCAATTGTTTCTGTCTGAAACATAGTGTCTTATTTAGCTATGGCAAGAGTGGTATTTCAGCTGAACTAAATGTATCACTTTTTCATTTTCCCTTGAGAAAACAATCCTTAAACCTAGTGTAGAAATACTCTTTTGTTCCCTAAACGCAAAATCAAAGACTCTTGACAATTGGGAAAGGTAATAAAGGGACTCAGAGTGTGGGGAATTTGTGGACACTTGCAGTGGCAATGCCATTTGACAGGCTTCAAATAAGGGACACAACTGAGAAGATCAAGACAATAAATCTCTGCAGGCCTTTTGAATTTCTATTTGTGCTGCATTTTGATTTTACTTGTATTACCCTCAAAACATCAGAAAACTTGCTAAGAATTAAACTTATATATAAAATGGGACATGCTCCTTAGTGTGATATGGTATCTGAGTATCATGCAGATTTTAGTGATACAAACATGCAAAGATGTTTATGAAACAACATAGAAAAACAAATAAGAATTCTCTGAAGCACCTTTTCCAAGAATGAAAAAAAAGGAATGTATATGCACTTTTGCCGCATATAACCAAGTAAACTCTAATGTTAATCAGACATATTTGAAAAAAAGTAGGCTAGGATTAGGTTACTTGACCAAGATAGTTTGGATACTTGGAAGAGGAAGGCTGAACATTTATAAATATTAACATGAAAAGTGAATACCTGAAGATCAAGGTTCTTTATTAACAAAATAATTTGAAGGCAAAAGTTTATGGCTTTGTGGGCCATCCATATCTAACTAGGGTTTTATCTTGAGTGTTTAGATTCAATGAGCCCAAAATTTCTCATCTATGAGATGAGAAACTAGGAAATAACATTTAACATTCTGTTGTTGTTGTTGTTGTTGCTGTTATATTGTAAACAATTGCTGGATAGGTATCCACCATGAAAATAACAGCACTTGTATATATCCTTACAAAATACTATTTTGCACTAGTACCCATTCAGAATGTCTAGCACCACAAAAATTGTTTCCTAGAACCCAGAAACGTACTATATCTGCATACTCTTGTATTTCTGCCATTTTTAATTACAAGAGAAAATTCTGATAATCATTTAACATTTAGAACATCAAAATTTGCTGATGAGAATTTACTGAAATATATATTTCTTGCATAAAACCCACTATAAACATTTTGGTTTTTACATAACTTACACACACGAATACATTTCCATATCTTGTGAAATTTTTCTTTAAACAATTTATCTCAGATATCTTATATTATCAGCATATGTATATATTATTATGTTACATGCTTTTATGTTATTCAATCTTATGAATAACATAAAAACTGACATTGTTGGAAACTTAACATGGCCCCATATTTCAGAATTACAAGCAGCACTAAAAGGAATGACACTTTAATTGTTTGCACTTACTATTATTTCTTTAGGTTATGTTCCCTGGCTTGCCCCTCCTTCCATTTGCAAATAGTTTTCTTCAAAGTTAGTCATCCATGTGACACACAGTTTTATCGGTAAGGTCAGTAGAGACTTTAGCTGAGGATGTCAAAATATACCCTAAAATAGGATGAAAAAATTAACCTAGAGTTCTCTTTCTTCTACATCTTAATTAGTATTGTATAGTTATTTCAGTATTCCTTCGCAGGATATAAGAGGGCTCATAAGTTTCTGCAAGCTCAAAAATTTACAAGACATAGGAATTCCCATCCAGAGTTACATAAACAATTAACAACTACTGTCTTAGAGTAGATTTTATTTTGCCTTTACCAGAAATTTGTGTAGGGAGCCACAAGATTTCAGCTTTCATGGATATTCCACCCATGCTTCTGTACACAAATGTAGAAATCACTGAACTTCTCCAAGCCAAACATGGATGACTTAGTTGGCTTGTAATACATGACTTATTTCAGATGAGTAGACATTTGTTTGTGTGTCCTCAAGAAACATCACACAATAATTACATACAACGTTATCCTAGGAAAAACCATCACATGATAATTGTTAAGGAAAGATAGACAAAATAATGAATAAAAATACTAGTATGTTGCATTTAAATTATATAATTTTAATTTTTAAAATAATTTCATATATAACTATATTACATGTATTAATTGCCACAAGTTCCCAATTCCTTCAACTCCTCCCCTATCTACCATAAAATGCTTTCTCAAACTCATGACCTCTTCTATAAATACTACTGTTCTTTGTATGTACACACACACACACACACACACACACACACAGACACACACACGTGCACTCTATACAACTTACTGAGGCCAATTAGTATTGTCCGTATGTGTATGCATTCAAATATGATACCATAGGATAAAAAAACATATCAGGGAGTGTCACAGGATTTTCCCTGTCTAATTACATTAGTGCAGAGGCCTGTGATTGGACAGGAAAAGGAAGGCAGAGCTAAGAGTTGCAGGGACAGAGAGTGTCTCAGGAGAGGAGGAAGGCAAGGCAAGATAGAAGCAGAAGTGAACCAGTGTGGCTTTTACTAGCCACAAGTGGCTATGATATCATAAAGGATAGAGTATTGGGATAATTTGTCTAATCTAGGTGGGTAGCTTTTATCATTATCAATTGGCTCTGAACTTATGGTACTGGCACCTTATAAATTGTGATTTTATTGATACATAAATCCAATTGGTTAACTATAAGCTTAAGAGTTTAAATTCTACCTGGTATTTCGGTGTTGAGATGGCTGGCCACAGGGTGTGTGTGTTAGTGAGAGGAACCTGCCCCCCTTCCCCAGCCAGAGAGATGGCGGGCAAAGGGACTGCTGAGTGAGAACGCCCGGTTGGAGCTCTGTGGCCCACTGACACTAGCACCGGAACATGCAGGTTCTCTTTTTTAATATTTCCCACAACAAGGGAGCTCATCTCTAAAAAAATAATAATTCTCATTAGCTCAGTAGCCATTGGCTGCTTGCAGCTCTTTATCTATATATAGATCCTTGCTAAATTTCCCTACTTCTTTTTACCTGTCAATTTCTGTCATGCAAGTCTTATGTGTACAAACCTATTTTTTATAGTTTATAGGTTGAATATCATGTCAAGAATAAACTATCACGCAATAATCATCCCAATTCTCTAGCTCTTATAGTAAATATCTCTACTCCTTCTGTAATGTTCTCTGATCCCTAGATATAGGAATTGTGTTGTAGATATCCCAATTTAGGCTGGACAGCCCAAAGTCAATTATTTTTTCAATTGTAAGCAGTTGTGGCTTTTGGTAGTAGCCTCTATCTTCTGAAAAACAGAATCTTCTTTCATGGCAGGTGAGACTTGTATTTATCTATGCACATAAGATTAAGTATTTATGTACAGATCAGTGCCTTTATTAGTCAATATCAAAGAGGCTTCTTCTGGCAGCAGATGAGAACAGATCCAGAGACTCACAGCCAGATACTATGTGGAGGGAGTCTTAATTGGAGGTTTCTATCAAATCCTTCCCCTTAGAGCTCCTGGAGTCCCACAGAAGGAATGGCAAAAAGATTGTGAGACGCAAAGGAGATTGGGAGAGCAAAGATTTCCGAATCAATTAAGCAAGGCCATATGACCTCACAGAGATTGAAGCAGCAAGCACAGGACCTATATGATATATGAGTCTACAACAGGTCCTATCCATAATGTATTACAGCTATTAGCTTAATATTTTATGGGACTCCCGACTGTGAGAACTAATGGGTCTATGACTCTATTTCCTACTTGTGGGACTCTTTATCTCTTGTAGGATTGCAATATCCAACTTCGATATGAAAGTTTTTGCTTCATCTTATTATACTTTATTTTGTCAAGTTTGCTGTTACATCTTAGAAACATGGTTTTTATTTTCCTAATGCTGCACAGAAAGGAAGTGGATGTGGGAGGAGGTGTAAGAAGTGGATACAGGGGAAAGTATAATTAAAATATATTGTATGAGGAAGTAATGCATTTTTTTTTTTACAGTCCAGTCATTATCCCCCTCCTGATCTGCCCTCTGACAGTTCCTCATCCCATTCCTCCTTCACTGTCTCCAAGAGGATGTTCCCATGCCCACCCCACCCTACCAGGCCTTCCCACTCCCTGGGGCCTCAAGTCTCTTGAGGGTTAGGTGCATCTTCTCTCACTGACTGTGGGATGCAACCCCATCCCTCTACTTAATGCCCTGTCTTTCTACTGGAGGTGGACACTACATATTCCCTCTCCCCACTGTGGGGCATTTCATCTAAGGTCCCTCCCTTTGAGTCCTGAGTGTCTCTCACCACCCAGGTACCTGCTCTGGCACATTCTAGAGGGTCCCTCCACGTCCAACCTCCTGAGGTTTCCTGTTTCCATTCTTTCTGCTGTCCCTCAGGTCTTCACTCCTGTCTACCCCACATACCTGATCATGTTCCCCTTTTCTACTCCCTGCTCTCTTTCCCAGCCATGTCCCTCCCTCCCTCTGCTCGTCATGATTGCTTTCTTTAAAAAAGAGTTTTTAAGATAAATCTGGAGGCTATATTAATCTTTAAAAGTGTTTTTTGTTGTTGTTGTTGTTGTTTTTTCCTTTTTTATTTTTGATACTTTATGTACATTTCCAATGTTTCCCCTTTTCTGAGTCTCCTCTTTGGATACCCCTGTCCCCTCCCCAACCCGCCTCTAGGAGGGAATTCCACCTCCCACCCACCACCCCATCCACCCATCCCCATATTCCCGCCTTGACATTCCCCTTTACTGAGGCCTCTAACATCCTCAGGCCCAAGGGCCTTTCCTCTCTTCCTGATGGCCATCGAGGTCATACTCTGCCACATATGTGGTCCAAACCATAAGTCTGTCAATGTGTATTCTTTGGTTGGTGGTCCAAACTCCAGGAGGACCGGGGGGGGGGGTCAGACCCATTGACGCTCTTGCTCCCTCCATGGGGCTGCAAATTCCCTCAGCTCCTTCAGACCTTCCTCCAACTCCTCCATCTGGAACCTCGCTCTCAGTCCAGCAGTTACTGTTAAGTGAAACTTGGCATTCTGAACTTTTGGGCTAATATCCGCTTATCAGTGAGTACATACTATGTTCCTTCTTTTGTGACTGAGTTACCTCGCTCAGGATGATATTTTCAAGTTGAATCTATTTGCCTGCAAATTTCATGAAGTCATTGTTTTTAATAGCTGAGTAGTACTCCAT
>CM052722.1:63991539-64023834 GCA_028551405.1 Uromys caudimaculatus
AGGTGGAATTCCCTCATAGAGGTAGGGATGGGGAGGGGATAGGGGGCTTCCAAAGAGGAGATCCAGAAAAGGGGAAACATTGGAAATGTAAATAAAGTATCAAAAATAATTTTTTTTTAAAAAAAGGAAATTCAGATCATTAATTTGCAATCTGACAGTTACTATGCTGTAAAAATCAACTCTTTCAATATTTAGAAGTAAACTGCATGGGCTTATGTACTTCCCATGCACTTTGAACTCAGAAAAAAAAAAACACACACACACATAACAAACAAGAGATTTATCTGTCTTTGAACTTTTTATGTCTGTATCTCAATTCAAAGCCTTAAGAGGTTTATTAAAATCTGATGTACAATTAAATAATTATAAAGAATGTGTGGAATTCCCAGAGTCCCCCTTCTTTCTATTGATTTTTAAATTTGAAATAAAAATAGGTGAGATAACACTAATTCAGCTAATCTCTAATAGTGATATTTTATCTGAAGTTTTAAATAGCAGTGATAGTTTTAGGGAGATATTATTTTTCTTGCATTTCATTTCTCACCTAGTGTGGTACAAATCTTTTAAATAGTGATCATTTGGTAAGTCATTCATTGCCTTTACTTCTGTACTGTCTTAAATATGTACATACAATTAGTACATACAATTATTATTTCTTACTCAATGTTCCTTTGAAAATTCCATGTCACAAATTTATTGACCCAGTTTTGTCTCCCTTAATAATACCCTGCTTAGCCGAGCAGTGGTGGCGCACGCCTTTAATCCCAGCACTTGGGAGGCAGAGGCAGGTGGATTTCTGAGTTTGAGGCCAGCCTGGTCTACAGAGTGAGTTCCAGGACAGCCAGGGCTACACAGAGAAACCCTGTCTCGAAATTACCAAAGGAAGAAAAAAAATTTATTTATAAAAATAATACCCTGCTTAGGACTAGAAGAGGTTGGACAAAGAGTATTTATTTCTGCAAATTGCTTTCAAATGCTTAGACTACTGTTTCATTGATGTTTATTTCTAAAGTGTAAACAAAGATGGCATTTGATATTACTAAAGATTGTAACTGGTAGACTTTTAGACAGGAAATATAGTAGAATCCTGACCAATTGAAGGGATGATTAAAATTCAACATGGCTTTGAAAGACTGAAGATAGAGATAATACAGGTATTTAAGCATTTAGTATGAACATTAGTTACCTTTCTTATTGTAGTGACAAAATCCTTGACAAAAGCAATTGATGGAAGAAAGGTTTATCTTTGCTTGTGTTTTGAGGGCAAAGTTCAATCTTATAAGCGAAGGCACAGGGATGAGAGTGTGAGCCAGCTGGTCACATGCAGTCCAAGGTACGCAGAATAATGGCTACTGAACATCTGCTTCCTCTTTTTTCCAGTTGGAGATCCCCCCAACCCATGGAATGCTGCCTCCATACTCAAGTGTGTTTCCCACTTGAGTTCAACTTCTCTGGACACACTCTTTCACATACGCCCAGAGATTTGCTGCACTGGGGATCCTAAATCCTATTAATTTGACAATCAAGACTGCTATACCACATTATTAGTTAAGGCCTATTCAATTAGAAAAAGGAAATACACACCTGGCAGTGGTGGCGTACACCTTTAATCCCAGCACTCGGGAGGCAGAGGCAGGTGGATTTCTGAATTCGAGGCCAGCCTGGTCTACAGAGTGAGTTCCAGGACAGCCAGGGCTACACAGAGAAACCCTGTCTCAAAAAAAAAACAAAAAAAAAAAAAAAAAAAAAAAAAGAAGAAAAAAAAAGAAAAAGGAAATACAATAAAGGTTAATAATATTTATATAAAATCCATGAAAATCAGAGGATACTTTTCTCTATAAGTAAAATATGTACTATTAAGTTAATATCATTTTAAACACATTTTGTACGTATTATTTTATTATTTCTGAGCATGGTGTACTCAATAATAATTATAATTCCAATATTTATTAATGTAACAGGCCATTTCATATAGACATAGAAATGAAATTATATAAAATTAAGCGTAAGAATATATTTTATATTACTTTTCAAGGGTTATGGTAAGCTTAATTTTACAGAATGACTTAGTCATGGGTTAAAGGAGGATTCAGAGAGCCACCACTTCTAAGTAAGTTGGAATTTCCCAGGATTCCCTAGAATATAGTCTATTACTTATGTGCTATTTCTCTCAGTTTTATCCTGAGTATGGGCAAGAAACTGCTTTACTGTGGAGTAGCATGAAAGAACGGTTGCATGTTATAATAGTTAAAAGCATGGCCTCTAACCTGATTGCCAAGTTAGAGTCTAGCCTTTAAACTTACCAGGTATGTGAGCTTGCACACTTTAACTTCTATTCATCTTACTTTTCCATTTGTTAAATGGAAATAATAACACTTATTTAATAGGACCATGGAATGGATTGAAATAGCAATGTTTATAACTGTATACAAAGGTCATTATATCAGTTTTGCTAGACTTTAGAAACGATGGCCATGAAGCTAAACACAGTGGTACAAATGCATGGTCCCAGTACTAGAGAGGCTAAGGCAGGAAGATTAGGACTTCAAGGCCATTTTAAGCCACCTAGTGACTTCAAAGCTATCCAGAGATAAGTGAGCATGTATCTCAAAAAAGTAATAGCTGTATGCCCACATGAAATCTGTCAATATTTGCATGTATCCAGGGCTGACCGCTTGGGACTGAATAACTTGTGCAGGAGTTCATCCTCACCCTCTCTCAGCCACAATTGGCTACTTGTGGCTCTAGATACTGTGGTAGGACCTTGTGTAATTTCCCATATCCATGTTAGCCTGTCACCTCATGTTGTAATGACAATTTTGTTCAGGTAACTGTATTGTTGAAAGCTTATCAGTGCATTTCCCCTGGCATGTATAGGGAACACTATTTAGCAAAAGACACCCTAGTCCTCTGGCTCTTACAATCTTTTTGTCACCTCTTTTGTGACGTTTCTTTCCTGATCCTTAGGCATATGGGTTATGTTGCAGATATATCTATTGAGGCTTAGCACCCGATGGACACCTAGGCCATTGCTATTACTTTTGGTTGCCTCCACAATCCTGAAGACACCTTTGGTGAAGACACCACAAAGAGAGAGAAGCAATAAATAATCCTAACCATCTTTAAAGCCTACAAACCACAATGATATACATAGCAAGATATTTACCAATGGTACAATAGTGGCATAGCAGCATTATCTTGTGGGAAAATAAACAGTTGTCAATGGAACTTAAAGAATTAACATCTGGTACTGTAAACTTAGCCAGCCATATAAAGCTAGAGAGTTCATAGACCCTAGAAAAGAACCATTACTATTTCCCTAAATTAACGTAATTTGTATCTGTATTCTAAATACTTATTCTTATACCCACACTTAAGTATAGCTCTCAAATCTCATCAAAGCAGATTCCCTTTGCAACAGATGGATAAGACAGAGATTCGTACAGTTCAAAATGTAAAGAATAATTTTTATATTGCTTTGCACATTTTGCAAATGTAACAGTTAAACTTAAGTGTTATTGCATGGGAAATATGCCCAATCATCTTTGTTATGAAGCTAAAAGGAATAAAATCATTTACAAATACTTTTACTAAAACCATTGTGGGAAACAATTCATCATGATTTTTTCCATATAGATCCAAGTCCATGCCAAAAAACACAATTTAGAATAATTTGCATTAATTTGTTTCTTAAAGTGCTTGATTATTTTATTTTTTAATGTATGATTATTATCATGTTTTGAGACAGTTTCTTATGTAGCTCAGGTTGGCAGGGAACTATGTAGTTGAGAGTGACCTTGAATTTCTGATCCTCCTTTTTCATCCTCCTAATTGCTGGAATTACAGACAGGAGCCATCATGCCAGACAACACATTTAACCCCATATTTACTACTTTATTCACATGACAAGTATGTGCAAAGTCTATGGACTGTGCATATTAATGATTAACTCCTAGTCGCCAAAAATCAACCAGTATCCTATAAAGGAAAGACAAAAAAAGCATTTTCCCTTGGAGTCATTTAGTCAAGAGAGTCTAGACTTGAATTCTCTACTTTATACACCCTATGTCTTCCATCTTGTCTGCTATGACTGTTATTTCATAATATTAACTTAAATTGAATTATTTTAATATAATTTTATTAATATTATTTATTAAAATAATATTATTTTATAATAATAAAAATAAAATGACTATTGTGTCTCCTTGATGGCTGGGTAGCAAATGTCTGTATCTATTCTTGTGTGTGTCTGTCATGTGACTGTGGATCTTTGTCAGTGGTCTTTGTCCCAAACAAAGGATTTTGTTCTGTCTTCATTTAAGAGCAGAAAAAATCATATAGATAAGGAATGGGACACTTTACAGAAATCTTTAACAGGGTTTTACAAGGGACAGTCACTGGCTCCAACTGATTCTAATTGATTCAGATAAAAAACATCACTGTTTAGCAACTGATATCCACATATTTTCCTTTAAACCTTTATGGTAGGGTATAGGAAATTATTTTCAACTTTTGTATTTGCTATTTTCAGCAAATGATATACATACACTGTTCTGGGTCAGGGGCAAGTTAGAGTCCATAACTTAAGATTACAGCTATGTATTAGTTTAGGCTATAAGAAAGCTGGTTACATGAAAACTCCAAGGAAAGGAAGCTCAACTGTTAATAGTTCTCTTAAAGGCTGCAGAGTACACAGCAGGCAAGCTCTCTTAAGTGACCTCTATGTGTATTAACTCTGGCTGTGAGATTCATCAAGTCTGTCTGTGAGTATGTAAGAGATATTTCAGAATATTATATCTGCACAATAAGTATGAGTGTAGAATAATTTCTTTAAAGTAAAATAATGTAGGCATATTTGATGCAAGTTGACTTAATTTTTTCCTAATTTTGGACTGGACCCAAACCAAAGCAAACTGAAACCCTCCCAGTGGTTCTTGGGGTATATTTATCTATGAATAAATAGTGTAGCTTCATAGAGTTCTGAGAACTTTAAGTTTTCCTCTTACAGTTTTATGACACTGTGACATAAATTATATAGCCATGACTGAAGATACTTTAAGAAATTTGTGTGGCTATTTCTTATGTCCTATGTGTTTTAATACTTAGCATTTTTTTTCGCTATTTTAAAATATGATCTACAATGGACAACACAAAACCTTTAAATACTGTGTAATTTTGTTGAAGTTATGCTGGAGGACATAGCAATCTGCATCATGCACTAATTCCAGATGTTTAAATCCTTTGCAGATATTGACAGCTCCCCATTGATGTCATAAACATCTGGGTGAGGAACTCAACTAGTCTTTCACTTTGTTCTCATCCTAGAGTCACATTCTCTCCTGTTTTGCACAATTCTCATTTCTGAGTTAGAAATGCATGCAGACCAAGCCCCAGCTTAAAAAGTCACAATTGAACATGCCTTTACTTTTTTCATGAGTTCCAATTTCAAGGACTGAAAGTTTTTAAGGGAAGAAACATAGAAATTAATTTTGGGTTGAGTGTCCCATTTAAAATACAAAATGCGATTATCTTTGTTTTTAGAAAGGCATTCTTTATTTCCCCTTGGTCTCCCGATACTCTTGCAATTCTCAATTTCTGAATATTCTGAGGATCAAATCTTATTGTAATACTAGTTAAGATCTGCTATATATTTGTTTTGAAATATACAAGTTCAGATATACCCTAAGTGTATTTTTAATTTTTAATTTTTTTAATGTATAATAAATGTATTTTTAATTTTTGCCAGTAGTTTCTTAACTTTATCACCCCTCTCACAATCTTTTGGGACATTTAAGTTTCATTTGTCATAAGAACAAATCACACATAGTCCTCAAATAAATAATAGTGGCTTCAAACATCTCAAATGAATGTTTCTACATAATTTTTTCCCAGGTACTTTAACCTTGAGCAAATTTAACCCATATTTTATTTTATTCAATGGCCCTGTAGCATCTGAAATTAAAATACACCTGTATGATCCCTGTGAGTCCTCTGCAGGCGTTATTATTTGAACTAATTTTTTTTTCATTCAGCTCAAGTTCCTTCAATGATTTTTTTTTATTAATTGCTTTATTTTTTAAAGATTTAAAATAAATTTATGTTTATGTTTGTCTGCATGTATGTATGTGCACTGAATGCATGTTTGGTTCCCAAGGCCAAAAGAAAGCATGGAAATCCCGTGAAACTAGAATTAAAGAGTTGTGAATAGGCATGTGGATGCTGGGAAAAGAACCAAGGGCCTCGGAAACAGAGGCAAGTGTTCTTAACCACTGAGTCACATTTCTAGCCCCTATTTATTTACTTTTAGGTGGGTTCTCAAGTAGCCAAGGCGAGAATTCCAGGGAATTGCTCTCGGGCCAAGGATAACCTTTAATTCCTAACTCTCCTGCCTCCATTGTCCAAATGATCTTCTATGAGTTCTTCAGTAAACTTTGCTGCTGCTGCTGCTGCTGCTGCTGCTGTTCCTGTTGTTCCTGACAGTCTCTTGTTATCTCAGCCTGGCCTGTTAAAGAAAATAGTAAATGTTTAGATAGACCAGAGTGGATCTACTCTGGATAAGAATAATCTTATCATGGAAAAGATGGCATTAAAATGCTGAGGACGAATGAAAGGATGAAGTGGCAGAGGCTTTGATCAGGTTGGCAGAATCAAAGTGGGCAGTTGGCTTCAGCTTTGAATCACAGCAAAAAAGGACAAAGAGCACAAGAAAAGTCATGGAAGAGCCTGCTAAGCATTTCTCACAGTTCCACTAGCTTCATTCTCAGGAGATTTCCTTTTATACACCGTTTGGCTTATAAGGTGTGATAAACACACATGCATTCCAATGAATGTCATAGTTTAGTACGTTTCCTTGCTCTTCTTACACTCTGCAATCTGCCCAAGGAGTTGGAGCATCCTGCACAGACTGCTTATGTTTCAGGAATCTTAATGTTTCCAATAGAGTCAGCTCCTCTTATACCTGTCCAATGGAATTCACACTAGGGTTTGAGTCAAGGACTGCGAGAATAAAACACCTGCAAGCAAGTCATACTTTAACATAATATGCTACTGTGTCTTTATTTTTTCATTATGAAAAACACAGGGAAAAGGTGCTAAATTTCCCTAAGAGTTCTAAGGAAGATGTACCAGGTAAAAGTTGTAAAGGTTCTGGTACATGTGTTGCCTAGCAGCTACAGAATATATGCACTCTGGCAAGCTATGCAGCCACAGAACGAGGTATAGCACATTTACTAGCCCTCAGTTTGCCTCTGTCATATAAGTAAATCTGTCCTATAAACACTTTAAAAATAATTTTAAAATTCTTTGAAAATTGCATATATTTATATGTATTTTAACCATAGCCATTATCCTCCACTACCCTCCAACTTCTGATATCTCTCTACCCTATCTCCCTCCCATCTTCATGTTTTTTTATATTTTTGTTATTAATAACATAATGTTCATTAGTGTTTTCCATATGCACATGCTAATTTGTCTTTCTGACAACTGCTTTATACATATTTATGTTTAATCTCATAGATTTGCGCTGCTTTCAACTCAGGTCAGAAATGCTCCTTTCCTGTTTTGGATTAACAGTTAATGTAAAAACTCATAACTGGTCTAAGTGCTGATTATAAATAATTCTGCGTGCTCATCTGTGCATGGGTCACCTATTTTCTAAGGACTCTTGATGAGTACAAAATCTAAATTAAAAAGGACTGCTACCAACCAGGCAGCATACACCACCTGATATGAGGCCCCCAACACATATACAGCCGAGTACTGCCAGGTCTTGACTCAGTCAGAGAAGATGCACCTAACACTCCAAAGACCTGAAGCTCCAGGGATCTGGGAGGTCTGGTGGGCTGGGGCTGGGGGTGTGGTGGGGGGTGTGGACATTCTCTTGTAGACTGGGGTGGGGGAGGGGAGGAGGTATGGGATGTGGAACAGTTAGAGGGTGGACCGGGAGGGAGATAAAGACTGGACTGTAAAAAAAAATTAAAGAATAATAATAAAAAAGGACTGCCTAATGGTCCTGATAAAGTAAAAGTTTCTTTCTTAATACTTATATCATAGCCTAAAGATCAAGTATATTTGACTAGTTATATTATACATATTTTTCTCTTTTTATGTATATGAGAGACAAAATTCTTATTAAGCAAGGATAAAAGGAAGTTCCTGAACTATATACATAAATGGTGGGACTTAAGATGACTACTGCCAAATTTTATGCTCAGAGGCCTAGAAATCTGTAATTCTGTCTTCTTCCTGTCACATTATTTCCTATTATCTTGGTGTTAAATATCTATATGGAAAAATGCCAAATGTGAAATAAAGTATTTTATTACTCCAGTGCTTATTATTATTCCTGGTTCAGTGTACTTTAGTAAAACTGAATTTAGGGTGCCTATCTCTCTTGCTAGCCTCAACCCCAAATTTTAGGATATGATTACCTTGAGATCAACTGTGAAGTACGGATGAAAAACGGTGTCGCCTATAAGAAAAAACAAGTCATGATAGTGTGACATCCTCCAGAGTCATAGTATAGGACAGGCCCTAGCTTGTGAAATCAGTATCTGAGTAAGATAATCCCCCTTCTTTCTTCCCAACTGTTCCCTCCCCTAATTCAATCCCTTCCCCTTTCTTACACCCATATATCTCTCCCATCTTCCCATTTCCTTCTTTCTCACCCTTCTTTCTTTCCCTTATCTACTTCCATATTCCTCTTCTTCCTCCCATGTTCTCCTCCTTTTCCCATCCCATTCCTCTTCAATATTTCCATTGGTATCTTCTAGATGAAGAATTTTAATCTAGGAAAAATATGAGAATGTTAATAGTTATGCTTATTAAACTTTCATCTTCTTCAGTATTCTTTATTTTTTGATAAGCCATTCTTATAATTAAAAGAAAATGGTAAGTCTTTATAGCATGGCTGTTTATTTGATATTTACTCTG
Organism: Uromys caudimaculatus; assembly: GCA_028551405.1. Taxonomy (NCBI): domain Eukaryota; kingdom Metazoa; phylum Chordata; class Mammalia; order Rodentia; family Muridae; genus Uromys; species Uromys caudimaculatus. The sequence continues at coordinate 64,000,474 of CM052722.1, forward strand.
GATACAATAAAATGAAAATGTATCAAATAATGGAATAATTTTTAAAAGGCAAAGTAGAACACATTACGAAGAAAATATGGTTTCTTTAGTTTTCAATTACACAATGAGGCAAAATTTTAAAATACTATATCATATTTAACACCTTAGTGGTAAACAATACTTTTGTTAATAGACTAATAAATCACATAAAGAAATTCACAAAAATCTAATGTGATCCTGACTGACATTTTTAAATATATTTTCATCTTTTTTTCAAGCAACTACATTTCACAATAGAATGTTTTAGTTGGTATTATTATTACTACATTTCTATGGCAAAGTAATGAAGGCACACCTAGTGCAAGCAGATTTAAGTCTTTAGTCTTCTGGGCTGAAAAAAAGAAAGAGAAAACATATGTATATTGGCATTTAAAGTGTTGCTTATTCAGGCAAGGATTTCTCTAACAAGTTTGATAATTTTCACAGGTACAATCTAATAGCAACATGACACAAACTGACTTCACAAAACCAACACTATAGCACCAAATAAAACATGCTTTGGAAATTAACAGCAGTTTACATATTCTGAAGAATATTACAATACAACAGGCAAGATAGAATAAACAGAAGCTTAAGACACCTTTTAGGACATTACCAGGAAAAATGAAAACACCAGATTATAAGGAGTAATAGTCTTCTGGTTATAGGGCAAGTTTTCTATTTTATAAGGTTAGATGACTCTTTCACTTCTGCTTGCTTGACTTTTAAGGATTCTTGAAAAATCTTTCAGCTTGCCCTTTTTACTTGTAGTACTTCCTGTTTCCATAATCCCTGAAATCATGGTAGTAGGGATCATTGATTTCTCCTGTGAAGTAATAGATTGACTTCAAGATGACATTATCATGCAAAATTTGACCAATCTCAAAGTCCTCATCAAGGATCGCATCTTCTTTTGGTTCCAGCTTCCCAATCAAAGGAATCTCAGGAGGACTAAAGAAATTGAAGAAGGATGCATTAGGAACCACTCTTGATTGGACTGCAACTTCCCCTGTACTAGCTAGGCGACCCTGGGTGGTTGTGGTCACTGTAACATCTTTTCCTCGTCTCCAATCTATTTTGCAGCCTTTACACTCTTCAATTTCCCATCCCCAAGCGAAGAAAGGGTCATAGTGATCTGGTTTTGACCTTATTATGTATGTCTTCATCAGGAGCTCATTTCTGAAGTATGGGTTAGGTAGAAAATGAAATTCAAAAGTGTAACCGATAGGCTGGCCAGGGTTTGAGAACTTCAGGCTAACATCCGATAAGAACTTCAAAATGGGTTCATCACACTTTTGAATCATAGGCCCAAGCTTATCAACATTCTTTAAAACAGTCAGCCAGTAGTCAGGAATACCTTTAGGATCTTCTTTCTTAGGTTTACCCTTTCGAGCCCTTTTAACATTGACTTCTTCTTCAGGCCTTGTCTCAGGAACTCTTTTTTGAGCCTCTCTTCCTGGAGCCCTTGGTGTAGATTCTTCTGTAAGCTGATCCTTATTTTCTGCATTTGCCTGGGTAACTTCTTTGGGGTCTTCTTTTTCTTCAGGAGCTGTGTCTATAAAATCTGTAGAGTCTGCTTTTTCTTCACCTTTTACCTCAGGAATTTCTTTAGAGGATTCTTGTTCTTCAGCTTTTTCTTCAGCACCTTCCTTTGGAATTTCTTTTTCTTCAGTTTTTACCTCAGGACTTTCTTTGGGAGCCTCCTCTTCTTCAACTTTTGCCTCAGGAACTTTTTCTGGAACATCTTTTACTTCTTCCTTCACTTCAGCTTTTTCTTTACAGCTTTCTTCTTCCTCCTCACCCTCTAAAGGTGGCATCTCATTAGGTATGTCATCCTGCATTTCCTCATCACCACTGAACTCTTCTTCCGAATTCCATTCACACTCTTCTTCTGTAGGCTCATATTCTGCATTTATGATCTGAAAACGCTTATCATATAGAGGCTTATTGAGTTCAGCATACTTTCTTTCAAGATCATGAATTGCCCTTAAGAACAAGGTGTCTACCTTGTCACACTCATTCTGAATATTTCTGAGTGCCTGCACCCGATTTCTTACTGCTTGGGGCAGCTTATCCATTAAAAGTTTCCCGGAGGGACGTCGCTGGGCCCTTCTGGAAGGCTCAGGTACCCTCTTCTTCTGGTTTAAGCGACTGCCATTGCTGCTGCTGCCACTGCTACCGCTACTGCCGCTGCTGCTGCTGCCGCTGCTGCTGCAACTAGTGGTACTGCTAGAGCTATTGCTGTCAGACTCATCCCCAGAATCACAAGCTGGGCTAGCCATCGCTTCTTCAGCAATCCCATGGGTACCAGGTTCTGTGACCATTTTAGGATCCGCTTCTGCCATACTGCTAGCCCCGTACACCTCTGTAAGCTGGTGACAACTGCAGTGATCGTGCACCCAGAGATGGACAGAAAAGGACTCACGGATGCTCCGGTGGCGGCGGCGGCGGCGGCGGGGGCAAAGGCCCGAGCTGGTCAAGCGGCGGAGACTGCAGCGGTGGAGGGTGGGAACCAGTGGCGGCACGGACAGCTGCGGTGTGGCAGTGGCGCGGTAGGGGCGGGACCACGGAGGCGGCGCGCAGGAAACCGCAGCAGAGGAAGCCGCCCAAAGCCTTAGCTACCAGGCACGTCAGGCCACGGTGCAACTGGGCCGAGACCTGCCGCAGTACAATGACGCAGTACAGGACCCAGAACCGTCTCCTGGGTTAGGATGAGCAGCCCCTCCCTTGTTGACAGCCCTCCCACTAAATTCTTTCCCAGGATGCTTTCAGATCACTCCTCATTTGCTGAGAGGACTTGATTGACTAGTGTTGCCGCCAAAGAATGGCCGAAGGCAAATGCCCTTCTTCCAGGCTCCTCCCACCTTCCCAGATGCACCTGGGTGGCTTAGGCACACCTCCCCTAAAGACGGCTCCCCCTCCCCCCCCCCCCGCGCTTTTAAAATTCTCTCCTTCCGTGGTTTTTAATTTAAAGAGAGGGAAAAAAAACACCCATAGACAAGAGCAAAAAACGCCAGCTATAGTTACTAACAACGGAAGAAAAGGAGCCCCTATACTCAACTGCCCATCCTGAATTCCAATTTGGTTAATCACAACCCCACACAGCAAACTATTAAAAAAAAAGAGTGAAAATGCTTTACGTGACATCATTGGATACTGTGACTGTGGATGACTGAGGAAAAATTAAGAACACATACGCAAACAAACAAGATTTCCTCTAAATATTCCATGAGCATGTGGTTTACACTAGAAATGGGGGATTCATTTATTGGCAGAGGGGGGAGGGGCTAGACAGCAGGCATATTGTATTGCACATAGCAGATTTAATAAGTGCTGTCTGTGATGTTTGGCAAGCCTGGTTTACATTCATCTACAAGGTTTGCAAACTCATGTTGCCGTGAGTCAGTTATACGAGTTTTTAAAATCTGTTTTAAAGGTAGCATATTATATACTCTAATCTTACTGCTAAATTGCCACGATGTCCTTTCTAAAGCTTGTAGCAACATTTTAGATAAAACAAAGGGCTATTTAAATGTAAGGTGATATTTTTTTTTAAAGCAGAGGATTTGTTTCAGACTTTTGTGCAGCAGGTTTCAGTTCCACGAACAGCAGGATGGGAGGGGGGATTGTTTTAATCCAAGTGCACCCTCTGTTAAGTATTTAAGATGTCATCTGCCACCAATTTCTTTCTAATTTGGAATTGTAACTATATTAAAGGACGATTTGTAAGTCAAGTAATATGTGAACAAACTTTTTCAAAATGAAGCTTAAAAACAGATATCTGTTATTTTTATTTACAGGATTCAGTTCTGCTACAAACCAAAAGACCAGTGTTTACTTTTCATTGAAAGGTAAGGGACATTTAGCTACCTTTTTTTTTTTTTTTTTTTTAATGATGAACAGAATTGCCCCTTGGTACTTAAATACAAATTCATAGGCTATAATCTGTTAAAAATTTGATTGAAAGATATCTTGATATTTCCAGACAAGCAGAAATATCCACAGAGATGACTTGGCATACAAATGGAATATAACCTACTTAACCACATTCATTCTCTAAACTTGGTAATAGACTTTAAGTGCTATGTTAGAATAAAAAATATACCTCATTATTAATTTCAAATGAAGAAATATATTAAAATGAGACTGCCCTTTGTGCACTACTTTTTATTATAGTTTTTCATTTAGTCATGTATTTTTAAGAAACGCATTGTTAGTTTAAAAAATAATTTTTATTTGCTTACCTGTAACTCAAATTACATGTACATTTTTAAAATTACAGTTTAACATAGACGATTATGATGATAGTCAACACTTAATTTTACCAAAAGATAGCCATTTTTAACACTTTGATTCATTTCCTTCAAGAAGTTTCCTTATGCATATTATATACACCTGATAATTTATGTATATTGTTTTAACTGTGTGGCATCGTAGGATGGTTTGGAATTTGCAGATTTATGACTAAGTTTTAACAGGAAATGATCAATAGATTGCTTTTAAATAGATATATATTCCTTTATAATTGCCTTGCTGTATTTACTCAGAGTCTTGTTGTATGGAATAGATAGATAGATAGATAGATAGATAGATAGATAGATAGATAGATAGATAGATAGACATCATGCCATGTGTTTGCTTATATATATATATATATACATTTTACTGTAATAAAAATTGTTCCTGTATAACTGTAGCATGCATTAGTATGTACTTCAGAATATTAACATAAGATAAATTTCTAGAAATTGGAGTGTGGGAAAAAACTTATGGTTATTTTGTAATTTTGAACATAATACAAATGTCCATAAAGGTTCTTGTAATTTAAAATGCATTCTCAGCCATCCCAAACTTCAACCAAAGATGCCTGGTTTTTTTTCTTGTGATGGGAATATTAGTAATGGAAGTCAATAGAAGGCTAAATAAAAGATGCTTACCCTTCACTTCTTGTTTTGTAATCTTAATCTAAACGAACACTATGTGAATAGTAATCAAATCACTGGGTGCAAAATAAATATTGTCATGCTATTTATTTGTACTTAGAGTAATAGACATATTTTAAATGATGATTCTTATATTTTATAGTACTTTAATAGTGTAATTTACATGTTACCTTCTGTACCATCAGAAATTACTATTTTTGAGTTAATTATGAATTAATATATACATTTGATTGTGAGTTTATTTTCCTGAAGTAAAGATAGAATCCAGGAATCACACATGTTTGGGTTCAAGATCAATGAGCTATACTAATAACTATTATAAAATTTTGTTTAATATCCCTACCTCTTTTTGGTGAACCATTGCATTACTTACTTTTCATCAGAATATTATGGGTTTTTTTTTTTTTTTTGCTACTCCAGCTGTACATAGCTCTTTGAGAACTGTTTACAACTTTTCTATGTGACCATATACATAATCCTTTGAATTTTTACCACACAGAGGAACACACAAAATACATGATCAGAAGTTTAGGCTGCATTATCCTACGTTTCAAATATCTATAAAGCTATGATGGAATTGTTAATCAAACTTGTGTAAATTTTTCATGTGTGTACAAGTATGTGTGTGCAAGTGCAGTGTGGATGTATTACCTGGGAGTGCATACAGAGGCCAGAGGATAAATTTGTGGAGTTGGTTCTCTCTTTCCACCAAGTGTCTAGTTTTGCATGGCAAGCATCTTTACCCATTGAGCAATGCTTCATTATGTCCAGATGTGAGTTCTGAAGTGAGTTCATTTATTTTTGATACTCCAGTTCTCTCTCTCTTTCTCTCTCTCTCTCCCACCCTCCCTCCTTCCATCCCTCCCTCCCTCCCCCTTCCTTTCATTTTTTTTTATACTTTTGGTTTGTGCTGTGAGTATTATGAATCATTCTTAGAGTTTTATCCCTATTAAAAATAAGTATTAAAATGTAATATACACAGCAAACTTTAATGAATGTCTACACATTTGAAATCATTAGTGCCACCCAGATAATGGAATTTTTTTTCATCATACTAACAGTTTTTCATACGTGTATATATCAATGATTCCCTCCTCTGTCCCTTGGCAATTACTAATCTGTTTTACGTTTCCACAGATTAATCGTAATTTTCTACAGTTGTAAGTGAGCAATATCATTGAAAATTCATCCCTTTGCCAGTATTCTTTGTTTAGCACAAATATTTAGAATATTTCTACTTTTTATGTATTAAAAGTATTTTTTCATATTTGTTGCCGAGTACTGATATGTTTTCTGTAAATACAATGATTAGTCATTTGTGTGATTTTAAGTTTGTGGCTACTGTGAATAAAGTTACTATGATCCTTTTCTTGTCAAGTATTTGTATGAACATATGTTTTTGTTTCTTTTAGAAAACATTCCTAGAAGTGGAATGGCTGGGTCACATGGTAGGTGCATATTAGCTTTTATAAGAAATTATTTATTTCTCAAGTAAGTTGTTATTTTCAACACTAACAACAGTAAAAATACTTGGTGTGGTCAGTGTTTTTACATGTAACTATTCTAATAGGGATGTGATAGCAGTGTCTTCTGGTTTTCATTTTCATTTTCCCAATGACTACTCATGTGATTATCATTTCATATACTGATATGGCAATTGTTTATCTTTTCTTAAGTGTATATTCATATTTTGCATCTGTAAAAATGTTTGTTAGTTTTACTGCCATTATTCTATCAGTGTTCTTTCTATATTGTTCACATGAGTCCTTCATCAATGAAAATATTAGCAAATCCAGTCTGAACTTACACTATGTTCTCTTAACAACTTTCATAATTTTCGAAAAGCAGAAGTTTTTCTGCACATTTATGATGAAGACCAAGTAATTTTTTCAAGTACAATGTGTCATTTTTCAAACGTAATGATACTTTTTGTTATCATTTTTTTATGATTTAATACTTGGCAGTTTTATACTAAGGCTGATGCTGTTGTGTATGGCAAAAAATACATGGATTGAAGTCATTTTGATATTTTGAATATGGATATACAAGTGGTTCAAAGTCAAGAGACTTTCTATTATCCATTGATTTGATTTTTCACAGATTTCAAACATAAATTTTCAGCATATGTGTGGATCTATATTAGATTATTATGCTCTAGTGTCTACTGATTTTAATTTCCTAATTGGCAGTCATGTATTTATTAAATATACTTGGAGAAGGGAAACGAATCACAGTGTGGGATAACAGGATTTCATTATAATGAAGACAATTAAGCTGCAAATTTATTATCATTGACCTTTCGCTTCTCTCCCAAATGTTTGAGATACAGGATCACAAAGTAACAGCATAAATCTAGAAAACAAATAAAAGCAAAATAGGCAAGTTAATTTTATGAAGTATACAGTTTATAGGTATATACAGCATAATTATAAAAAAAGTATTTGCCTCTCTTCAGGAGCATAAATAATGCCTTATTCTTTCTTACAACAGTGATACCTGTTTACCACAACTGAAATACAAATTATTATAAAGATGAAATAGATTATTGAAAAATTAATAGTAAATCTATATTATTACTTATTTCATAATATTATTTTCAGTATAATATTATATGTAATTTTCATTCCTTTGATAAATATACAAAGGAACAGAATGTAGTATATAGATATAGAGTTTGATTTTTTTTTAAAAAATAATTGCTTATGAATTAATTACATTTTAGTCAATATGTAGTGAATGGTACAAGGTAAAGTTACAGTTAATACAATAGCAGATAAGAAAAAAATCAATGATTTGAATAATTGGTATAATGATAATTTAAAAGAATTTTACAATAAAATTACATATGAATATGTACTTGTATATATATTCATATAAATTCACATATACATTTTAGACTAGATAGGTCATAGGTTATTAAATCATTTATTTATCTTGCTGATCCTGGATTACTTCACTTAATGTAAGGTTCTCCACACTCATCTATATAGTCACAAATGACTACAGTTCCATTGTTTTAATGCTAAATATTCTTTTTTTAAATCTGTTTTTACAGTCCAGATTTTATTCCTTTCCCAGTCCACCCTGAACTGTTCAACATCACATACCTCCCCTTCCCCACCCCTGAATCCAAGAGGATGTCCACACCCCATTACCCCACTAGACCTCCTCACTCCCAGGCGCCTCCAGTCTCTTGAGAGTTAGGTGCATCTTCTCTCACTGAGTCCAGACCCAGCAGTCCTCTGCTGTATTTGTGTTGGGGGCCTCATATCAGCTGGTGTATGCTGCCTTGTTGGTGGCTCAGTGTCTGAGAGATCTCAGGGGTCCAGGTTAATTGAGACTGCTGGTCTTCTTATAGGGTTGCCCTCCTCCTCAGCTTCTTCCAGCATTTCCCTAATCTAGCCACAGGGATCAGCAGCTTCTGTTGACTGGTTGGGTGTAAATATCTGCATCTTACTCTTTCAGCTGCTTGTTGGGTCTTTCAGAGGGCAGTCATGATAGGCCCCTTTTTGTGAGCACACTATATCATCAGTAATATGTCAGGCCTTGGGGCCTCCCCTTGAGAAGGATCCCAATTTGGGCCTGTCCCTGGACCACTTTTACCTCAGGCTCTTCTCCATTTTTGTCCCTGCAGCTCTTTTAGGGACAATTCTGGAACAGAATTTTTTGTGGATTGTTGTCTGTATGTAGGTGAGGTCAGGTGAAATCTTAATTAGTCAGATAAGACTAGAGCCTGTGATTGGGCAATAGAAGAGAAGGCAGAATTTAGGTGTGCAGCTCATATCTATATCAATTGAGTTTTGAGTTCTCTGTATGGGTATTTGGGGTGTTGAAGATTTACTGTTATAAATCTGACTGATAAATTGCAAGGCTATGGAGTTTTCATTTTATGAGGCTAGGGGATTAGAGCCAGCAGGTGGATGGCCTGGGAAGACACAAGCTGTTCAGCAGCAGCTAACCATTGGAACCTGGGAAGACCAGGGTTTGTGGCTCACCATGGGGTCAGGCAAGACCGCAGGTGCAAGCATGTAGACAGACCAAACATGGATTGTTTTATTAATAATTACACACTATAGATTTTGACTATGGGATGGCAACCCCATTCTTCCACTTGATGCCCAGACTTTCTTCTCGAGGTAGTCTCTATAAGTTCCCTCTCTCCACTGTAGGGCATTTCATCTAAGGTCCCTCCCTTTGAATCCTGGGGTTCTTTCACCTCACAGGTCTCTGGTACATTCTTCAGGGTCACCCCACCTCTTATCTCCCGAGGTTGCCTGTTTCCATTCTTTCTGCTGTCCCTCAGGGCTTCACTCCTATTCCACCACCCAATACCTGATCATGTTCCCCTCTTTCCCGCCCTGTCCCCTTTCCCAACCAGGTCTCTTCCTTCCTTCCCCCTCCAGTGATTGTTTTCTTCTCCCTCCCAAGTGGGATTCAAGCCTCCTCACTTGGACCCTTCAGGTTGAGTCTTTTTCAGTTCTATGGCTTGTATCCTGGGGATTCTGTACTATTTTTGCAAATGTCCACTTATTAGTGAGTACATACTACGCATATCCTTTTGGGTCTGAGTTACCTCATTCGGGATGATATTTTCTAGTCTGTTCATTGGCCAGTAAAACACATTATGCCCTCGTTCTTAATAGCTGAGTAGTATTCCATAGTGTAAATGAACCACATTTTCTGTATCCATTCTTCTGTTGTGGGACATCTGGGTAGTTTCCAGCTTCTGGCTACTACAAATAAGGCCACTATGAACATAGTGGAACACTTTCCCCTGTGGCATGGTGGGGCATCTTTTGGGCATATGCCCAAGAGTGATATTGCTGGGTCTTCAGGTAGATCTTTTTCCAGTTTTCTGGGGAACCTCCAGATTGATTTCCAGAGTGGTTGTACCAGCTTGAAATCCCACCAGCAATGGAGGAGTGTTCCTCTTTCTCCACATTCTTGCCAACACATGCTATCACCTGAGATTTTGATCTCAGCCATTCTGATTGGTGTAAGGTGGAATCTCAGGGTTGTTTTCATTTGCATTTCCCTGATAACTAAGGACTTTGAACATTTCTTTAAGTGAATCTCATCCATTCTAGATTCCTCTGTCATGAATTCTCAGTTTAGTTCTGTACCCCATTTTTTGATTGGGTTGTTTGGTTTCTTGGTGGTTAGCTTCTTGAGTTCTTTATATATTTTGGATATTAGCCCTCTATCAGATGTGGGGTCAGTGAAGATTTTTTTTCCCCAATCTGTACGCTGCCGATTTGTCCTAGTCACTATGTCCTTTGCCTTACAGAATCTTTCCAGTTTCATGAGGTCCTATTTATCTATTGTTGATCTTAGAGCATGAGCCATTAGAGTTCTGTTTAGGAAATTTCTCCCTGTGCCAATGAGTTCAAGGCTCTTTCCCACTTTCTTTTCTATTAGATTCAGTATATCTGGTTTTATGTTGAGGTCCTTGATTCACTTGGAGTTGAGTTTTATGCAAGGTGGCAAATATGGGTCTATTTTCATTGTTCTACATACAGACTTCCAGTTAGACCAGAATCATTTACTGAAGATGCACTCCATTTTTGTTATGTTTTTTTCATAGTTATATTGATTCCATATCCTGCCTATTGCAAATAATGGTATAGAGAACATAGATAGCAACTAATTTCCTATACTTATTTTGTTTCTTGAACAAATACATTTCCATAATGGCTTATTAATTTGTACTCCCTTCAATGGTGTTAAAGGTTTCCCTTTGTTCTATACCATAAAGAACAATTAGTAGTCATTCTTTTTCATGATAAATACTTCAACAGTAGTGAAGTAATATATTATCATAGTTTTCATTTTTTATGACTTGATAGTCAGTAATATACATCATTGTTTTTCATGTATTTGCTAACTATTTGTATGTCTTGGTTTGAAAATACATTTATTTAGTTACTTTATCCATTTTTCAATCTGGTTATTTGTTTGTTTGCTTCACTCAATACATGGTTGGCATATTTATTTTCAGATTCTTCAGATTGACTCTTCATTTTGTTGATTGATTCTTTTGCTGAGAAGAAGCTTTTCCACTTATTGTAATCCCAGTTGTCAGTTTTTTGGCTGATGCTAGTTTTCAAATTAGTATTGCATATACTATACAAGGATGTAAAATCATATCACAGAGGGATATATTTATAAGGATTTTCTAGGATTTTTGCTTGTAATACCCATCTAAAGTATTTTGCTATAATTCCATTTAAGTGTACCTTTAAAACTTTAAGTTTACTTATATTTTATATAATTTATTGAAGACTAAGGAAAAAAGGGCAAAGAGTTGGTAGCTTAGTCTCCAGGAGCTCTGCAGGAATCCATTTAGTTGATACTATTGTCTTCCTATGGGATTGTAATCCCCTTCAGCTCCTTCATTCCTTCCTCTATCTCTCCCATAGGGGTCCCCAAGCTCAGTCCAATGGTTGGCTGTAAGTATCTGCATCTGTCTCAGGCAGATGCTGGTGGAATCTCTCAGAGGACAGCCATGCTAGCCTCCTGTCTACAAGTAAAACATGGCATCAGCAGTAGTGTCTTGGTTTGGTTTCTGTACATGGAATGCATCCCATGTTGGGGTGGTTTCTGGATGGCCTTTCTTTCAGGATCTGCTCCATTTTTGTCCCTGTATTTCCTTTAAATAGGTCCAATTCTGTGTCAAAAATTTTAAGAAGTTTAGGTGGCCCCATCTCTCAACTGAGGGCCATGTCTATCTACTGGAGGTGGTTGTTTCAGGTTCCATCTCCCCACTGTTGGGCATTTCATCTAAGGTCATCCTCATTTGGTCCTGAGAGCCTCTCACATCCCTGGCATCTGGGACTTTCTAGAGGTTTCCCCCTGTTCCCCAACCCACATTGCTACATTTCTCTGGCCCTCTGAATTTCTCTCTTTTCTCTTCCCATATCTGATCCTGCCCCCCCCCTTCCCTCTCCTTTCCATCTCCCACTCAAGTACCTCCTTCCCTCTGCTTCCTGTGTTTATTTTGTTCTCCCTTCTAAGTGGGACTGAAGCACCCACACTTTGGTCTTCCTTCTTGTTAAGCTTCATATGATTTGTGAGTTGTATCATGGGTATTCTGAACTTTTTGACTAATATCCACTTATCAGTGCATATATACTTTGTCATTTTGTGTCTGGATTACCTCATTCAGGATGATATTTTCTAGTTTATACTGTCATAGAAATGTCAGCTTTAAGAGCACCAGTCTTCATGTTTCTTTAATTTATATAAAAACTTTATACTGGACTAACAAGGAATGCTAAAACAAAAAGTTACCTAAAGAATAAGATAATTTCCACAAATTCTTTTATAATGAATAAAATGATTTATTTACTTTATAACACAACTCTCTTCCCCCATCTCCTCCCAGTTGTTACTCCCTACTTCCCATCCCCCCCCCCTTTCCTTGTAGAGAATGGGTATCCTCTCATGGATGTCAACTCTCATTGGCATATCAAGTTCATGTAAGACTAAACACATCTTCTCCTACTGAGGCTAGACTAGGCAGCCCAGTTAGGGGCAATGGTTCCAAATGTAGGTGGTTGCAGAGTAACAGACAGCTCTGGTTCCTGTTCTTAGAGGAGTCCCACATGAAGAATAAGCTGCACATCTGTTACAAATACATAGGGGGCCTAGATACATCCTATGTATGCTCTTTGTTTGTTGGTTCAGTCTCTGTGAGCCCCTGTGTGCCCACCATAGTTTATACTGTAGATTATCTTGTGGTGTCCTTGACCCCCCTGGTTTCTTCAATCCTTCTTTCCCCTCTTCCATAGCATTCCCTGAGCTCCATGTAATGTTTGGTAGTGGGTCACTGCATCTGTCTTCATAAGGTACTAAGTAAAGCCTCTCAGTGGAAGTAACGCTAAGCTCCTGACTGCAAGTATTGCAGAAAACATTAACAGTGTTAGCTGTTAGTTCCTTCACATCCAAGCTGGACCAGTCATTGGTTAAACATTCTCTCAATTTGTGCTCCATCTTTACCCCTGCATATCTTGTAGACAAGGCAAATTGTGGGTCAAAAGTTTTGTGGCTGGGTTGGTGTCTCAATCCCTCCATTGGAAATCTTGCCTGGATACGGGAGATGGCCATTTCAGGCTTCATATCTCCCACTGCTAGGAATCTTATCTAAGGTCACCCTCACAGATTCCTTGGATTTTCTATTGCCCTAGATTTCTAGCTCATCCCACAGATACCTCCTCATTCCTTTTGTCTCTTCCAATGTTTTCTACCTCCATCCCTGTCCACCCACTTCTGTCTATTCTATTTCTCTTCTTATTGAGATTCAAGGCTCCCTATTTTAAAAGATCTTCACCAAGCTCACATCTCAGAGAGGGCTGGTGTCCAAAATATATAAAGAATTCAAGAACCTGAACATCATCAAACCAAATATCTCAATTTAAAAAACAGAGAAATCTCTACTGGCTAAGTGCCAGAGACCAAATGGCCTTGTTTGAATCTAAGGCCTTGCTCTTAATCAGCTAGCCAGAGTGTCCCAGGCTTGACTTATTTAGCAAGTCAAAGAGTCCTGGGCTCCACAGCAGGCATTCCTTTGATTCCTTCCCATTCTCACTGCCTCCAGCAAGAGATAAGACATCCTGTTTGAAGTAGCCTGCAGCTTCAAGACAACAATGACTGTCATCCTGATTTACAGCTATGTGTGACATCTGATTACCTTTTGGAATCCCCCTTCCTCTGCCACTTCTCGCCCTAAGTGCTTATATACGGACTTGGACTTGGAATAAAGGCTGATTGGAGCTTGATCAGACTTTTCGTCTTGCTCCTGGGCGATTCTTGTCTCCTGTCGTGTCTTTCCATTATCCGCAGCTCCCTCCTCAGCAACTAAAAGTCCTGCAGGCAGGACACTTCAGACCCTGGTCAATAATCCCTCCCGGGAGGGCCCCCCACCCCCCAGGCGGGATGGGACAGTTAGTTCTTCACAGCTAAGTAGCACTTAAAGGTTCAATGTCCTTACCCATCAGTGAAATATGAATGAAAATGTCTATGATCAAAAACTCACATGACACATCATGAGGGCAAGAATATGGAGCTAGGGGAACATTCTTCAGTTGATAGGAAAGGTGCAAACTTGTACAACCAATTTGGAAATCAATTTGTGGTTTCTCAGAAAATTTGGACTATATCTAATTTGAGATGTTGCAATAACACTCCTGGCCATATACTCAAAGGATGGTCTACCATTTTACAAGGACACTTGCTCAACTATGTCCCTAGCACCTTTTTAATAACCAAAAACAGGAGACAACATAGATGTTCCACAACAGAAGAATGGATTTTAAAAACTGGTATACATTTACACAACAGATTATTACTCATCTGTTAAAAAAAGGACATCATGAAAAATATACTCAAATGTGTGGAACTAGAAAAGATCATCCCGAGTGAGATAACCCAGACCCAGAAATACAAACATGGTATATACTTACTTTTAAGTAGATATTAGCTGTACAGTAAATGATAACCAAGCTACAATCTGCAGGCACAAAGAAGCTAACTGAATTTTACTAATTCTAATATATTCAAAGTTAATACCAAAGTATTTTATTCAAAATTAAATGAAAAATAGCCCAGAACCATTCCCACCTAATTATTCCTAGGAACAGAAAACCCTTTACTTTGAGTAAATACAGCTACATATAAAAAGCATGAAACTCTATTGAGATTTATTCATTTAAATGTAATTTTTAAACATTGAATTATTTTCACAATTTTTAATATTTGTTGTTATATGTAATCAAATTTCTTTTACTATCTAAGGTTTTCATTTAGAAAGATGCATTATGATGACCATATCCCTGTCGGTTATGATAGTACAACTCTGGAGACAAATGTCCAGGATTTAACTCTTACCATATTACTGCTTTTATGGCCTTGGATAAGTAACATTTCTCTAATGCTGTTTACTTGTCTATAAAAGTCAGACAAATATAGAATTGTACCATGGCCTATTGAAGTCTAGAGAGATGGCTCAATTTTGAAAAGCACTTGTTGTTTTTGTAGAGAGCCTGGTTCCTTTACCAGAACTCACGTGGCCTTTCACAAACATCTGTATGTCATATACCCTCTTCTGGCTTCCATGAGCACCAGGTACACATTTAGTGCATAGACATACAAGCAGGTAAAACACTCATACACATAAATGGAATAAATAAGTTAAAAAAGTAAGGGTTGATTATTCATATAAATTACATATGAATAAGTATTGTCTATTATGCTATTTGCAAAGGATACTTAGAGATTCCTATCTCAGTTAAATATGCATGATTCAGCATTAGGGGTAATGGATTTAATTGATCTATATTGGTATATCTTACAAATGTGCCGTCTTTTTCAAATTAGGGATAAGTAAGCTTTTCTTTGTAACTGAAAGTCATATTTTTTATTAGATGACAACTTGTATCCTTGAATCAATTATTCTCTACTTTGGCAAGATTCTCTATTAAATTATATTATTACATGAGGAGAATACTAATGCTTCAGTAATATAGTATTAATAATACATTAATTATGAAGATAATTTATACTTCAGTGTTCTATAACTCAGCAATGAAAGAATGAGGAAGAAGAACAAGTATACCATTACTGAACAGAAGTACTAAATAAAAGATATCACATAAATAAGTATGTTTTATAGATATCATCACATATATATTTAATACTGAGAAACAAACAGGAAATAGAGTGATAAAGCTCACTAAATATATGATCTCTTAACTTAATATCATAAGACAGTTATAAACATTTTTAATTTTTTTTATTGAAAATATACTCTTCCCTCATACAGTAGATCCCAAACATAGTTTCCTTAACCTCCACACTCTTCCTATTTTTTCCCAATCTCCCCTTTCCCCTTGAGCCACTCCCATTCTGTTTCCTGGGCATATACCCAGAAGATGCTCCAACATCTAATAAGGACATGTGCTCCACTATGTTCATAGCAGCCATATTTATAATAGCCAGAAGCTGGAAACAACCCAGATGTCCCTCAACAGTGGAATGGATACAGATAATGTGGTACATTTACACAATGGAATACTACTCAGCTACTAAAAACAATGACTTCATGAAATTTGCAGGCAAATGGATGGAACTTGAAAATATCATCCTGAGTGAGGTAACTCAGTCACAAAAGAACGAACACGGTATGTACTCACTGATAAGTGGATGTTAGCCCAAAAGTTTGGAACACCCATGATTCAATTCAGAGCAACTGTTGGACTGGGCATGGGGTCCCAGATGGAGGAGTTGAAGAAGAGACTGAAGGAACTGATGGAGTTTGCAGCCCCATGGGGAGGGAGTAACAGTGTCAACTGGCCAGGCCCCCTGGTGCTCCTGGAGACTGGACCACCAACCAAAGAATGCATATGGAGGGGCCCATGGTGCTGACCATATTTGTGGCTAAGAAGGGCCTTGTTGACCATCAGTGGGAGGAGAGGCCCTTGTGTCTGAGAGTGTTAGATGCCCCAGTATAGGGGAATGCTGAGGAGGGAAGATGGGAGTGGGTGGGTGGGGGAATACCCTCATAGAGTCAGGTGGAAGGGGATAGGATAGGGGGTTTCCAAAGGGAAGACCTGGAAAGGGGAAAACATTTGAAATGTAAATGTTTTTTAATGAAAAAAATTAAAAAAACAAAAAGAAAGTTAAAAAAAAAAAAAAAAAAGAAAGTAACTAAGATATGGCCAAATTGGGGAAAAAAAAAAGCCAGTTTCAAAGAGACTACTGCCAGGTAGGACAAAACAAGATACAATAAGGCACCATGTCAAAAAGTCTCATATTAAGGATGGACAAGCAAAGCCAATAGGATAAAAAAAAATAATCCCAGTAGCAGACATGTCAGTAATACACTTATGCTCCCACTATTAGTAGTCTTAAAAGAACAAGTTAACAGCCATAACATATTTGCAGAAGACATCATACAGACCAATATAAGTTCCTTGCTTGCTATTTCATTCTATGTGAGTCCTGCTTAGATGATGTGTCGAGTCATATTCTCCTTGTGTCTTCCATTTCTGATTCTTACAGTCTTTCTTCCTCCTCTTCTATGGGGTTCTGGGATTTCCAACAGGAGTGACCTGGTGGAGACAACCAATTTATCCTATCTCTCCAAAGAATGTATGACTGTGGGTCTCTGCACCCATTCTCAACCTCTACCAGAGGAAACTTCTCTGATGATGACTAGGCAACACACCAATCTATAAGTATAGCAGAATATCATTAGACATCATTTCATTGATTTTTTCCAGTCATGTTTGTTTCTACATTGTATCTGGGCTATCAAGTTTCAGGTTTCTGGCCACACTGGAAATTTATAGCAGAGGCTCCATCTCATGGTGTGGCATCACATTAAACCAAATATTGGTTGGCAATTCCCACATGTTCTGTGCCACAACTTCCCAAACCCATGTTAAAAGCAGAACAGATTGTATGTGGAGGGATTTGTGGCTGGGTTGGTATCCGTACCCAAATTTATCTTTCTATGGCCTTCAGTGTAACTTGCACAAAAAAGACTAGAACATAGGGGCAGAGCCTCCAAACCTGCAGCAGCTCAACTTCTCTATGTTCAAAGATGTGAATGTAAGTTCTCAGCAGTAGTATACTGCTGCCATTGATAATTGGTTCTCTGTTTCCACCATGAGACAGTGATTTTATATGGCACCTGATTTTTGATAAAGAAGCCAGGCATGCACACTGGGGGAAAAAAAAGACAGCATCTTCAACAAATGGCACTGGTAAAAACTGAAGACCTGCATGTATATTGATATTTACAACTCTGCATATAACTCAACTCCAAGTGGATTAAAGACCTCAAATAAAACAAGACACACTAAATCTAATGGAAGCAAAAGTGAGGAACTGCTTTGAATACATTGGCACAGGAGATAACTTCCTAAACCGAACACTGATAGCTTAGGCACTAAGATCAATAATTAATAAATGAAACCTTATGAAAATAAAAATCTGTAAGGCAAAAACACCATCAATAGCATAAAAAGGCAGCCTATGAAATGCACAAAGATTTTTTACCAACTCCACATCTTACAGTCTTCTAATATCCAAATATATAAAGAACTCAAGAAATTAGATATTAAATAAAACCCAAATAATCTAATTCAACATGGGGTACAGATCTAAACAGAATTCTCAACAGAGGACTCTCCAATGGCTGGGAAACACTTAAATGTTCAAAATCCATAATAATCAGGAAAACGCAAGTCAAAATAACTCTGAGATTCTATCTTATACCTGTCAGAATGGCTAAGATCAATGACAAAATGACAGCTCATTACTGGCTAAGATGTGGATCGACAGAAACATCCTCCATTACTGGTGGGATTAAATACATGTACAGATACTATGGAAAACAATATAGTGGTGTGGTAGTTTGAATAAACTTAGCCAAGGGAATGGCACTATTTCCTTGTGTATTAACCTTTATTCTTACACGGTTTCTTTGTATAAAACATATTTATTTCTATTAACCTTTAACCTTTAATCACATAATAATTTATTTATACATTGTCTGTTTAATTTGCCAAATTTAATAATCTTATTATTGTCACACAATAAATCAGAATTATTCACCCTATTTTCAGGTTTATGGGATTATTCATTTATCAACCAATTTCTAAATATTAATACCTCATTCATTATGTTAATAGATAGGTGACAATAAAACGTCTTTAAAAGAAAAAAATTTCTGTGTTTCCAAATTTAATTTAACTTAAGAAATTGGCACATGTAAATATTCAGTTTCATTAGTTCTTTTATTTTAGAGATTTCTAGATAATAATTATGTCAAATTGTTTTTAAACGTAGTAGATACTAAAGGGGAAATACAACCCAATTCTAGGACTTTATCTTCTTATTTAAGACCAAGTGGTCAGCCCTGAGGTCATTTCATGTTCATACATATAACATTATAAAGACTCTTCAGGTTATATTTATGAATTTAGAAGGAGAAGTAAAAGAATAAATGCATTTGAGAGAGAGAGAGCAGAGAAGTTCATCCCATCAGTTAGTGGGAAGATATAGAATTGGGAAATGATATAATTATATTATAATTTTTAAAATGATACAAAAGGTTATAAGAATTAGAATCAGATCAGTTGAAATGAATATTGAAAATTTTGTTATCATAGCCTTGTTGTTTGAGTTAGGTATAATCTACATTCAATTTTTACTTCTCCTCCCCTGATGGCCAACAAGGCCTTCCTCAGCCACAAATGTCCGAGCCATGGGTCCCTCCATGTGTATTCTTTGGTTGGTGGTCCAGCCTCCAGGAGCACCGGGGGGTCAGGTCAGTTGACATTGATGCTCCCTCCATGGGGCTGTAAACTCCCTCAGTTCCTTTAGTCCCTTCTCCAACTCTTCCATCTGGGACCTCACTCTCAGTCCAGCAGTTACTGTGAAGTAAAACTTGGATATTCCGAACTTTTGGGCTAATATCCACTTATCAGTGAGTACATATCATGTTCGTTCTTTTGTGACTGAGTTACCTTGCTCAGGATGATATTTTCAAGTTCCATCCATTTGCCTGCGAATTTCATGAATTCATTGTTTTTAATAGCTGAGTAGTATTCCATTGTGTAAATGTACCACATTTTCTGTATCCATTCCTCTGCTGAGGGACATCTGGGTTGTTTCCAGCTTCTGGCTATTATAAATATGGCTGCTATGAACATGGTGGAGCATGTGTCTTTATTACATGTTGGAGCATCATCTGGGTATATGCCCAGGAGTAGTATTTCCCTTTTAGTATCTACTACATCAGGTAGTATTATGTCCATTTTTCTGAGGGTCCGCCAAACTGATTTCCATAGTGGTTGTACCAGTAGCTATAACCTTTAATGTTGTGAGAAAGTTCTTAAATTTGGAAACATATTTTATTACTTTTGTAATTAAACTATTTTTTCTAGACAGGAGTTATTGTTGTAGTCTTTGAAATCCTGGAACTCACTCTGTAGACCAGGCTGGCTCAAATTCACAAGAGAGCCCCCGCTTTGTCTTTGGAGTGCTGGGATTAAAGATATGTATCACTACCTCCTAGTGTATATTAAGCAAAAATTTAAGGCATCATTAATCATACTGAACAAAATTTGTGTGTTTTTAGTCTCAGTTTGTAAAAAAAAAAAAAAAAAAAAAAAAAAAAAACTGAAATAATGTCAAGTGATTATTTTTCTGAAATAGATTCACACAAAAATCACTTTTTGTCAAGGAATTCATGCTTTATTCTTATCTTTAGTTGAATGCTTTGTAAGTAATTTTTCTTTCCCACACTACTTTATTGAATGGCTGTAAGGTTATCAGAGGGGGTATTCCATTTGTTCATTAGTATTTTTTCCTTTATCATTTTAATAAGTTTGGCAGTTTCTTTCCTTTTTACATCTATTTATTTTCATTCTGCTTATATACACAAAAGTGTGTGTGCTTGTGGGTATGTACAGCAGGCTTGTTGCATGGTGTATGTGTGGAGGTCAGAGGAAAACTTGGAGGCAGTTCTATCCTTCCTTCATGTGGGTTCTGAATATCAAATCCACGCTGTCAAGCTTGACAGCAGTTTCACTTTACTCTCTAAGCCATCTCAATGGCCCTTGGTCAAACTATTTTTATTATTTAAAATTGCATTTGCTTTTAGATATTTTTTTTCCTACTCAGAAAATGATTATTATTAACGGGATAACAATTTTTCTAAATAATTTAATTTTACCCTGATAGGGATTGTGTCAGCCAATTCCTGCAAATATCTGTCTAAATTTTATGAAATTCTTTCTTTCCTTGTGGTTTTTCTGATGATTTGAAGAAAATTTCTGCAAGTGATGTGCTACTAATTTGGTTGCAAATCATATGTGATTGCTCATAAGTGCATAATGTGCTTACTAAGAGATTCTATTTAATTCTGTAAGACTAGTGCTTACTGGGCTAAAATTTGAAATCACTGGACTGAAGTTATTATAAAGCACCATGCCAAGGCATTAATGGGATGCACATTTTGAAGAGATAGTTACAACAAGGGACCATGTATTCCTGTAGCTGTTCCCTTCTACATGTTCATTGGTTCAAACCTCCATTTCATTATTCAGATATGTCAAGTCCTATCCTGATTATTTACCTCATCTTCCTTTTTCTTATTGCCTACGGCTTCTTTACTTTGCTTTCAAAATTATATAATGCTAGGAAAGCTTACCGAAAATACTATTGTCATTGTATCATTCTTTTCCTTCTGGAATATCTATACTGATTTTCAGTGGACAATAACAAGTTGAAAAGTAATGAAAAGGCTGAAGATTTATATTTTAAATCTTGTCCATGCCATAAAGTCCATAGTAAGGAAACTTTTAGAACTTAAGATTCCAGAGTAAAATAAATTTTAAAACATATTCCAGAGTAAAATATAGTCATAGTTATCACTTGCTACATGTGTGGTCTTTGAAATTTACTCAATCTAATTTATGGAATATACTTATTTATGAAATGTAGATAATACTACATAATTGTCAGCTAGGATTTCTTAGTTATAAATGATACTAATATGATTATATTTTGTATCTGTTTTATATGATACAGATAGAAAACACTAATTATCAAATTGATCATTACTAAATTTGTGTTATTTCCAATTATAAGCTCAAGAACAAAGATTTGGATTTAAACTATTGTAGTTTGTCAGGACAGTTTATGTGAATTAGCCTTTATGATACAGTTACTCCAAGTATACTGATAAGATGGTAGATAGTGCACCACTTGAGGAAATAAATATTATGTCTACGTGAAAGGATCATATAGAGCACACCTCAATTTGTAATGAACAAATCAGTCATGATATCAAAGTTAAGATCAACGGGAACTCCATTTATTGTGAATTTAATTACTTGGTATTTTTCTACAGTGGGGTAAGCCTCTTTTCATGATCCCATTGGACTGTTATCATTAGAAATATGTACCATGAGACTGAGAAAATAAATGTACAACAAACTAATACAAAATAGATGCCCACTGTACATGAAAATCACAAGTCACAGAAATGCTTAGTAATTGGATATGTTAACAAGTATAGACTCTTAAGTTTGACATTCTTGATGATTTTTTTTTTGGTCTCAGCCTTTTTGAGTTTTGATTTCTCTCAAATTTTAAGCATAAACTCTCACATTCTCACACCTTTTCTTTTCACTTGTTATGTTTCTCTTGCCTAAAAATGTCCTCTGTGTATCTTTTAAGGCTCAAGTTACATTTACCATTTTTCAAGTTTTTATTCATGGATTTGCTTTTTCTTCCATTCTCTTAATCATAGATTATATTATAGTTTTGAATGATAATCTTGTTTTAACCACCCATGTGATGTTACTTTTGTAGAGAGATTTATAAGCATGAGAGACATGATCAAATGTCATTTATTCAGTGTTAGCATTCTGTCTAAACTCCACCTCACAGTTGCCTGGCAACAGCCAGGTGGGCCTGGCCCACTATAAAAGGGGCTGCTTGCCCCTCCTCTCTCTCTTATCTCTTTCTCTTGCCTCTCTCTTACATCTCTTATCCCTTACCTCTCCCCATTCCCGTGCTCCCTCTCTCCACGTGGTCATGGCCAGCCTCCACCTCTCTACCACTCTACTCTCTTACTCTCTCCCTCTCTCTGCCTTTCTCTGCCTCTACTACCCTCTTAACTCCCCTCCCGATGCCCTAAACAAACTCTATTTTTATACTATACCTTCGAGTGTGGCTGGTCCTTCAGGGTAAAGGGATGCCTGGGCTTGGGCCTGCTGAAGCACACCTTTCTTCCACACCTACCTCCCATACACTCATATAACATATATCTTATTATATTTTTACAAAAACATCACTCAGTATTTTTCTCATTGCACTCACTCTAGTGTTAAGCTCATATAAAAAGACATGCATTCATGATACTGAGTAGTGAGTACAATAATGTAAATCATTTAAATCAATACTAAATATGAATATAAATGTATATTTAGTTACTATATACTCACTAATGTAGTGTTTCCTTTGAAAGTACAGAAGTAAAACAAACTTGAAAGTTGCTTTAGGAATAGCTGATAATCTAACTTATAAGAGGCAATAAATAGTTAGACTCCAAAAAACCAAATAACCCCATCAAAAAATGGGGAACAGAGCTAAGCAGAGAATTCTCAACTGAGGAAATTCGCAGGGCTGAGAAACACCTAAAGAAATGCTCAACATCCCTAGTCATCAGGGAAATGCAAATCAAAACAAGTCTGAGATTCCACCTCACACCAGTCAGAATGGCCAAGATCAAAAACTCAGGTGACAGCAGATGCTGGCGAGGATGTGGAGAAAGAGGAACACTCCTCCACGGTTGGTGGGATTGCAAGTTGGTACAACCACTCTG
>CM052722.1:64024334-64070836 GCA_028551405.1 Uromys caudimaculatus
TTCCCCTCGCCTCTGCGTAGGCAGTGGATCGACCCTGGTGCACCAGTTTCTAATACACCTCCCGTTTTACACCGAGACGTTTCCGTGTGTTCCTTGGCCGCCGCAACCCGTGATTGAGTGGGGTTTCCCCTGCCCTGGGGTCCCACACATCAAGGGAAAGAGGAGCAGAATAAATATAAAAGCAAATATATAGACAGATTAGTTCAATGTTTATCAAAAGGGGATACAAGGGCTATGGTAAAAGAACTGACATTTTACTTTGGAACATTGCTATATGACAACTGCTACTTGTAACAATTTAGTAAGTATGAAAAAATAACTAATACATCTGGCTTATCTGACATGATACTGTCAAGTGACTCAGAGTACCTGACAAAGTGACAAAATACTATCCACTATTTGAAACAATATAGGGGCTTATGCTTTGAGATCCTTAGAGGCTTTCAATCTAGCGAGTCAAAGGAAAAATTCAGATGATAATATACAGAATAAAATAGAAGAAAATTTGCTTTCCCAAATAAAAGATATGTAATATTCTGAAATAGAAACGGAGGTAATATCTAGTAGAGATTATAGATTATTAAGGTGGAATTGGAGAGTTTTCATTTCCTTTTTGCTGATTACAATAACATTGGTCTCTAACCATCAATTTTTCTCATGGGTATAAAGACAAGTCAAACTTTCAACCACTTTAGTTTGACAGTACTGATAATCAAGATGAATAAGAAGGAAAAACTTTGAAAGTAAAAAAAATGACATTTTGAAATATTTTACCTGTCTCCTCCCCCACCCCCAAATATCCACAGTACTGTGAATGTACTTTGTAAATGGCCACAGGAAAATGCAGAATAATCCACTGACTGAAAAATGTAGCCTAGAGTCTCATCTTTATTCTGTCATAGCACTGATATGTTTTGCAAAAATATCTGTAACTTTTAGATTTATTTGATAAATTTCAAAACATTTACTTTAAGATATCATGGTGTATAAGAATGGATTTCATCAAATAATTTATATTTTCTTTCCTTAAACTGTCTCCTACCCTATCAAAGAAATATTTGACATCTGAAATAAACACCAGGTATAATATAAACGTACAAAATAACACAGGAACTCTTCTGTTTGTAACATTCCCACACAAGCAGGCTTTAAATCACATTGTTAAAGTGTTACCCTCACTTTATGTCTTACTAGCTATGGAAATTTGGACACATTACTTAACCTTTCTGAGACTGTTTTTTCATTTGTCAATTAAGCAATAGAGTAGCACCTAGACCATAAAGCTGCCAATACCACAGGCACTCTTCTGTTTGTAACATTCCTACACAGACAGGCTTTAAATCACACTGCTAAAGGATTAACCTCACTTTATCTCTTACTACCTATGGAAATGTGGACACATTACTTAACCTTTCTGAGACTGTTTCTTCATTTCTCAATTAATGAATAGAGTAGCACCTTGTCCATAGAATTATTGAAAGTTAAATGAAAATATATGCAAGTCACTCAGAACAGGTCATGGTCACTGTAAGTGTTGATAGTTGCTACCATTAGGTATGATAGATGATAACTGTCATAGGTATAGTATCTCTACATTCATATAAACAATTTCAACTTTCAAACTAAGGCAAAGGGGCATTTTATTGGAATATGGGGACAGTAAAAAGGATTTTAAAAATGATACTATATTAATTCCATTTTCAGGAAAGAAAAATAAATTGGAGAGAGGTTATATGATTTGACTCTGAGCATTCAGCAGTGAGTGGGACAACTAGGCCCTTATATGTAGACAAATGTCCAAAGATGCTTTTTCTGTCTCAGTGTTCTTCTCACAGTTGCCAGCTTTTTCTCTTTCCCCTGAGGATAAATGCTGAGTGATCTCTTTGCATAGATTTTCATATTAGGCTAGATATGCAAATGTAGTACCTTTTGCTTATGGTATAATAAAATGATATTGGTGCTGTGAACAGACATCATTACCAAGGCAACTCTTATAAGGAAAACATTTCATTGGAGCTGGCTTAGAGGTTCAAAGGTTCAGTCCATAACCATCAAGGCAGGAGCATGGCCATTTCCAGGTAGGCAGGGGGCAGGATTAGATGAGAGTTGTGGATCTTCATCTGACGGCTACTTTGAGGCTAATGTTTAGATAAACCTAATATAAAAAACATATTTATATGATATCAACCTCCAATATACACCCTTTTTCACCTCAATTCTTACAAGTAAAGAGTTCCTCTGCTTGTGGATTTGATTCCGTGTGTGTGTGTGTGTGTGTGTGTGTGTGTGTGTGTGTGTGTGTGTGTGTATGTATTCTTGAGGATTTTAATGTAATTATATTTCCCTTCCCTCTCTTCCCATGAAACCTTCTAATGTAACACCCCTCCTTACTCTCTCAAATTTATCGCTTCTTATCCTGTATATATTTTTACAACTTACGTTTGATATTAGATAATCAATTGGTGTGTTCCTCCAACAAGGCCACACCTACTCTAAAAGGCCACACCTCCAAATACTACTCCTTCCTGGGCTGAGTCTATACAAACCATCACAACAGTGAAAACTGTCTGAGCTTGTAGAAACATAATGACTTAATCATGTCACACCAAGACATCTAGCATTTTCCTACCATGATTCTTCACTGTATTGCTTTAGAATGTTTAATTTAAAAGTCGTCATTTGAACTCAAACTGGGGAGTCACAAAACAATTATGAAATGAATTTTTATCTTGTGATTAAGACAAAATTTCTAATACTTTAAAAAATTAATCAGGATATATTTCTCCTATGAAATGCCATTCTCTGAAGTGATACATGTAATGTCAAAAGTCAAAAGCCAGGTGGTGGTGGTGTAGATATTTTATGATCCCTCAGATTATTGTGGGCCTGTAATAATAGTAGAAAATAGAAATGGCCCTACTAATTTAAACATATCATGAAGCAGAAATAAAATGTGTTATATGTACATGGTTTGAAAATGTGGAGGCCTTTATATCTTAATTTAGCTCTATTTCTTTGTGTAAGTTACAATCAAATTTTCTAAGCCTCAGCTTATCTGTGAAACAGATATAACAAATAGGGTCAATTTCATAGGCTGGGGCTAGGGATTGGATGAGAAAATCCATTGCAATGGTTAAAGCAGTCCTTGGTTACAGATATTTAATAGTTACTTAAGATTGAAATCAAGTGGGAAGGAATAGTGGCCTGAGAAAAGCTCATAGCAAGATATTTGGGGAAAAAAAGAATAGAATGAGAGCTATCATAAAGGTTTAAACAGCCCAATCTAGTAATGATTTGGATATAAGAAAAGAGAAAGAAGGATTTTCCATGCAAGAAGTGGGGGTAGATGTTCCTGTATTTTCCTAGGTTAAAGAAAATCTTTCTGTCTGGTACAGATTTTTAGATGTCAATTTACTTGTGTGAAGCATGTAAGACAGGAAAGAAAGAACGGAGAAATGGTATGTATAATGCTATGTAAAAGAAATAGTTATCAAACACTTCTGGTATCTGTCAAACACATACATGACATATATATAAAATACATTCAGCACATATATCCCCAACTCCCAAATTTTGAGTTTTTTTTTTTTAAATAACCTTCTGTGTTGGGCAATGAATATATTAAATACTCAATTTTACTTTATTTATTTTATATTTTATTAAACACATTTTATCTCGTATTATACATTATATTTTGTATCACAAATATTTTAAATGTGTTTTATTATCCTTGTCTCTCCCCAAATTCTTAATATGATGAGCTAGAAAATTTTTTCTGTGCTACTGTCTGACCCCAAAGATCCGGATTAAGTTGCTCTGAGGTATGAGTTAATAAGGATGGTTGTTTAAATAGTTCAAACACTGATGAGAATATATTCTCGCAAGATTGAAAATTCCTGCTACCTGGGATAAATTGAATGTCCTCATCCTATACACAAACAAAAGTGTTATTCTTCAAAACCATCAGTACAAAATACATAAATAAAAACAAAATTAGCCTTTGTCCATTGCCTTTAAAGAGTTTGTCTGATATGAGCTACTTTTCTTACACTATCTCCTTATTTTTCAACAATGGTACTTGACTAAACTCCTCTGACTCTGATCCTACTTAACTAAATGTAATTTAATCATATATCTTGCATTTAGGTGATTATTCTTGATAGGATGTAAAAGATTCAGTTTTCTTTTGTTTTTCCCACTTGTGCTCTTGCATTGACTTTATAATCAGTATTGATGACACTGGTGAAATTGTAGTATTAAAACTGAAATATTAAATTTGGTATATCATAAAAACACCTTGTGTATCTAAGGTGTGCTATGCATGGTTATGCAGACATCCACTAGAGCAGGTAAGCCTACCAATGGTCACACTCGGAATAGACTGACTCTTTCTTCCTAGAATCCATCAACTGCTAATCGCTCCTCTGTTGGAGGTAAAGGCTTTGGAAGTCCTCCTAGCTCTGTGCATGGATAATAACCATTTGATCTTGTCCTGGCAACCACAGCTACTATGACTTCCCGAATGCAGCAGTCCTCAGTCTTGTTTTCTCTGGTCCTGCTCTATCTTTCATTTATAATTTTGATTTATATCTTTCCTCCCTCCATCCTTGATGGTTATAACAGTTAAGCTTATGTGCTATTTTGTCTTAAGTTAAAGGTGTTCTGTAACAATTTGATCCGCTTCTATCACAGAATGGAGACTACTTGGTATATCAGCCAATGGAGAACTTGGAGTATGCCGACCTTCTTCTCCTTGGCAAGTGATCGTTGGCTCTGAGGATCACCTGGCACCATGGGGAAACACGATAACCATGTAGCTTATATGAATCCTATAGCAATGGCCAGATGAGGGGTGCAAGTCAATCTGCATGCCCAAATATACAGGATTATTTGAATACACCAAGGCCTACCTTGGAAGAAGTAAAGAAACAATTAGAAAATAAAAAGAAAGGCTCCAAGACATTGGCTGAATTTGAAGAAAAATAAATCAAAATTGGAATAAAGAGCCTGAGAAAAGCAGAGAGGAAGTATTAGGTGGAAATGTGAGTTCATACAAAAGAAAAGGAAGAAAGAAAAAAAAGGAAGAAATCATGTCAGTATACATCCTCTTCATCAAGCTCTGATTCATCAAGCAGTTCTTCAGATTCAGAGGATGACCCCAAGAAACAAGAGATAAAGAGAAATCGAAAGAAGAGTCATTCCTACAAATCATCAGAAAGCTCCACGTCTGAATCAGAATCACAGAGCAAGCAGCTTCCCCCCAAAAAGAAAAAGCCAAAGAATGAAATCAAGAAAGAGAAGTATATCAAAAGCTACAGCAAAAAAATAAAGAAGGCTTCTCCCTATGAAAAGCCATCTTCTTCAGAATCTTCATTCGAATCAGATTATGAAGAGGAGGTGCAGGCAAAAAAAGAAAAGAAAATATTATGAGCAAGAAAGACAAAATGGAAAAGGTGAAAGAAAAGAAAAAGAAGAAGCATCACAAGAAACACAGTAAGAGGAAGAAAAGGAAGTCTAGTTCAAGTCACAAATCAGTACAACAATGAGGAAAACCAAACAGGCTTTCCATATTTTAAATGAGGTAAAGTCTAAAGGAAACTTCAACTGTGGAAAAAGCTAGGTGATACTTACCAAATTACTTGACATTCCCTGTTTTGGAATAGTCATTCTGTAAAAATGCTGATGTGCCAGAAAAGGCCATATTTCTTGCTTGCAGCTTCTATATAGATTTTGTTTGTTTAATGTCTGTCTTCATGCCTAATAGTACTCCTCTGGGAACCAAAACTCAGTTTTCATACTGGTGTTAAATGTTTGGAGTAAAATTAAAATGTTTTAGATAATGAAAAATTTTGACCAAAAACATATCTAATGTTAAAGGAATGCATAATTTGTACACATCTTTAAAATAAAGTCAGAAACATGCTGACAATTATAGTTGATATTTTTGAACATAAGACTTAGCATTGTTGTTCAAAAATTAATTTTGCAAATATGTTTGGTTGATGTTACATTTTTCTTTAAGAAGTTTTCGTTGACAAGAGGAAGGGCTCACATCAGGGAGTGGGAGAGGGGAGTGTTTGCTATTATGGCTAGCTGAATAGTGTGGCTTTAATCCTTATACATCTTATTCTTGCTAGTACAGTGGCCATTTTTTGTACATAGTGAAATTCTAGAAAGTTGTGCACTGTATCAAATGAACAAGAAAGCAGTTTAAAGCATAAAGCTCACAGAGCTATGACAATTACTTCTACTACAGCACTATTCACTCTAAGGTATGAAATGCTATTTAACATTACAAAAACTACATGATTTGAATTAACTGTTATTCTTTGAAGGGGAATCATTTTAAACTATCCCTGGTTTTGTTTCTTTGATGTTTCTATTAATAAATATTATGATTTCATCGCACATTTTATATTGCCACTTTAATTATCCAGCGATGCTATTTAGGACAAGTGGTAATCCTTTTAAAACATAATTTGTGGTTAAGATACAAAGAACAAGTTTGTAGTATTTTAGCCTTTGAGTATTAATTTCCTCTCATTAGTGTGTCTAAATTGCAGATTTGCCATGGTGAAATGCATGTGAAAACAAGGTCTTTAAGTAAATGTAATGCCTTCATATTGAAGCTAGTTTACTATATGCAAGTTGAGTGCCAGAATTCTAGTTTGCTGTATGTTTTGTTACATAAAACTACAGCCAAAATCTTAGTATGTTCTTTAAATTTTTCTGTTGCCTTAAACATTAGTATTGAAGTAAAGTAGAAGTTAAATTTAGATAATGATGACATCATTTCTCTTTCTGTTTCTAGATTTCACTAAGATTCTGTGCCCTGTGTCTGTTTCTGACTCGTGTTCACTACTAATGTTAAAAAATAAGTTGAAAAATATTTTAACTTTACATTTTTTATACCAGACTAATATAGATTGTAAGTTTATATTTCAAAAACACCTATTATGAAGAAACATAATAATGTCATGGCAAAAATGTATTTTGGCATATTGAGAGAGGCTCTGTGTTATTTTTCTCAAATAGGTGATTTCACTCAGATTCTTTGAAAGAAAATCAAAATTATATAAAACATCTAGTAGTTAAATGACTTTTCACCTCTACAGAACATTGCAGTGGTAATATTGGACTCTTTCAATATAGTTCTTAGAGTATTGTAGTTTTGTCATACTAAATCAACTTGGAGTTTCATAAATAAAATTGTTTATGAAAATATATTTATATGTATATTGCTGATAGAATTATTGCATTTAAGGGATAATTTGTATCCATATAGTTTTTGCAAGATCATTCACTAAATGTTTTTTAAAAATATATATTATTTGTTGAATATGACAAAGGCATTTATGATTCATCCTATATCTCTCTGTGCTCCTATTTACTTCCCAGCTCATTTGGCTATTTAGAGCAGAAGGACTGAAAGAACAAGTGATGTTTTTATTTCCATACTGGAGCAGAAACAAGTCCTGTATGACTCTTCAGCTGTCTAGCTTCCATTTTAACTTTAGGCAAGTCTAACCTCCAAGAAAGATGTAAGCTACATCTTTTTGCCACAGTTAAGAGAGGTTTTCCATGGAAAACTCATTAACTTGCAAGGGTAAAAAACAAATTGTTATGGGTTCAGCCACTTAGATCTTGGTTCCTTTCTTCTTATATCACCACTTAACATAACATGTATAATAACAGAGAACTCTTAAAACATCTGTTTATCATTTAAAAAAGTAATTCACTTACCTTTATCAGACATTTCTACAGATGGCTGATTAATTCAAAGGAGATATATATGACATACTAAGAGAACATGTTCATTTTATTTGCATTCATTTTCACATACCAACACTGGAATAGGTTGGTTTTATATCCTATTCATTCCTCTGATTATAGCCTAAACATATTTCCAGGAACCAATTTGAGGCACAAAGTTATTTTAAAACACTCATTGCTACTTGATGAGGAAGAATACACTTTTTTAAGTATAAGTAAGTGCTATGACAAAAAAAGGCGGTCTAGAAACATATAAGAACTGATAGACTAGGGAAATTAAGTGATGATTTAACATGTCTCCATATAGAAGCAATATTGCTACCTGTAAGCACTGAAATTATTTTAATGGTTTGCTTTATGTGATTAGCAGGAAGGCTTCAACCATAACATTTGATTAACTTTTACTATGGTAAGGAAACCAGCAAGAACATTAGTAAGAAATAAGGGAGACTGAAAAAAATCTAGATTAGAAATTTTCTTGCAAGAACATAAAACATCTGAAAGATCTCAGGCGGAAGATGAATGTTTAAGTTGATATAAGAAAATAAATAAAGTATCTTGGCTTTTCATTTAGTGATAACTTTGCAATATGATTTATTAATGATGTTAGTTGCACTGGAGTTGTTGTTGTGTGTGTGTGTGTGTGTGTGTGTGTGTATGTACGTGTGTGTGTGGGGGGGTAAGCCAGACGTTGTCATTTTTCCATCAGTTTCTACCTTATCATTGTTTGCATGGCAGGGTCTCTCACCTAACTTGAACCTCATTGATTCAGCTGTGTGGGCTAGCCACAAGCTCCTAGAACGGTGTATGTGTGTGTATATATATATATATATAATGGTATATATATATATATATATATATATATACACACACACACACACACATACACACTCACCACTGTACAGAACTTAAGTGAAACTTGTTATTTAAAGTTAGGACTTTACGCATTTACTCCAAGTACTTTGGCCTATATAGAGCCATCTCCACAACCTTCAGTAGTCATGTTCTCTTTATCCATATTTCACAAACTTGCTGTATATGAGATGTTTGTGTATCCTTTAATTGTACTTTAAGAAAATTTTACCCAGACAGACATTTAGAAAAATCTTGTATTGTACTCGATGTTAAGTGTCTTTTCTGCTCCTTCCTGAGCTGCAAAAAGCATTGCAGCTTCTTGTCGTGTGTGTGTGTATGTGTGTGTGCGTGTGCGTGTGCATGTGTGTGTGTTCTTTGTGGGTTCTTCTGTTCTTCTGTCTCCTAGCAATATCTTCTCTGGCTCTGCTTAGCTTCTAATGTCTCAACTGTCATTAACTGTCTTCTCTTCTCACTCTGTTCTCTGACCCGACTTTTTGCCCCCTGGACCCTACTCCTCTGTTTCCTAGATCCTACTAAATCGTTCTTTTGTGACTGAGTTACCTTGCTCAGGATGATATTTTCAAGTTCCATCCATTTGCCTGCAAATTTCATTAAGTCATTGTTTTTAATAGCTGAGTAGTACTCTATTGTGTAAATATACCACATTTTCTGTATCCATTCCTCTGATGAGGGACATCTGGGTTGTTTCTAGCTTCTGGCTATTATAAATATGGCTGCTATGAACATAGTGGAGCATGTGTCTTTATTACATGTTGGAGCATCTTCTGGGTAAATGCCCAGGAGAGGTATAGCTGGGTCCTCAGGTAGTATTATGTCCATTTTTCTGAGGGTCCACCACACTGATTTCCAGAGTGGTTGTACCAGCTTGCAATCCCACCAACAGTGGAGGAGTATTCCTCTTTCTCCACATCCTCGCCAGCATCTGCTGTCACCTGAGTTTTTGATCTTAGCCATTCTGACTGGTGTGAGGTGGAATCTCAGACTTGTTTTGATTTGCATTTCCCTGATGACTAGGGATGTTGAACATTTCTTTAGGTGCTTCTCAGCCCTGCGAATTTCCTCAGTTGAGAATTCTGTTTAGCTCTGTTCCCCATTTTTTGATGGGATTAATTGGTTTTTTGGGGTCTAACTTCTTGAGTTCTTTGTATATATTGTATATTAGCCCTCTATCGGACATAGGATTGATTAAGATCTTTTCCCAATCTGTTGGTTGCCATTTTGTCCTATTGACAGTGTCCTTTGCCTTACAGAAGCTTTGCAATTTCATGAGGTCCCATTTGTCTATTCTTGATCTTAGAGCATAAGCCCTGGTGTTCTGTTCAGGAACTTTTCCCCCGTAGCCAGGTGTTTAAGAGTTTTCCCCACTTTCTCTTCTATTAGATTCAGTGTAACTGGTTTTATGTGGAGGTCCTTGATCCACCTGGACTTGAGCTTTGTACAAGGAGATAGGAATGGATCAATTTGCATTCTTCTACATGTAGACTGCCAGTTGAACCAGCACCATTTGTTGAAAATGCTGTCTTTTTTCCACTGAGTGGTTTTTGCTCTTTTGTCGAAAATCAAGTGACCATATGTGTGTGGGTTCATTTCTGGGTCCTCAATTCTATTCCATTGATCTACCTGCTTGTCACTGTACCAATACCATGCAGTTTTCATTCATTTCCTGTTCCCAGATGTCCAATAGACAACTGACACTGTAGCTCTTTAGATTAAGCAGTTCTAAGCATTTTCCAAAAGAGTCAGTTGACTAGGAATCATTTAATGGGCCAGGAACACAAAATAAATCACACTACACAAAGTGTTATCTTTCATCAATATGTGCTATCCTTTTTCTGATGAACTAAATAAAAAATCACTATATAGCCCAAGAATAACCTTCAACTTCTGATAATCCTGCCTCTGGAAAGCTAAGATCTTGGGTATGTACCACCATAACATGATTATGCCTGACTGAAATGCACTTTTCTGGACTTATTAGTGACAGTGTTCTAGTTTGTTTTCTATTATTGTGATGAAAATTATGAGTAAAAGTAAGTTGTGGAGGAAACTGTTTAATTGGCCTATACATATATACCACAATATGTGATCTATCTAGGGAAGTCAGGGTTGGAGCTCAAAGTAGGAAGTAAAGCAAAGGAAGCTACTTACTGGCTGGTTCCTCAAAACTTGCTTAGCCTGCGTTTTTACACAACCTATAACCACCTACCCAGGGATTGCAACACTCACAATATGCTGGACCTTCCACATCAAGTGTCATCCCAGTTCATGCAATTCATAATTGAGGGTTATTCATCCTAGCTAGTGTCAAGTTGACAAAAACTAACTAGCACAGACACATGCATCAGTTGACATTTTACCCTTTATAGACTTGTAGATTCCAGATGCTAAGATTTTGGCTTTCAGATAATTAGTGGATGTGTAATCCTTATTCTATCTTTTTTTTCCATGTGATCTCCAGCCACTTGGTTCACTTACATGTGACTCAATTTTCTCATATATAAAAAGAATTATAAAAACAATAGTAACTATCTCAAATATTATTGCAAAAATAAGATAGCATGTAAAGCATTCAAACACATCCCCTGGAACACAGTAAACATTTGATATGATTTTTGTTCTCCTCCTTTTGTTACTATCATCATCTTCTCTTTCTTTGTGAGATAGGATCTCACAGACTGTCTTTGAAATCACAGAAATCCTCCTGACTAATTCTCCCAAGTACTTGGAATAAAGCTGTATGTTACCATGACTAGCCTATCATTACTTTCTAATACCTATCAATATTATTGTACCATCATTTCACATGGAGTGCATTTTTACTCTTTAAAAGCTAGAGGGTATTCTACATGTTCACCTTGCAATGATGGTTATATAGTGTTTGGGAGCTCTTCAGTTTAATTAAAGCATTTAGTCAGATCATGGAAAAAGGGAGAATCTAAGTAAGTAAATAAATAAAGTATGCTAAATATTTTTTTATTATTTTTAATTGTTCTATTTATTTACATTCCAAATATTTCCCCATATTTTTATTGGTTATTTATTTGTATCCCAAATGTTGCTCCCTCCTCTTGGTATCTCCTCCCAGAATTCTTCAACCTATCTCCCCTCTGCTTTGCCACTGAAAGGGTGCTTCCCCCTGCCAGACATCTCAGAGGTTCAGGTTAGTTGATACAGTTGGCCTTCCTTTGGAGTTTCCATCCCTTTCAGCTCCTTCAATCCTTTCCCTAACTCTTCCATAGGGGTACCTGACCTCAGTCAAATAATTGGCTGTAAGTATCTGTATCTGCCTCAGTCAACTGCTGGTAGAGCATCTCAGAAGACAACCAAGCTTGGCTCCTGTCTGAAAGCACAACATAGTATCAGTAATAGTGTCTGAGTTTGGTACTTGCCTATGGGATAGATCCCAAGTTGGGCCAGTCATGGATGGCCTTTCCTTTAGTCTCTGCTCCATATTTGTCTCTGCATTTCTTTTGGACAGGAACAATTCTGGGTCAAAAACTTTGAAGGTGGGTTGGTAAGCCATCCCTTCATTGGGGGCCCTGTGTGTCTACTGGAGGTAGTCTGCTCAGATTCCATCTCCACACTGTTGGGGATTTTGGAAAATTCATACGCATTGAGACCTGGGAGCCTCTCGCATTCTAGATCTCTGGTACTATCTAAATGTTTTCCCCCACACATTACCCCCAGCAGCTGCATATTTCCATTCATCCTCCTGAACCTCTGAAATTCTCTCCTGTGCTAATATGTTCAAGGCTATTCCTATTTCTTTATTCTTAGGTTTGGTCTTTTTCATAGTACCCCAAATTTCCTGGATGTTTTGAGTTACCAACTTTTTAAAAATTTATATTTTTATATAATTTTTATTGGTTACTTTATCTGTTTACATTTCAAATATTATTCCCCTTCCCAGTTTTCTCTCCACAACCCCCCATCCCATCCCTCTGTCCCCGCTTCTATGAAGGAGCTACCCCACCCACCCACCCACCCACTTCTTCCTCACCACCCTAGCATTCCCCTACACTGGGGCATCGAGCCTCTACAGCATCAATGGTCTTCCCCTCCCATTAATGCCAGACAAGGCAATCCTCAGCTACATATGCAGCTGGAGCCATGAGTCCCTCCATGTGTACTCTTTGGTTGGTGGTTTAGTCCCTGGGAGCTCTGGGGTTTCTGCTTGGTTGATATTGTTGTTCTTCCTATGGTGTAGCAAACCCCTTCAGCTCCTTTAGTCCTTCCCCTAACAACTTCATTGTAGTCCCTGTCCTCAGTCTGATGGATGACTTCGAGCATCTGCATCTGTATTGGTCAGGCTCTGGCAGAGCCTCTTAAGGGACAATCATACCATGCTTTTGTCAGCAAGTGCTTCTAGGAATCAGCAATAGTACTGGGCTTGGTGCCTGCAGATGGAATAGATCCTTAGGTTGGGCCGTCTCTGGATGGCCTTTCCTTCTGTCTCTGCTCCACTCTTTGTCCCAGCACTTCCTTTAGACAGCTGCAATTCTGAGTTAATATTTTTGAGATGGGTGGGTGGCCCGAGCCTTCAACTGGAGGTCATGCCTAACCTCTGGATATGGTCTCTACAGGTTCTCTCTCCCCTTTGTTGGGTATTTCAGCTAATATCATTTGCGCTGGGTCATGGGAGCCTCTTGCTTTCCTGTCATCTGGGACTTTTTAGTGGCTACACCCAGTACCATATACCTTACTGCTACACACCTTAGTTCAGTTTCATGAGCCTCTCAACTTCTCTCCTGTCTCCTCCCACACCTGATCATGACCCCCTTTTACCTCCCCCTTCTCTCTTCTTCCCTGTTCCCTCCCTCCCACCACCTCCCATGATTATTTTATTCCCAGTTCTAAGTAGGACTGAAGCATCCACACTTTATCTTCTATCTTCTTGAGCTTCATATGGTCTGTGAGTTGTGTTGTAGGTATTCCGAGCTTTTTCATAATATTTACTTATCAGTGAGTACATACCATGTGTTTTCTTTTGTGACTAGGTTACCACACTGAGGATGATATTTTCAAGTTCCATCCATTTGCCTGTGAATTTCATGATGTCATTGTTTTTAGTAGCTGAATAGCACTCCATGTGAAAATGTACCACATTTTCTGTATCCATTCTTTTGTTGAGGGACATCTGGGTTGTTTACAGCTTCTGGCTATTATAAATAAGACTGCTATGAACATAGTGGAGCATGTGTCCTTGTTATATGTTCAAGCATCTTTTGGGTATATATGCCCAGGAGTGGTATAGCTGGGTCCTCAGCTATATCAATTTTCTGAGGAACTGCCAGACTGATTTCCAGAATGATTATACCAGCTTGAAATTATATTTGGCATTTGCTTTGATAGATATATCCATTTCTTCTATGGTATCTTCTATGCCTGAGATCCTCTCTTCCATCTTTTGTATTCAGGTGACAATGCTTGTGACTGCCATTCCTGTTCTCTTTCCATGGTTTTCCATCTCTATGGTTGCCTACTTTTTTTTTTTAATTAATTCTATGTGGGACCAAGAAAGGCAGCCTGGCTTCTGGTTGAGCTAAGGTTTAAAACCCTGGTGATCCAGTAGGGGGTCTCCAGCCAGGTATAACCTTACAAGGGACAGTAGGTGTTTTACCATGCTCCTGGGCCCCAGGCTCCTGACAAGAGGCAGCTCTCCATAGGTCTGTGACCTTCAGTCACTTAAGGGCAATGCCCCAAGCCCCTCCAGGTAGAAGTGTGGTCACATTGCCTCAAGGCATCCCCATTTTAATGAAGCATCTAGAGGCTTAGCCAATAAACTCCCTTTCCCAGCTACTCCTCCCTGCAAAAGGTATTTTAACCTCAGGCCTGCCCTGAGGTTGTGGGGTATGGTTTCACTCATGGCCACTCTCAGCCTTGACAACAAATGCCCTAGAACCATGGACTTACTCTCTTCTTTGGGATCTGCAGTGGGGAACAGTGGAACAGGCCTTCATCTAAAGACTCGAGTCTAGTCTCCCGCAGAAGGCCTCTCGTGCTCCCAGCAATGGTCTCTACCAATCAAAACCAGCTAGCCACTGACAAGCCAAAGACTTGGTCCCTGGCAGGACCCAGCTGGGCTCTCTCCCTGCCTTTTCCCCTGTGTCCTGGGCTAGATCCAGCCTGCAGGCCCCCACTCCATTCTCAGCTGTGGGGTGAGCATGGTCAAACTTCCTGCATCTCACCTCCCCCAGAGGCCCAAGCCCTGGGGTGGACGCCGGACCTGCACTACCATAACCCAACAATTCTATTTCCATTTTTACATCTTAGATTGGTTTATTAATTTTCTTTATCTACTTGACTGTTTCCTCTATTCATTTAAGGGAACTATTTATATTCTCTTTTAAGACTTCTATAATTTTCATGAGATGAGATTTAAGGCCATAACTATCTCTTTAGGTAAGTTAGGATCTTGCTGTAGTAAGGGAGCTGGGTTCTGTGGGGGACATATTGCATTGGTTTCTGTTGATTATGCTCTTAAGCTTGCCTTTATCCATCTGGTTGTCTCTGATGTTGGCTGGCCTGGGTTTTGCAGGTTGGAGCAGGGCCCCTGGGTGCCAAGTGGAACTGTGTATCTAGGGTTGGAATAGGTCTCCTAAAATTGGGTCTGGTATCTCTCTTGTGTTTCAGGTTAGGGCAGTCATGCTGGGAGGCAGACTGAGCTTTGGGGTGGTAGGCAAAGAGCAAATCCACAACTTATAATGTTTCTTTTACACATGTGGGTACCTTTG
The DNA here is from genome assembly GCA_028551405.1 of Uromys caudimaculatus. Classification (NCBI taxonomy): domain Eukaryota; kingdom Metazoa; phylum Chordata; class Mammalia; order Rodentia; family Muridae; genus Uromys; species Uromys caudimaculatus. The sequence goes on from CM052722.1 coordinate 64,039,718, forward strand.
CTTTTGAGGCATAGGTGTTTGAAACAACAACTTGGTGGATTTTTCCTTTGGTGAGTATGAAGTATCCCTCTCCATCTCTTTTGACTAATTTTGGTTGGATGTCTATTTGGTTACAAATTAAAATGGCTACTGTAAAGTTCTTCTTGGATTCATATTCTTAGAAAGGCTTTGTCCTACCCTTTACTCTAGGGGAGTAATGCATATCTTTGATGTTGTAGTCTGTCTCTTTTTTTTTGCAGTGGACATATCCTGTTTTCATATCCATTCTACTATTGTAAAGACTCTGGGGAGCCTTTAGCTTTCTGGAGACGCCCCATCCCCCACCCCAAGTGAACACTATAGAGTGGGGATTGATGCAATCAGCAAGAGGAATTTATTATTCCAATGCATTGGAGCCGTACCACACCTGAAGGAAAGATCACAGCCCCTCATAACCCATTTGGTGAGCCTTTATACAGTTTTTCAGAACAACAGCCATTAGATTCAACGTGACTGGCAGAACAGTGTGACTTTTAAACTGGTTGGTCCTTAGGGAATGAAGTGGTCAGGATTCCCCTTGTCTGTAGGTGACCAATGGCTGGTCTGCTCTGCAGACTGTGTTTACATGCTCTGGGCACCTCCCCTACCCACAGGTGGCCAGGTGGTCATGCCCCACCTGTGGTCTGAGGAATGTAATTAGCCTCTCTCTTCCAAAAGGGAGAGAGGCCTACCTTCGAGCTCTGTGACCTTTCTCTTCTAGGAGGGGAGATGTCTGGTGGAATATTCCAAAGTTCCTGAGCTGAATTCTTCACTATCCTGTTACTTTTTATTGGGGAATTGATTCTATTTATCTTAGAAGATATTACTCTCCAATGATAGTTAACTCTTATTATTTTGTTGTTGCTGGTTTTCCTCGTAGTGGTTTGTTGTTATTGTTGTTTTAGTTGTTGTTGTTATTGTATTTGAGGGTACATGTTTGTGCTTCTGTTGATGTGAGATAATTTCCTGTGTTTTCATGACTATAGTTCACCTTCTACTACATTCTGCAACACTATTTGTGGATAGATATCATATAAATTTGACATGGTCATGGAATATCTTGTTTTTTACAACTATGGTAATTTAATATTTTGATGAATATATTAGTTTGGGCTAGCAAATGTGGTCAATTAAATTGTTTAAGACAATCTGTTCAGGTCCTTTTGACCTTTAGTATCTCATTTGCCTATTCAGGTATAATTCTCATAGGAATACTTTATTATTATTATTATTATTATTATTATTATTATTATTATTATTATAACATTTTTAGAATCCAGTCATCATCTTTATCTCCCTCCCGGTCTGCCTTCTGACAGTTCCTCATCCTGTTTCTCCTTTCCCATCTCCAAAAGGAGGTCCCAATTTCCCCACCCCTACCCCACTAAACCTACACACACCCTGGGATCTCAAGGGTTAGGTGCATCTTCTCTCACTGAGAACAGACCTGGCAGTACTCTACTTTATATGGGTAGGGTGCCTCATATCAGCTAGGTTGGTGCTGCCTGGTTGGTGGATCAGTGTCTGAGAGATCCCAGGGGTCCAGGTTAGTTGAGACTGCTGGTCCTCCTACAGGGTCACCCTCCTCCTCAGCTTCTTCCAGCTTTTCCCTAATTCAACTACAGGGTTCAGCAGCTTCTGTCTATTGGTTGGGTGCAAATATTTGCATCTGACTGTTTCTGCTACTTGTTGGGTATCTCAGAGGGCCACCATGCTAGGCTCCTGTCTGTAAGTACACCAAAGTGTTAGTAACAGTGTCAGGCCTTGGAGTCTCCCCTTGAGATAGATCCCAATTTGGGCTAATCATTGAACCTCCTTTCCCTTAGTCTCTTATCCATTTTTGTTCCTGCAGGGATTTTTAGAGAGGATTAATTCTGGGTCAGAGTTTTTGACTGTGGGATGGCAACCCCATCCCTCTACTGGAGGTGGACTCTACACGTCCTTTTCCCTACTGTTGAACATTTTATCTAAAGTCCTTCCCTTTGAGTCATGAGCATTTCTCACCTCCCAGGTCTCTGGTACATTCTAGAGGGTCCCACCACCTCCTACTTCCCAAAATTCACATTTCCATCTTTCTGCTGTCTCTCAGGGCTTCACTCCAGTTCCCCCACCACCTTCAATACCTGATAATGTTCCCATTCCCCTCCCTGTCCCCTCTCCCACACATGACCCTCCCTCCCTCTGCTACCCTTGATTGCTTTCTTCTCCCTCCCAAGTGGAATTGAGGCATCCTCACTTGGGCCCTTGGGCTTGTTAACCTTCTTAAGTTTTATATATTGTATCCTGGGTATTCTATAATTTTATGGCTAGTATCTACTTATTAGAGAATGCATACCATGCATGTTCTTTTGGGTCTGAATTACCTCACTAAGGACGATATTTTCTAGTTCCATGCATTTGCCTGTAAAACCCATGCACTGATGTTCTTTTATACAAATTATAAAGGACCTGAGAAAGAATTTAGGGAAACAACATTGTTCACAATAATCACAAATAATATAAAATAATTTAGGGTAACTCTAACCAAAAAAGTGAAAACACTGTATGACAAGAACTTCACCTCTCTCAAGTAAGAAATCAAAGAAGATCTCAGAAAATGTAAAGATCTCCCATATTCATGGATTGGTAGAATTAATAGAAAAAAAGGCCATCCTACCAAAAGCAATCTACAGATTCAAAGCAATCCACATCAAAATTCCAACACAATTCTTCAAAGGCATGGAAAGAGCAATTCACAATTTCATATGGAAAACACAAAATCTAGTATAGCAAAAACAATTCTTTTTTATTATTTTTTAATTTTATTTTCTATTTTTATTAATTTTTAATATTTATTTATTTATTTATTTATTTATTTATTTATTTATTTATTTATTTATTTTTATACTCCAGATTTTATTCCCCTCACGGTCCATCCTCCAATTACTCCACATCCCATACCTACTCCCCACCTCCCTGTCTCTAAGAGGATGCCCCCAACCCACCCTCCATCCCACCAGACCTCTAAACTTTCTGGTGCCTCCAGCCTGTTGAGGATTAGGTACATCTTCTCTGACTAAACCCAGACCTGGAAGTCCTTTGCTGTGTATGTGTTGGAGACACATATCAGCTGGTGTATGCTACCTGGTTGGTGGTCCAGTGTTTGAATGATCTTGGGGGTCCAGGTTAATTGAGACTGCAAGTCCTCCTACAGGGTCACCCTCCTGCTCAGCTTCTTCCAACTTTTCCCTAAATCAATCACAGGGGTCAGCAGATTCTGTCCATTGGTTGGGTGCATATATCTGCATCTGACTCTTTCAACTGCTTGTTCGATCTTTCCGAGGGCAGTCATGATAGGTCCCATTTTGTGAGCACTCCATAGCCTTGGTAATAGTGTCAGGCCTTCAGACCTCCCCTTGAGCTGGATCCTACTTTGGGCCTGTTGCTGCAACTTCTTTTCCTCAGGATCCTCTTCATTTCCATCCCTGCAGTTCTTTCAGACATGAATAATTATGGGTCAGAGTTTTGACTGTGGGATGGCAACCCCATCCCTTACTTGTTGCCCTGACTTTCTGCTGGAATAGGCTCTAAAAGTTCACTCTCCCCACTGTAGGGCATTTCATCTAAGGTTCCTCCCTTTTATTCCTGGGAGTAACTTACCTCCTAGGTCTCTGGTACGTTCTGAAGGGTTCCCCCTACCTCCTACCTCCTGAGGTTGCCTGTTTCTATTCTTTCTGGTGACCTTTAGGGCTTCAGTCTTTTTCCCCCATCCAATATCACATCATGTTCTCCTCTACCCCCATCTACTTTTCCTTCCAGGTCCCTCCTCCCCCCTTGCTATTGATTTCTTCTCCCATCCAAGTGGGACTGAGGCATCCTCAATTGAGCCCTTCAGCTTGGTGAAATTTTTGAGTCCTATGGACTGTATCTCGGGTATTCTGTACTTTTTGGGGGTGGGTAATATCCACTTAGTAGTGAAGGCCCATACCTAAACATAATAAAATCAATTTACTGCAAACCAACATTCAATATCGAATTAAATGGGGACATACTTGAATCAATAATCAATACAACTAAAATCAGAGACAAGACAAGGATGCCCACTTTCTCCATATCTATTCAATATAGTACTTGAATTGGTAGCTAGAACAATAAGAAAACAAAAAGAAGTCAAGGGATACAAACTGGCAAAGAAGAAATAAAGGTATCTCTATTTGTAGATGATATGATAGTGTACATAATGGATCCCAAAAACTACCAGAGAACCTCTCCAGCTAATTCACTTCAGCAAAGTGGCCAGATATAAAATTAACTCAAATAAATCAGCAGCCTTCCTTTATAAAACTGATAGACAGGCTGAGAAAGAAGTTAGGGAAACAACTCCCTTCACAATAGCTACAAATAATATAAAATATCTTGGGGTGACTCTAACCAAACAGGTGATATACCTGTATGACAATAACTTCAAATCTCTCAAGAAAGAAATTGAAGATCTCAGAAAATGGAGAGGTCTCCCATGCTCATGGATTGGCAGAATTAACATAGTAAAAATGGCCATCCTACCAAAGCCAATCTCAGATTAAATGCAATCCCATCAAAATCCCAACACAATTCTTCAAAGACATGGAAAGAGCAATTCTCAAATTCATCTGGAAAGGGAAAAAACCCAGAATATCAAAAACAATTCTTAAGACCCAGCTATACCACTGCTGGGCATATACCCAGAAGATGTTCCAACATGTAGTAAAGACACATACTCCACTATGTTCATAGCAGCCATATTTATAAAAGCCAGAAGCCAGAAACAATCCAGATGTCCTTCAACAGAGCAATGGATACAGAAAATGTGGTACATTTACACAATGGAATACTACTCAGCTATTAAAAACGACTTCGGCCGGGCAGTGGTGAAAATTTCCTAAACAGAACTCCAGTAGCTCATGCTCTAAGTTCAAGAATTGATAAATGAAACTGGAAAGCTTCTGTAAGGCAAAGAACATAGTAAATAAGACAAATTGGCAACCTACCGATTGGAAAAATTCTTCGGTAATCCACATCCAATAGAGGGCTAATATCCAAAATATATAAGAACACAAGAAGCTAACCAACAAAAAACCAAACAACCCAATCAAAAAATGGGGTATAGAACCAAACTGAGAATTCATAACAGAGGAATTTCGAATGGCTGAGAAGCACCTAAAGAAATGTTCAAAGTCCTCAGTGATCAGAGAAATGCAAACAAAACGATCCTGAAATTCCACCTTATACTGATCAGAATGACTAAGATCAAAACCTCAGGCAACAGCACATGTTGGCAAAGATGTGGAGAAAGAACATGCCTCAATTCCTGGTGGGACTGCAAACTGGTACAACCACTCTGGAAATCCATCTGGAGGTTCCTCAGAAAATTGGAAATAGATCAACCTCAAGACCCAGCAATACCACTCTTGGGAATATACCCAAAAGATGTCTTACCCTTCCACAGGGGCATGTGTTCTACTATGTTCATAGCAGCATTGTTTGTGATAGCCAGAAGCTGGAAACAACCCAGATGTCCCACAACAGAAGAATGGATACAGAAAATGTGTTTCATTTACACAATGGAATGCTACTCAGCTATTAGCAATGAGGAAATCATGAGTTTTGCAGGCAAATGGATGGGACTAGAAAATATCATCCTGGGTGAGGCAACTCAGATCCAAAAGGATATGCGAACAAAATTCTTAATAATAATAAACAATAAATGAACTTCTGGGGAAATCACTATCCCTGACCTCAAGTTACACTACAGACCAAAGTGGTAAAAACTGTCTGGTATTGGTACAGAAACAGACACAGTGATGAATGGAATAGAATTGAAGACTCAGAAATACAACCAACCACACATTTATGGATACTTACTCTTTGGCAAAGAAGCAAAAAATATACAATGGAAAAAGAAAGCATCTTCAATAAATGGTGCTGGTCTAAATGGCTCTCAGTATAAAGAAAATGAAAATAGATTCATATTTGTCATTTTGCACAAATGGTCCAAGTAGATTGGGGACATCAATATAAAACTAGATACACTGAATCTAATAGACAAGAAAGTGGGAAAGAGCCTTGAACTCATTGGCACAGGGGAAATTTTCCTAAAATGAAACCCAATGGTTTATGCTCTAAGAACAAGAATTGATAAATGGGACCTCATGAAACTGGAAAGCTTCTTTAATGCAAAGGACACAGTCAATAAGATAAATCAGCAACCTAAAGATTGGGAAAAAACTTCACATTGTATAAAGGGCTAATATCTAAAATATATGAAGAACTCAAGGTGCTAACCTCCAAAAAAACCAAACAAATGTATGTATACATTTATAAGTGGGTATTAGCCATAAAGTGCAAGACAAATACTCTTCAAACCACAAACCCAAAGAAGCTAAGTAACAAGAAGGGCCCAAGTACGGATGTTTGAATCTTACCCAGAAGATGAAATAAAATAGACATCAAGGGCTAATGGGGGGAAGGAACTGGGTGGGAGGCAGGGTGTGGAAGGCAACAGGAGGGATCAAGTGCAGGCAGAACTGAGGGATAGAGAGGTGAAAACATGTTGCAGAGGAACATTTTGCTTCATTTTAGACATAAATCAGTGAGAATACTGATGTAAAGGAAGATATTCCCAATAATCTACCCCACGTGATCTAGTTGCACTAGTTGCATACTAGCTCCTATAATTTCAAAAAAGGCCTTCACAGCACCATCTGGGGACCAAGCACATGGGCTTTTGTGAATGCACTTAATATCCAAATTATAGCAAATACCAAGAAGTATGGCTGATGGATCATTGTCTGCTAATTTGTCCAATTTGACTAGATTTATTTAGATCAGGTATATACAATTTCTGGTTTATAGTTAAATGTTACTGCATACTTTCACATTTATAGTTATTTAAAACTATTGTAGTTGATAATCAGTAATATATTTGTCTGGAGCTAATTGGTCTATCAGAAAAAGTTTTTATGTGAAAAATAAAGCCTGATAAAGTCTGCATAAAACCAAAAGAAATATATTGTTATCTTCCCTTTATGGTTTACTAGAAGTTATACATGCTTTCATGTCCCACAAACTTCTGATAATTTCAGTACCTGTGCTTCATAAAGCCTTTGTACTTTCATTTGGAACTGATAAAAGTTCATTCTTTCCTGACATGAAATTAAAATTAGAAGATATGCAGTTCACCAAGAGATATGCTAGACCAGCCCACCAAATGTTCATTATGTTGCCTTCCAAATCTTGAGAATAGACCATGCATTGTAAAAAAAAAATCCATGTGTTAAATTGGACATCAGAAATAATGATATACGATGAGTAAAATTTTATAAGAAATGATGTAGAATCCTTCATAGATAATGTAGAACATTATGTATTGGAACTGTCTTAGTTTTTGTTCCTCTTGCTGTGATTCAATATAAAAATGACAAAAGCAACTTAAGGAAGAAAAATTTTATTTGGCTCACAATTCCAGGTCACAATCCATCTTTTCAGGAAAATCAATGTAATCATACCATATTGTGTCAAAATAACAAAACTAACTGTTACAGGAAGGGTAATCATATAATGGGAGAGATGGCTTACCTTTGGTTATGAATAGAGGAAGTTGACTGACCATTGTTTATTAGAATATACTTGTATTTGAAATATTTTATTTTTTTACTTTTATATTTTAAATATTGTTTATTCTTCTTTTATATAATATATCCTGACCTCAACCTACCCTTCCTTTCATGCTCCCAGTCTTCCCCTCCCCCCCACTGCAATCTAAACTTTTAAATTCATAAAGCTTACATGACTTCTTTCTATTATCATTTTAATTTTGAAAAGTCATTTAAATTTGACTTTAGAAAGGAATAAGAAAATGTATTGGAGACAGTAGAGAAGAATTGAGCATTTCAGGCTTATCCAAAGGGAATCAAACAAATTAGGAGCAATAAAATGGATCTTCTAGATGAGAGATTGATAACTCTACTAAATTTATAACATTCTCATAACATTATCAAACTAAAGTTTGGGCCAAAGTATTATTCTATAGGATATTAGGATGTTCTAAGTATGTTTAGTCTATATTCTGGCTGAGATTAGGTAAGTTCATGGCCTTATAATGACACAGTCAATAATATACTGTTTCCCATGCGTGTATGATATATTGTTTTTTGTAATCCTAGCTGTTAAGAACATTAAAAGAAATAATTATATAGATTTATAGTTATACACTAGTAAATATTTCACATTTGAGACAGTGGCTGTCATTACATTTCTTATTAGTTATTTGTGATTTTCTATTGTTGTTTTCATTAACCCATCTTGCTTTTGCACTATCAGAAAAGTGTGCTAAAGGGAAATTTATAGAAATACTTTTCATGATTCTCCTAAGTATTTGCTGCTGGTGACTATATGATTCAGTTGGTTTGGTTTTCTGTCCTGAAAAACTCGCATTTCCCTTTTTCTGTCATAATAGCTATTTTTCCATCAGACAAGGATTAATTGTGGAAATCCTGTCAATTATTTCATATATTACCTCCCACTATATATTCTTCTAGCCTGAGAAAGAAAACACACAGTGGCTTTTAGAGTCCAAATGAATGTGTTGTGACATGAACTTGGGCCAAGATTCTATCTCTCATCTAATTTCACTGAGTTCTTACTTTTTGGCTAGTGGAGTACAGGGTTGGTCTGAATTCTTAGACTATAACCCAAATTCCAGCCACATAGCTATTCACAAGGCAGAGTAGAATTTTCTTTGTATAATGCACAGTCAAAACAACAGATTTCACTAAGAAAGTATTGCCAGAATTTAATGATCTAAGCCTGTGGACGAATTCTATGGTATTCCTTAGAGATTATACTCTGCCCCCTCAACTGAAAACCTTGACTAGATTTAAACTGGAATGTCAGAAGAAGAGAGTCAATGATTATAGAGACTAAAGGACAACTTCAAAATTGACTCAGACTTTTGCTACATTTACTATCAATCTGTACTTAGTATGGAAACTGCAATTTATTAACATTTATGCAACAGAAATCAAAGTGGAAAATAAGGATTAGTGGGACAATGATCAATGACACACAAGCATGGGGAATGTGTCTGTTGGTAATCAGTTTACTTGTATATGAATTTGAATCCTAATCCATTCTTTTTCCAGAGTGTTCTTAAATCATTTTTGTCGTGTTGCCTGTATCCCAAATCATACTTGACACATCATGTATTTACAGATTGACTGATTTTTTAATCTACTGGCTATCTAATACATTTTTTCAATGTGAGAATCATTAGTATAATTGAAGCAGTACAACCCCCACTCTGAGACATTTAGTTCCCAGCAGGTCTAGGCACATCATCTTGCACTGGGGCCCAAACAGGCAGTCTAGGTAGGGGTAAAGGGGATCCAATGACAGGTAACAGAGACCAAGATAACTCATGCTCTATTTGTTAAGGGTCCCATACGAATACCAATTTACACACTTTTGGGCTGAGTTTTGTATACTATCATATCATCTGCAAATAGAGATACTTTGATTTCTTCCTTTCCAATTTGCATTCCTTTGATCTCCTTTAGTTGTCTTATTGCTCTGGCTAGAACTTCAGGTAGTATATTGAATGGATAGGGATAGAGTAGAAAGTACTAACTGGAATTAGATGTCAGTTGCAACTTGTGGGTGTTTATAAATCATTCTTTTTTGTGCCATTTATTATATGAGTTCTCCGATGAATAATAGTAATCCTGTTTCACATTATATATAGAATAAATATTTGTCTTGAATTCCCAATCAATCTTAATAATTTAGTGTTTTATTTGTCTGGAGTTTTATTTGTTTGGTTGGTGTTTGGTAGTTTTTGCCTTTTGAATAACACTTTTTGAAAATTGTCTCTTAGTATAAAAACTCATAATCTTGACAGTAAATTGGTGAGAATTTCCTTGGAAGAAAAAAGGTTCTACTTAAATTATAGTAGATTTCACATGGTGGTGATGACATTTGTTATCTGTTAAATAGATAATCCTAACCCTAACCCTAACCCTAACCCTAACCCATTCATGTTTAAATGCTGAAGTATTTAATGACTGCTGGACATTTAATGTAATACTGTGATTTATATTGTGATGTTAATATCGACATTGGATCTCTGGGATAAATGAGAAGGAAAAACATGGCTTAATAGTATTATTTGAATGTCAAGTAAAAAAGAGTTTACTTTTGCTGGTTAGTTTTTGTCACTTGACAAAAGCAGCAGCATCTGGGAATTGTGAGCTTCAACTGAGACAATGCCTCCATCATCCTGGCCTGTGAGCAAGTCTATAGCATATTTTCTTGATTAATGTAGGTGTACTCTGCCAACTGTGGTCAGTGCCACCTTTAGGTCGTGTGGTTCTGAGTTGTGTAGGAAAGTAAGCTGAGCAAACCAATAAGCAGTGTTACTCCATGGCTTCAGTTCCTCCATCCTGGTTTCTCAACTGAGTTCTTGCCCTTACTCATTTCATGATGGACTGTACACTAAACAGAAACAAACTCTTTCGTCCATAAGGTTTTTTTGTTTGATTTTTTGTTGTTGTTGTTTTGTTTTTTGTTTCTTACGGCAATAGAAAGCTAACTTGGAGAGTAGAAAAACACTAAGAATATGCACTTATAATTTGTCTTTATTCCCCTATCTTGTAAAGGTATTTATTCTAAAGTGAAACATCCTAATTTCAAAAGAGGTAGAAGACTCATAAGCATAATGATATTAAGAAAGCTAGTAAAATTTCAGCCAGTTCAAGAAGGTAGACACAAGGGGGTGGAGAGGACATATGGGATGTGGAACAGTCGGAGGGTAGACCCGGGGGAAGGATAAAATCTGGAGTGCAATAAATAAATAAATAAATAGATAGATAGATAGATAAATAAATAAATAAATAAATAAATAAATAAATAAATAAATAAGAAGGTAACAAAATGTATAAATCTCAAGATGCTCAAAAGCTTACAAAAATCATGTGATACCTTCTCAAGGTTATGTGAGCAGGGAACAAATTCTGATGGTGCTGAAGGGCAAGGAATATAGCTTTCATGATTCAACTCCCTGATGAAGGGTGTTTTTTGGAAATACTGAGTCACCCATGTCCCTGTAAGTAATGCTAATTAACTCATTTAGGTCACCAAGACAGAGCTTAGTAAGGTTATTTTGTCAGCCATCATTGCATTGTCTGTGAGAATAAACTTGTTCTTAGTTGAAGCAAATAGTACAGCTAATATGTAAAAGAGGAATTTTAACAGTATCTTTTGTTAAACAATTCCTAAGTGTATAAAGAAACAGAAATATAAATGGAGATAAACACAAGAAGTTGTATGCATGAATGTACATGAACAAAACCTCATTTCATATTTTGTTTCCTTAGCAGCATTTAAGATTAAGCATCATCTTTGGTCTTTTTTTCCCCCAAGATAATTTCCTCCAGTCCCAAAATCTCAAACCATTATAACAGTAAACAGTATTTTCATCAGGAAACAGAATTGTTTGACAACTCAGAACATCTTTCTTCTCATTTTATTATAGTTTTGCTTAATTTCTGGAACAGACATTTTCTTGATATTGCATTCTCCAAGAACTGAGAAGAATTACAGTGTCATGTAAAACATTTATGCATTATATTTAATATCTGTAAAATATTTACAATATAATATTGTAGTATACAAAACAAGAGTACTAAACTCCGTGTTTCCTTAAGACATCACATATTATATCATATGGTGAGAGAGATTCAGAAGGATGTTTTAGCAATTTGACCTATCACCAAGGTAGTGCCTGTACAATACATTCTAATAAGAGTGCTAACACATACTTAAATATGACAATTGTAGTAACACATGCTTAATTAATGTTCTTTCTCAAAAATATAAAATTTATGTAAAACCTTAGTGCGATTATACTATATAAAATTAGAGTCAGTGAAATTTCAAAACCCAGAAACTCCAAATTTTAGTAAAAGTGAGTAAAAATTAGAGCCTTCATTAATTTCCAGTGGGAAATGTGGGGAGCTGAGGAAGGCCTAAGTGAATGTATAATGAACAAATGAAATCCTGAGTGAATGTGTATTGTTGATATGGGCATGGCTATGTCAAGAACCAATACCTCGCAGATCTATGAAAATTTGGCAAAGCCTTTCACACGGAGTAGGGCTCTGAGGGATGTTAAAGCCTTTCTCTGGCCCAAGTACAAATGCAACAGCAGTTCCTTTCTCCCAGATATTTATAGCCTGAGACTGTTCATCTATAGAGACCTCCCATAGAACTTAGCTTACTCCTGTATCCTGTATTGTACATGTGAAACACACTGAGTTTTCAGGTTGTTTGCTAGTTCTTATGGTTCCATTTGTATGTGCATGTCCCACCTGAATCTCAATTTAATGTATATCCTTTCTTCATTCCCCCCTCCTACCTAGTCAGGTTCTGGAACCAATATATCTAGACAGATGAGCACTATGACAAGAAGTTTGTCCGTTTCTAGATTAATGAATGGGGAATGTAATTGAGTCATTGCTCTTTTTTATAGTTATACAATGATGAAGAAATACATCTTCACAGTTAGGCTTTATATCAATATGCACAGAAGTACTATTCAGAAAAATTACAAACTGGAAGTAACCCAATTGTTCATCAGCAGGAAGTTGATACATACAAAAATTAGGCATATTCATACATTGGGCTGTCAGGAAAAAATTAAAGCAATAGAAATGAATCTTGGAAATATGATGCTAAATGCAATAAACTAGGCACACAGATGATGGTATATTGTATTATTCTTTTAAATGAGACTCTATAAAAACCCCAATAATAGGGATAAAAATCTTATCACAAGTTTTCAGAATCTGGAGTCCATAAGAAGGGGTTTACCTGAAGAGATCACGAGTAATCTTTTTCCAGCAAAGGAAATATTCTAAGCATTTTGATGTTGATCATATAGGTAGAGACATTTGTCACATTTTACCTGTGAGCTTAAAAAGGACAACTTCTACTTTACATGAATTTTACTAAGAGATTAAGAAAGATATCTCTGAAGAAACCATTTCCTTATTCTATGAGATTCTACACTTTTAGTATTTTCTCCAAATGCAGTCAAAAACTTGAGCAGAGAATTTGTGACATCCATATTTGTATCAAAGAATTGTATCTGTATATTTGTTTTTTCTCTCATTCACTTGCTATAAGTGAGGTATTTATATCAATAATAAGAAGGTACCTTTGATATCTAGTCAGGATGTTTGGTAAGATTGGCAAAGGCTGCTGTAAGCTTTATGGCTTAGTAATAAAAAGCAAGAAAACATATTTATGGGGCATGGCATCAAATCACTATATTTTTATATTACAATTCTGAAAACATTTAAAAACAGTGATTCAGAATAGAAAATACAAAAATACTTGACAAAATTGTTAGAATATTTTACTTTTTGGATGTTTTGACTCATGTGTATATATGGACAAGTCTGCACATGGACCCTCACATCCACATATATATTGAAAATGAATGTATGTGTTGCATGTAGGAATACAGATAAATATAAAACATAATATGTATATAATTTTAAATCAAAATAGTTTAAAATTATGACAGCCAATGCTACATGTATCAACCTATTTTGAATGTTAATTGTAGTGTCCTTTACAAATTGGAGTCTTAATCTGGTCAAGGGCAGTGAGAGAATGCAGAAAGAACAGATACATAGCTGGAAAAATCTGGATCAAGTGAGCTGTGAATACTCTGATGGAGCTGCATCCAATACCACACAGCCTGAAGCTTGGGATGTAATATATACAGCGCAGGAGTGAAGTATTAGCTAGTGTTAGTAGGATGGCTCTGTAGGTAGAAAGTCCAGGTTGTAAATTCCTGGGGTGGAGAAGAAGCTGGGGTTCATAACTTTTCACACATTGCCAATATCCACACTGTGACCAGAGAATGGCTTTTCCATCTCTCTAAGTCTACCTTATCCATAGTGAAGGCTTTGCCAAATTCCCATGAATATGAGGCACGTATCCATGTCAATAATACTCAGGACTTCATCCATTCTATTCACATAAATTCATGGCTTACCAGGCTCTTTACAGTTGGCATGATGCAATAGTACTGACATCAATAATATTAAGTAGTAGAAAATCTGAATTGTATATATCTTTGGTTCAACTATCTATAGTTCATGACCATCAAATATACAGTTTCTTCTATGAAGAACTAATATGGCAGGAAGAAATTATATAAACTGTACTCATTTGTATCTTTGCTGAATCAACCACACTAGAGATTAGTTAGAGCAGTAACTTTGTAGCCCAGTTGCCAAGATATTTTTCTTCTTAAATAATTCCTGGAGAGAATTCAGAAATCACAAAATTATATGTATATGTATAAGTGAATACTTACACATTTAATATAAAAGTATTGTTGACAAATTCACTTTCTTGGAAGTCTTCCTTTTAAACGCAGCATTTCTAGGAGACCGGGGACCTTTGCTTTGCCTTATAGTCACAACAGCAATTTGTTTTTGTTGTGGTGTGAGTTTTAAATGACCTTCACAAGTTCATATTTTGAACAGGTGCTTCCTACTTAGTGACATTGCTTTTGGAACAATCTGTGATATTTAGGATGTGGAATCTAGTAGAAGGAAGTAGATAACTGAGGAAAGATGCGTAGGAATATATTATTCCTGTCTTCTTTCTTTCTTGGTCTCTATCTACAGATTTATACTGTGTGGACAACTGGCCAATGCAAGCACTGACCAACAGAAAATGTAATGACTTCTCTGTGCTTTTCCTATTACAATAGACTGAAATCTTTTGACTAACTTTGAGCCAAAGTAAACCTTTCCTTTCTTAAGTTGCTTCTGTCAAATATCTTGTCACAATGTCAGGAAAAGTAGCTAATATGATCTTTGCTTATTATTTTTATGCATATCAGTGTTTTTCTTGCATGTTCTGGGCCATGATATGGGTGCCAATAATTGAACTCCAATCTTCTGGTAAAGGAGCCAGTGTGCTGTCAATTATTAAGCCATTTAGCTATCTCACTAACACACACAAAGCTTTTAATGGCAATATCTGCTTTCTATTTCAAGGCATATTTGGCAAGAAAGTCATAAGGTATGTCCATGTGCTTTTTTCCTAGCTCCCTGACTCAACCATGGATCACTTGAACTATGGCTATTAGTATCATCTTGATATACAAAAAGAACATATTCCTAGTATAGAAGAAGAGAGGAAAGATTTCTAATGATTGAACATTAAATGGAGTCAAACATTTCTGAAAGACATGACATTATATTAGCAGGCCTCTTATTTTTGGTTTTCCTTGAGATAAGTTTAAATGGCCCTTAAAATGACAAGTTATAGGGAAATGTAAGGTCTGGGAGGCGGTAGTGGGTGGGAGAGCACCCTCATAGAAGCAGGAGAAGAGAGTATGGGAGAGGGAATTCCCAGGGGGGAACCAGGAAAGGGGATAATATTTGAAATGTAGATAAAGAAAATATCCAATTTAAAAAAAAAGAAATCCTAGTAAGAGTAAAGGACTTATTTCAATATGATAGTGATCCATTCTGTGAAGACTTGCTTTACATTGCTATTGCATTAAGTTAATATTTTTACTTGTGAATTAAAAGTAGAATGGATGCCTCAGTCCAACTTGAAAGGGAGAAGAAAGTAATCACACATGGGGTGGGAGTGAGGGACCTGGGAGGAAAAGTAGACAGGGGTGGCAGGAGAGAGGGGAACCTGATCTGGTATTGGGTGAGGGAAAAGTAATGAAGCCCTGAGGGCCAGCATAAAGAATGGAAACAGGCAACCTTGGGAGGTAGGAGGTTGTGGGGAACCAACAGAATGCACCAGAGACCTGGGAGGTGAGAGACTCTCAGAACTCAAAGGGAAGGACCTTAGATGAAATGCCCAACAGTAGGGAGAGGGAACTTATAGAGCACATCTCCAGCAGGAAAACAGGGCATCGAACGAGATAGGGGGTTGCCATCCCACAGTCAAAACTCTGACCCATAATTGTTCCTGTCTGAAAGAACTACAGGGATGGAATTAGAGAGGAGCCTCAGGAAAGAAGGTTCAGAGACAGGCCCAAAGTGGGATCCAGCTCAAGGGAAGGTCCCAAGGCTATTACTGAGAGTATGGAGTGCTCACAAAAAGGGACCTATCATGACTGCCCTTGGAAAGACTAATGAAGCAACTGAAAGAGTCAGATGCAGATATTTGCACCCAATCAGTGGACAGGAGCTGCTGAATTCTGTGGTTTGATTAGGGAAAGGCTGAATGAAGCTGAGGAGGATGGTGACCCTGTAGGAGGACGAGCAGTCTCAATTAACCTGGACCTCCGGATCTCTCAAATAGTGAACCATCAAATAGGCAACATACACCAGCTGATATGAGCCCCCAACACATATACAGCAGAGGACTGCTGGGTCTGTGTTCAATCAGAGATGATGCAGCTAACCCTCAAGAGACTGGAGGTCCCAAGGAGTTTAGAGGTCAGGTGGGGTAGGGGGGTATGGGGGTGGGCACCCACATGGAGACAGAGCTCTGGGGATAAGGTATGGGATGTGGAACAGAGAGAGGGTTGAAGGGGGGTGGGGTGAATAAAATTTGGAGTGTAAAAATGAAATAAATTAATTATTTTTTTTAAAAAGTAGAGTGTTCTAATGATATATTCTATTTCTAACCATCTCTGTGTTACTTAAAAATGAATATTTGCATGTGATATTTTCACTGATAATGCTACCTAATATATGCCAAGTCACTGTCTATAAATGGGGATTTCTTCAAGGCAGAGAGTAGATCTTGTCAAATATTTTTAGTTGAGTATGGTTTTCTTTTACTACATTATATGAGAATATAAACAATGACTATGAAATTCTTAGGCAAATGGATGGAACTTGAAAGTATCATCCTCAGTGAGGTAACCCAGACACAAAAGAACACACATGGTATACACTCACTGATAAGTGAATATTAGCACAAAAGCTCAGAATACCCAAGATACAATTCACAGACCATAGGAAGCTCAAAAAGAAGGAAGACCATAATGTGGATGCATCAGTCCTTCTTAGAAGGGGGAACAAAGTACTCACAGGAGGAAATATGGAAACAAGTATTTGAGCAGAGACTGAAGGAAAGGCCATCCAGAGACTGCCACACCTGGGGATCTATCCCATATACAGTCACCAAACCCACATGCTATTGCAGATGCCAGGAAGTGCTTGCTGACAGGAGCCTAATATGGCTTTCTCCTGAGAGGCTCTGCCAGAGCTTAACAAATACAGAGGCAGATGCTTGCAGCCAACCACTGGACTGAGTGCAGGGGTCCCAGATGGAGGAATTGGAGAAGGGACTGAAAGAACTGAGGACATTTGCAGCCCTGTGGGTGGAGCAACAGTGTCAACCAACCAGGCCCCCTGGAACTACCAGGAACTGGACCACTAATAAAAGAGTACACATAGGGGGATGCATGGCTCTGGCAGTGCATGTGGCAGAAGATGTCCTTGTAGGACATCAGTGGGAGGTGCGTCCCTTGGTCCTGTGGGGGTTTGATGCCTCAGTGCAAGGGACTCCCAGAACTGGAAGGTGGGAGTGGGTGGGTGGGGGAGCACTTTCATAGAGGCAGGGGAGGGGGGGATGGGATAGTGCAAAGAGCTTGCTATCCCGCCATGTCTCGGAGGGCCCTTCCAGGACAGGCTAGAAACTGGGATCGGAGTCCCCCGCCAGCGGGGTGCTCCGTGCTGTGGAGAGAAACTGTCTGCGATGGAAAGAAGCAGGAGACAAAACATGTGTGGGGACAAGACGGTATCCCGATCAAACCCCAAACAATCTTTATTGTTACATGTATTTAAGCACTTTAGGGCAGGAAATGGCAGAGGAAGGGGAATTCCATATGGTAACTAGACGTCACACATATAATTATATGTCATTGTTGTCCTGGAGCTGTAGGCCGGTTCAAAGCGGGATGGCTAATCCCTTGCTGGAGGCAATGAGGCTGGGGAGGAAGCAAAGGAATGCCTGCTGTGGGGCCGGAACACCTTGACTTGCTAATTGAGCCAAGCCTGACTGGTCTCTGGCAGGAAGGAATGCCCGCTGTGGAGCCCGAGACACTCTGGCTAGCCTGGGACTCTTCGTCTAGCAGAATATGCCAAGGCCTCAAGCCAAGGCTTTTGTCTCTGACAGGATAGGGGATTTCCAGAGGTGAGACCTGGAAAGGTGATAACATTTGAAATAAAATATCCAATAAGAGAAAATATTAAAAAAAAGAAGTGATGGAGGGAGAAAGACCAAAAGTAAAAAGGGAGATAGGAGAGATAGTTTAGGTAAGTAGGTAGATGGATGGATAGATGATAGATAGATAGATAGATAGATAGATAGATAGATAGATAGATAGATAGATAGATAGACAGACAGATAGATAGATAGATAGATAGATAGATAGATGATAAAATGTTATTTTAATGTGACTTGTTTTGTGAAAGCCATACATTTTTGTGACAAACTAGTCAGGGAAGAATTTTGAAGAAGTTGGACAGTGTTTTAATTCACTAGTCACAAAATGAAAGAAAATGAGTGTAAAAGTTATTCTTTGTCATTATCAGTATAAACCAAATTGCATTGTTTTTCACAAGGCTCTAGATCCTGAAAAGGAGCATACATGTATGTTACTGTAAAAAATAGAATAACAAATGTCTGTATTGTTTTGCTACTTCTTCCTCAGTAGGTGGCAGCTAAAAAAGGTCACTAGGGTACAGGGCTGCTGGCAGTGACTAAAGAAACACAGGATACTGCTGTTTCTTTATTGTATAGGCAGTTATGATGCTGAATGACTTACACATGTTGTGCTCTCTCTCGCTCTTCTTTCTCTCTCTCTCTCTCTCTCTCTCTCTCTCTCTCTCTCTCTCTCTCTCTCTGTAATAAATTCAATAATGTCCTCACATATTGATTTGATGTTGATGCGGTGTTCATTTTCCAAACATGACTAAAAGCAGTTTGGTTCTCCCAATGACAAACAAAATCTACAGCAGACACTTCCCCCACTGCTACAGAATGAGAATCTATATCTGGACTTGTGCCTTTCAACTTGTCTTGCAAAGTGATTGCTCAAAAAAGATGAGTTCTCACTGTGAGGCTGCAGGCGAATGTGGTCTTGAATTTCTAATGAGAATGCACAGCAGTTCTTTTTCAAGCAAAATCTGCCTTGTATGCAGAATGAGGATCAGTACCATTTCATGTTCCAGTTTCCTACAGAAAAGCAATTGTGGGTCAAGGAAGAGGCGCAATCAATGTAGAGGCTTTAGAAAGCAATTAACTCTTTCAAGTCTCCGAATGACTTAAAGCCTAGTGTCTAATAATAGTAGCTAACATTTTTGTGAGTACTTACTAAATGTCAGGGTGTATGTAGGTTGTACATTAGTGCTCAACATAGAGTTTTTTAATCCTTATAACTCCTAGTAAGCTTCTAAAATGTGAATTAAACCCAAGAAGTTTTGGGTCAAGTTCGTGCCCTAAGGGCATGTGCATATTGGCAGATACATAAATTTTGAGTTTAGAGAGTTGTGTGTATTACATATTTCCTCTGCCAATCACTAGCCTTGTAACTGTAAGCAGATATCAACCACATTTCTCATCTATGAAACAGAAAGTACTAGCAATTTAATGTGATCAGAAAGACCAACAGTGTCAAATGTTGAAAATACCAAATAACACATTGAAAGTTGTCAGATGTATTAGGTACCAACATATGTATTAACTTAATCAGCAGGCTATTTAAGATCACCTATGGAGCAAACATCCCTCTAAAGAAAACTGAGGAAAAGAAAAGAGTGAAGCTTATATATTCGACATGTGTAGGTTCCAAATTTCTGTTTGTTTACTTGCCCAGTTGGGTTGATATGTGATAAAAAATGACTTACTCTTACTAGCATCAAGTTTTGGAAGTTGTTTTCTTATATTTATTTTCATAAAACTACCAAATTTTATGGTGATTATCTGTTGCATTCTTACTAAAACAATTAGTACAGTTTTGATGTAGTAATGGGAAGAGGGGTCAGAATAAATGCTTATACAAAGGAAATGGAAAGGAATGAGATGGAAAGAGTAAGTAAATAAACAGATTATTTATGACTAATAGGTAAGGAAAAGTGTAGAGAAAGACAAAGACTGGAAAGAAGATGTCATAATGACTTTTCAAATGCTGAAATGAGCCAACATGACCAAAGCAAGTTACAGAAGGAAGAGTTTATTGGGTACTTGCTTACAGTTTCGATAGGTTAGAGTCCATGACCATCATGGATAGTAGCATAGAAGCATACAGGCAGGCATAGCACTGAAGAATAGCAGAGATCTTTTGATTTGTCTATTTTGACAAGGTTTCTCTATGTAACCTCATCTGTTCTGGAATTCCCTCTGCAGACCAGGCTGGCATTGAACTCAGATTCACCTGACTTTGCCTCCCTCCTGATGGAATTAAAGGTGAGTTTTATACTTTTGGGGATTCTATGTGACTGTGATTTATGCCTCTGAATTTTATTTCTGTAGAAAATAAAAAAGGGGCTTGGGGATCTTAAAGGGATACTTGGATAAACTACCTTGTTTTCCTGGGATGTCAGCTGTGCTTGGAATCTATATGTTTTTGAATTATCAAAAGTCATGTTTAAAAGAGTATGTCTAATTTCCATTTGGTAGAATAGATGTGAAGGGTTTATTAGTTTGCTTGGTTATAGATTTTATAATTTGCAGTTCACTGCTAGTACAAATTTCAAAGACATATGAAAGTAGAGAATACTAACATGAAAATAATTGAAGAAATGTATCAGTGAGTCATACCTGTCAGGAAAAAAATGGTAACATTAAAATGAGGCTGGTGATGAATTAAAAAGAGAATAGGAAGTGAGTAGAGAGCTGAATAAAATAAAATATTATGTACAAATTGATCCTTTGGCATTTGCTTGTGATACTGGCCCTGAGCTAGAGGAGACAGGTAGATTATAAGTTTCGATACAGTTCAGCCAATAGTTTGTGGCTACTTAGTAAGATGGTAGTTAATAAAAATCATGAACATCAGGAATAGAAATGTCTCAGGGGGTTACAGGAATTGCTGCCTTTGCAGAGGATGCAGATTATTTTGTCAGCATCCACAAGAGGTTCGAAGGCCTCCTCTCTCTACTTGCACCAGACATACATATTGTACACAGACACACATGCTGGCAAAACATCCATATACATAAATTAAAAAGTAAATCATAGAGATAATTTATGTATTGGAAATAAATAATATGAGAAAACAGATATAATACATTGCTTCCTAACCTGCTTGAGTTCTAGTCCTGACTTCCTTTGGTGATGAACAGCAGCATGGAAGTTTAAGTTCAATAAATCCTTTTCTCCCCATTTTGCATCTTGGTCATGATGTTTGTGCGGGAATAGAAACCCTGACTAAGACATATATTATATAAAATCAGGATGCTGACAGATTGGTTTTTAGTGAGGCCATAGTGAATAATGACATGATGGTAACCAATCAACAAGTAAACTTAATTTGTCAAATGTATGATCTAGAAGTATGTCATTTTGCTTATTTTGATTACTTTATTAATTTTTATATTTTAGCGTTCTAAGTATATAACTTTATATGAAATCTATGACTAGTAATGTATGTTTAATGCAGATCCATTTACTAAAATTAGAAAACACTGTACAAAATTGAATTATTGATGTAAAGTACCATTTCAGTAGTCACTTCCGGCAAGAGATTCCAGTAACAAATCTTTTCTCCTGAATTTTAAAATTCAGTAATTATTTTATTAAATATAACACCACATGGGCTTCTTTATTGGTAGCATTTTTTACCATGCTAAGTTTTAATGATCTTTTTTGACTGTTCATGGTTAATAAATAAAGGACTATTTGGTAGAACAAAGAAATGCAGCAAATACTGTTTGATGTTCTCAAATATTTAATGTTTTATGTATAGTATATGTCATTTATGCACTTCTCAGCTGGAAATTGAATGTAGCATTTTATTTCTGGAAGAAAACATTCACTTCTACCACTTTTATTTTCTTTTATGAACAGGTAGCTACATTAATAACATAAATAACTAATGATTACTATCAGGAATGAAATATTATACAGATCAATTATTGCATCACCTATACCTCTGGAGATTCTATGTCACTGTGATTTATGCCTCTGAATGCATAACCTTTATATTCTAATTTATCCTGCTACCTGTACAGATAAAACTACCCAAGTCAGTGGCTTACTAATAACAACCACACATTTCCTCTCATAATGGAGCCATCATTGTCAATTGATTTAAAAAGAGTGTTAGTTAAATTATAGAGTATCTTTTGTGTGTTCAACATCTGTACCTCTGTTTCTTATTCTTACTAATATAATGCTATCTCTATAAAGGAAATATACCACAGTAATTAAGACTAGACCAAAGTTAAACTAGATTGTAAATAAGGTTTAATTATACATTTTTAGTTTTATTATGTGATTTCATTTTATATCTAAATTTCTAATATAAAATGGAGGAAATAAACATATCTATCGGGCATGAGACTAAAATGAGTTGATGCATTCAAGTACTTGCATCTGTACCTTGACTGTAGATATCTCCATTGAGTACCTAGAATTGAACTATTTTATCTCCAATTTACAAATAAGAGTTGGAAACTTGGAGGTTGCTATCTACCTCTAACTCAAACTGAATTTCAGGCCAGTCTGGACTACAGCAGATTTGACTAAGTGCATGTAAATTGTTACCAGCAAAAAAATTTTAAACCAGGACTTTTGCAAATTCTAACTCCCCCATAATTTGTTCATTCTTTTGGAAAAGTCAATGATTATTTAATGTGGTTGTATTTGGAAAGTGCATTTTTCACTCTCCAACAAAAATATACAAAGATAAAATATGTATTCTACATATAATTAAACTCATTTATGTACTTTATTTGATATGAAGTCTAGTGTGAATTTAAATGATTGTCTAATTTTATTTTCAGATATTTATGCCAGGACTAATGCTTGCTTTCACATCACTTAATAAAATATATGATACTATAGTTCTATGGCACTACAAGTATAGTCAGGGTCATTAGTAATCACATTATATGGGAATTTGTTAGAAACGCAAAACCTTAGACCTAATATCAACCATACTGAAGGAGAATTTACATGTCTACAACTTGCAATATGTTCAAATGAATATTCCTCTTGAGAATTACTATGATGAACAAAAAACACAATTGAATTTGTATGATTTAGTTAAAATTTTGTATTTAACAAGAACTTAGAAATCAAAACCAAGCTAAATACTTATTTTTGAAAGAAAGTTTAAGAGTTCAAAGATACTTTCAGTGTGGCAAAACAATCTCAAATCAGAATCTTGCTAAATCTCTCAGGCATATGTGTGAAATATAATTATAATTACCATGCTTTAAATATTGCTTATACATGGCATTAAAGTGAAAAGACAAAGTGAATCAATAGGATATCATGTTGAATTTTTTCTTTATGTAATAGTAATAACTCTCTGCCAAATGTTTTCATTTCTTTCTTAGTTGTTTTTAATGAAAATAAACACTGCTAATAATTGAGTATTTCTTATTTTCCCAGCAAGGAAGAAAATAATTCCATAAAAGATGCTAAAATCAGAAACTAATGAGTCTATAGGAGGATGGGAAGTCTTATTTACCTCTTATTCACTACAGTAAAATAATTACATAGTTCCTCATATACTTTTAAAATTTTCTCTGAAATCTTAATGTAAAACTAGATTGCCATTAAATTATTAATCAAGAGATACTTGGTCACTCTACTAGAAAGATGTAGCAAGATTTGCCTGATTATTTTATTGAAAATAAAAAACAGACCAGTATTTCAGATTCCAGATTTTGTGCAAAGACTGCTTGGCAATAATGCTCATTAACTCAAAAATAAAGCTTAACAATTACAAAATGACAATAAAATGACCCAGAGACACCTAAAATTTAAATGAAGAAAATTGCCACAATAATAATAATAATAACAACAACAACAACATGAACTCATTAATCTAGGTAACAATTGCCTGATTTTTTAATTCACTTCCTGACATATTGCTTTTATTTTTTATTTTTTTATTTTTATTTTATTTTATTTTATTTTATTTTTCCTGTTTTTTTTAAATTAATTAATTTATTTATTTTGATACTTTATTTACATTTCCAATGTTTCCCCTTTTCTAGGTCTCCTCTCTGGAAACACCCTATTCCTTCCTCCTCCCTGCCTCTATGAGGGAATTCAACCTCCCTCCCACCCGCCCACAAATTCCAGTATTCCCACCTTGACATTCCCCTTCACTGGGGCCTCTAACACCCTCAGGTCCAAGGGCCTCTCCTCTCCCTGATGGCCAACGAGGCCATCCTCTGCCACATATGTGGTCCGAACCATGGGTCCCTCGATGTGTATTCTTTAGTTGGTGGTCCAAACTCCAGGACGACCTTGGGGGGGGGGGGTGTGTCAGGCCCATTGACGCTGTTGCTCCCTCCATGGGGCTGCAAATTCCTTCAGCTCCTTCTGCCCTTTCTCCAACCCCTCCATCTGGGACCTCACTCTCAGTCCAGCAGTTACTGTTCAGTGAAACTTGGGCATTCTGAACTTTTGGGCTAATATCCACTTATCAGTGAGTACATACCATGTTTGTTCTTTTGTGACTGAGTTACCTCGCTCAGGATGATATTTTCATGAAGTTAGACTCCAAAAATCCAAATAACCCCATCCAAAAATGGGGAACAGAGCTAAACAGAGAATTCTCAACTGAGAAAATTCGCAGGGCTGAGAAGCATATTGCTTTTATTTGTGCTACGAATTTGCTTTTAATTTAAACTGTTTGACCTAACTTTAAACACACTGATTCACAATGTCATAAAACACTAATAAGTTAAATTTATAACTTTTGGGCAAAATAAATGTTGCAGACATGTTTTAAAGTGGAATATATTACAAAGCACATATATTTATTTTCAAAATTTATATATATACATATATACAACATCAGACAGTAATATTGATAGCATATCATGCAATTTTTAAGTGCATGTATAAATTGTGCAATGCTTAAATAATTGTAAACATCTATTTATATAGCTGTTTATGTACTGAATACTTTAAATATAATATTGATTATATATAATATTGAATACTATAAATTGAATATTTACAATTAATTTTTATACTTGAGACTTTCATGTTTTTTGTCTTAGTATTTCAAATGTATAGTATACTACTGGTTTCTCTACTCAACTTAATAGGCAGTAATAGTACACTAGAATTTCTTGCCTATTTTCTTTTTTGTTTTAATTGGATATTTTCTTTCTTTACATTTCAAATGTTATCTTCTTTCCAGGTCTCCCCTCTGGAAACCCCCTATTCCATCCCTCCTCCCCCTGCCTCTATTAGGGTGCCCCCTCGACCCCCACCCACTTCTGCCTTCCCACCCTGGCATTCCCCTATACTGGGGCATTGAACCCCCTCAGGCCCAAGGGCCACTCCTCCCACTGATGTCCTACAAGTCTATCCTCTGCCACATATGTGGCCAGAGCCCTGGGTCCTTCCATGTGTATTCTTTCGTTGGTGGTCCAGTATCTGGGAGCACCGGGCGGTCAGGCCGGTTGACACTGTTGCTCCCTCCATGGGGCTGCAAACCCCCTCAGCTCCTTCAGTCCTTCTCAAACTCCTCCATCGGGGACCCCATGCTCAGTCCAATGGAGGAGTTAGAGAAAGGAGCTGAAGGACTGAAGGAGCTGAAGGGATTTGCAACCCCATAGGAAGAGCAACAATATCAACCAACCAGACCACCCAGAACTCCCAGGAACTAAACCACCAACCAAAGAGCACACATGGAGGGACCCATAGCTCCAGCTGCATATATAGCAGAGGGTGGCCTTGTTGGGCATCAATGGGAGAAGCAACCCTTGGTCCTATGAGGGCTTGATGCCCCAGTGTAGGGGAATGGGGAATGCCAGGGCAGGGAGGAGGGAGTGCGTAGATGGGTTGGCAAAACACCCTAACAGAAGCAGGGGGAGGAGAGATGGGATAGGGGGCTTCCAGGGGGGAGGGGAAACTGGGAAAGGGGATAACATTTGAAATGTAAATAAATAAACTATCCAACAAAAGAAAAAATGAAAAAACCTCCTTACCTTTAAGTGCTTGTTATTCCTAAAACCATTACAAGAATTCTGTTTTAGAACATTTCTATGACTTCTCATTATTTTGTTCATATACACCACTAACTCCTATTAACCACAAGTCCAGAAAATCGTTATTCTGATTCTTTTCTGTATAAATTTTCTACAACTTTCAGGTACATACAAATATACAATAATAGGATTTGGAACAGGAGTGAGGAGGAAGGGAGGGACCTGGATGGGAAAAGGGACAGGTAGGGGAAGAGGGGAACATGATCAGGTATTGGGTAGGGGGAACAGGACTGAAGTCCTGAGGGTCAGCAGAAAGAATGGAAACAGGCAAGTTCTGGAGGTAGGAGGTAGAAGGACCCTCTAGAATGTATCAGAGACCTGGAATGTGAGAGACTCTCAGGACTCAAAGAGAGGAACCTAAAATGAAATGTCCAACAGTAAGACAGGACATCAAGTGAGGGATGGGGTTGTCATCCCACAGTCAAAATGTTGGACCCATAATTGTTCCTGTCTGAAAGAACTACAAGCATGGAAATGGAGAGGAGCCTGAGGAAAAGAAGGTCCAGTGACAGGCCCAAATTGGGATCCAGCTCAAGAGGAGGCCCTAAGGTCTGACACTATTACTGAGGTTATGGTGTGCTCCCCAAAAGGGGCCTATCATGATGGCCTTCTGAAAGACCCAACAAGCAGTAGAAAGAGTCTGATGCATATATTTCCACCCACCAATGGACAGAAACTGCTGGCCCCTGTGGTTGAAATAAGGAAAAGCTAGAAGAAGCTGAGGAGGAGGGCAAAGCTGTAGGAAGACCAGCAGTTTCAATTAACCTAGACCACTGAGATCTCTCAGACACTGGACCACCAACCAGGCAGCATACACCAGCTGATATGAGGCCCCCAACACATATACAGCAGAGGACTGCTGTGTCTGGACTCAGAGAAGATGCACCTAACCCTCAAAGAGACTGGAGGCCCCAGAGAGTGGGGTGGTCTAGTGGGGTGGGGGGCTGAGGGGTGGGAACATCCTTGTGGAGACAAGCAGGGAGGGAGAGGTATGGGATGTGGAACAGTCAGAGGGTGGAACTGGAGGGGGATAAAATCTGGACTGTTAAAAAAAATTAAAGGAAAAAAAAGGTAGAATTTGTGGTCCAAAATATTTTTTTTTCAATCATAATTTTATTGATGTTTTGGGGGGAGTTTCACATAATACATTCCAATCACATTCACTTCTGAGTCTTCTTAGGTTCATCCCCCTTGTAACCTCATCCTGAAAATAAATGAAGAGAAAAAATGACACAGTCCAAATTGTGTTGCCCATATACTTACTGGACCATGGTCAATCTCCCAGAGTCCAGCCTCTTAAAAAATAATTAAATTGTTTCCCATTCCCCACTAGAAACCATCAACTGTGAAAAGATGATTAAGCAATTTTTATCACATTTTTAAAGAACTCTCTTCAATAGATTGCCATCTGTACTCTTTTGCAGGGGGCAGGATGTGGATGGGGTAGTAGTCACAGAAGCCTTCAATGCCTTTTATTCTCAATTACTAGTATACAGTCACCAATGCCACTGCAAAAGAAGCTTCCTTGCTCTTTACAGTCAGCAGCAACCAGGAACATGGACTTTCACATGGTTTTTCATGACAGCATGGATCAAAGACATCCACATGGCATATAGCAATATCATAGACCCATAACTTCAGCATATTATCTGGTGGCAGTACAGATATTGACATCAGCATGACCTTTAGCCACAGCATGCACTATGAACACCGTCATGGCCTTTGTTGGCAGCTAAGGCCATAGTTATCAACATGATCCTTGGCTGCAGCATACATGACCCATGGACATTAACATGGTTTACAGATCATATGGCCTCCTGTTACAATAACGTGGGCCATGGAGGCCCAGCTGTAGCAGGACCAGGGACATCTACATAAACCT
Organism: Uromys caudimaculatus; assembly: GCA_028551405.1. NCBI lineage: Eukaryota > Metazoa > Chordata > Mammalia > Rodentia > Muridae > Uromys > Uromys caudimaculatus. The sequence continues at coordinate 64,067,876 of CM052722.1, forward strand.
TGGGCATCCAAACATCCTGGGGATATAGCACAATAAATGGTTCCCCATCTCTGACTTCTCATCATTGCTAAGAGCCAGGGAGATCATGCTGGCCTTCCAGCAGGCTCTATCCTTTAACATGATGCCCAGCAGCATGATTGCCCTGGCTCTTAACAATGGCAGGATGTCAGAGATAAAGGGCCATTCATTGTCTAGACTGGGACTCCTCAGAAGACCCCAAGGGTCCATACCGCTGTTTGAAAGCCATTTTGATATCTGTGATCTCTGCTAAAACTATAGTCTGTGTTACCCCACCGAACCCACCACCACCAGATGTTTTGATGCCCAAGTTTATGTACATTTTACTGCAAATGACTTTGTTCTTCTGTATGGATTTACAGCATCTCATTATGCATATATACGCCATATTTTCTTCATCTAGTTTATCTATACTCCATGTTTTTTCTGTTTCTCTGACTTTACATCATTGTTGAGGGAATCCCCTGGGGTTTTTGATATGGGGGTTAAAATTACTGTAAGGATCCATTAGATTTTAGGCAGCAACAGATAGCAAGCTTCTGGCAACATTTTTTCATTTTATCTCAAAGTGACAGCTTCACATTTTAAGTGATGTGACTCATGTCAGTCTTCAGATCCAAAGGTCTCTGTCCACAGTAACATATCTCTGTCTTTAGCTAAAGACTAACATAAGAAAGATATAGTTGAAATCTGAAGTTCTCATATGCTGAGTTCAAAGATTAGTATCTATAATGCTTTTTAGAGAAAAAGGGAATTTGACATTCAAGGGACTGCAAAGTTGGTATCATTAAATTAATCTTAAAATGAATGTAATTGAATTTTAAATTATACAGAATAATTACATTATTTTCTAAAACCCCATATCTTGCTCACCCCACCCATCTACTTTTCAGCTCTCAAAGCAGCTCAAAGAAGGCAAATTCTATCACAATTATATTGCTGAAACTAATTTATCTGCCTATTATTTTAGGCTTTCACTCTAGATGTGACCTGATAAGTTTTAAATAAGAGCAAGTCCTGAGCAGGCAGAAAACCCTCAGCATACGTTTGAAAGCATTGCCATAATTTTATGCCTACTCAATATGCCTTTATAAGGTATTAAGGAAGATGGGGTGATGAGAGCAATCATAGCTTCTGGTTTTCGGTAAGCAAACATACTATAACTTAGTGAATTTTTGAACTGAATGAACCAAAACCTCAGCAATGATGAGCATATTGTTGCCTAGTGAAAGAAGACTTAGTGTTCAGCTGTTTCAGGAGAGACCAGTATTTCCAGCTGCCAATCACTGCTAGAGCAGCTACTGCTGCAGCTTTCCTACAGTACCAACAGAGGTAGAATTTAAGAGAGATGGATCGGAACCACTGTTGAAACTTCTCAACATAGAAATGGAAGTAAATATTCTAGGAAAATATATCTTGAGAATCCTGCCTGAGAAGCAGTTAGTGTACTGCATTTATCAATCAAATACTTCTCTATAATAATGGTAAGCTGATGATATAAAATGGATCTCATGTTCCTGTTTTACATCTTTTGATTTCATTCTCACTGTACCTTGAAGGGATACTAGAAACTCTCTTATTTAAACATATATCCATTTTGTCCTTCCAATGATGATTGTACTGTTAGAGCTCTTCACTCACTATCAAGATTTCTGAGTGTCTAGAGCATTTTTGACAGAGAACCAGTGTGGGAATTGGAAAGACTCTCTTCCTAAGACCAAGAAGGACACATAATCCCAAAGAATGTTGTATAAAAATTTTCTTTTAAGTCAATTTTTTCTATCTCACTCCAAAACTATCTTCCAGAAAATAAGTGGTAGTAGTAAAAGAAAAAGGTCTCAGGGTGGTGCATTTCTCCTCCATATAATAATAATGTTGATTTATTTCCTTTTATTCAGAAAGTATGTTGATGGTCATATATAACACCATAGAAACAACTTACTTTATACTTACGATTTTAGAAAGACTTCATATTGCATACTTCAATTATATCTAACAATATATGGCATATAATTAACCTCCATATGCATATTATATAGCACCAATAAATTGATATTCCATGGTCTAAATTGTTCTTTCAATGTTCTTATCCTCCCATTCTTACCATTAGAATGGCTTAAAGCAAATTCAATGCATTAATTTTATCCATAAATATTTCTGCATGTATCTTCCAAAAGACTCAGCCCAATGTCACCATTAATACTAAAATGTTAAAATTAAATCCTTAATATAATCAATAATGAATTCAAAATTTCTACATTATATCATGCATTAATGCTTCTCAAACCTAATGTTCCTAGAAAGCATTAGGAGAATTTCTTAAATGATTCAGCCTCAAGAGATACAAGGTGAACTCTATAATGTTGTATCTGAATAATTTCCAATTGTTGCAAATGTTCTAGTCAACGTCCTAAATGTTGACAAGAAGTCAAGTTTAAAAAACTTGTTTAAACTGTGTGTATTAAAATATAATTCTAACATTAAATATGAGAGAGAAATGTGTCTTCAGACATCAGAAAAGAAGATTTTGATCATTCAATTTGGTTAAGATAAGGCATTGTCCTAGGGACATTATATCATTGTTTCAGGGAGTTGGTAGTCTTTATAATCTCATCATTACTAGGAAACTGATAACTTTCATAGATGGTAGAAAACAAATGCAAGCCATATACCCGTATTGAATCTCTGTCTATCTATCCCATTCGTATGCACACATATTTACAATTTGGTGCATTTTCCCATTAGGAGCTAAGAGTGGTGTATTAGTTTTGGTGACTGATGTAATAAATTAGCATAAGCCCGCCCGGATCTGCCGGGATCCCGGGCCTGAGAACCCGGGAACAGAAAGACTCCGAAACTTCCCGATCTCACTTGCAGGGGGAAACCTCTGCCTGTGACACCAGGAGTCAGTAGCCAACGAGCGCCGTAGAGAGGGGGAAACCT
>CM052722.1:64071336-64088845 GCA_028551405.1 Uromys caudimaculatus
GGGTGGGAGGTGGAATTCCCTCCTAGAGGCGGGTTGGGGAGGGGATGGGGGGTATACAAAGAGGAGACTCAGAAAAGGGGAAACATTGGAAATGTATATAAAGTATCAAAAATAAAAAAGGAGGAAAAAAAATAAATAAATAAATTAGCATAAATTTCATACCCAAACCAAGAGAAATTTATTCATCCATTCTTTTAGAGATGAAAAGCATGAAATAAATTTTACAGAGCTAAATTCAATATGTTATTTAGGCACAGTCATACTTACCATGTAACTTTTTCTGGAAAGTGATGAGAAACACCTAGTAACCCCAAATAAGAAAATGGCAACAGATTAAAGAAATTATTCCACAAAAGCCCAACATAATCAAACAATGAGTTTATTGAGGTTATTTACAGGAATGTGGATGAGGAGTTACTTAGAGGAGCATGTGTTATTCAATCTGTTGCATGACCCTACAGCTTACTTCAGTCTAAGTGTAAACCTATGAAAGCTGTATCATTGAAACTCCCTGTATGATTTTCATGAAGCATGATCAAATGGACAGTGTCTTTGTTTCTGGGAGTTATTATTGGTTATATAACACTGGGAAGAGTCTTGTGAATCTTGTTAATCTCAGAAACTTCATGAATGTTTTTTACACATGCATATTGATGCCTTTCTCTATAATGAAATGTTTAATTAAAAGTAAACTGCTAAAATACACATTCTGTGTAGAATCTAAAAATGGGGGTTACTTCTTAAGTTTTCCATTTTGTATTGGCATCCTGCAGTTTTTCTTTCATGTGTGTGGCTACATCACTATATTGTGCATAAAGCCTTATAATCTGTGGTCTTATAATCTTCTTCTGCTTGTCTCTTATGAAGCACTTGTGATTAGATTAAGAAACCATTTTGGTAATTCAATATAATCTTGACATGCCAAGATATTTAACATATCTGCAAAAGCTTATTAACTGTAAGGCTACATTTACGGGCTCTAGGGATTATGGCATGGTAACTTAAAGAAACTAAGTATATTATATTGAGCTCTTAAATACTTGAAACTTTATGACCAAAAATAGATTCTGTAAGAGATAACATTTCCTTAAACTTTAGTGTAAGAGATATATCTTGATTCCTTTATTTTCCCTATAAAAATGGGAAGATTGCTGCCATCTCCATAGACTGGGTATGCTGACTTAAATGGTTTAGAGTGTGATGGAGTGTGTAGACTACATAATGTGTCCTGACAGGTGAGCACAAGAAGAGTGGTGGGAAATCAAGTAATTATCCACACATATTTGAAAGAGTATAAATAAAATATCATAAAAAGATATGTAACCATGATTGCTGTTTATATGAGTAAATCTAGTGAATACATATGTAAAACATACTAATTTATTTATAAGGAGAATGACAAACATATTATTTATACTACACACTACACCTGATATGTCACGTGCTACCTTGCTATATTAGTTTAGTTATTGCAAATTACACAAAGGGTTAGTGGTTCCTCCATAATTTATTACTTTTGGGTTATGATTCTAGATCTGAAAGCAGCAGCATCATAGTGTCATAAAGGAGAGGCAAATACAAATTCATAAAATTCTTAATTGGCCATGACAATCTCTTTTATCAATTGTGAAATATAGGTAAGAATAATGTAGGCATACATTTTTTGTAACTTACTTTTAATAATGGTTCAACCTCTCCTCTATTCCACCACCCAGCAGAGGTAAAGAGAAAAGTTATTAGGATATGGGGGAAGTGGACCTGTTCAGCAATAATTCTTTGGGGCGAGCTTGATCTTCTTTTGCAGCAGTTCAGTCCTGTAGCAAACACCTTATATTATTCAGCAGCTGAAATCCAGTCCTCTAGTCAGGAAGATATCACACACGAAACAGCAGATTCAGTCCAGTCCTCTCGGCAGGCAGACACCAGGCTGTAGCTCAATCCGGAAGAAACTGCAAGGCTTGCCAAATGGACTGAGATGAGGCCATGTAGAAGAAGCAAGCTGCTGCAGGAAACTCACACGCAGTTCTTGGGCAAATTTATCTCAATGGCAGCATTTCCCCAAGCTGATCTCAGCAATGCTATGTAAGGAAAACCAAAACATGCATGCCTTTAGTGAAGAATAGCTCACAGACAGTGCTCATCCCCCACTGTCTGTGGGGTCAGATTTAAACTCCTTTATCAAGCATCCTTTCATGTGTTTGCTATATCCAAACATCTTTCCCCTATGTCTGCCTCAGGAAAGCACCTTTTCATGTGTTTGCTTTAGCAGGAATGCTTTCACCTATATGGCCCAGCAAAACATCATTTAACATAACTAACTTTCCAGAGAACTAGAAGTTTATACTTCAGAAGAAAATCAATTCTGTCTCTAATTAACAAAGTCTTCTACATTCCTTCTACAAAGAACAGCGCTGTCTTACCTATCACTGCAATATCTCACTACTGTAACCAATACACATGCATATTGCTGAGACAACATACCATGACAAGGGGAACGTATAAAAGAATAATTTATTTAGGCTTACAGTTTCAGAGAGTTAGAATTCATGATGGTAGGAACAGCTGAGAGCTCACATCTTAATCCACAAGCAGGAGAGAGTAAAAAAGCACATAATTGCCCAAGTATTTTTGAAAACTTAAAGCCCATCCATAGTGACACACCTCCTCCACAGGGCCACACATCCTAATGTTTTCCAGTTTCACCAACTGGGAACAAATATTCACACATAAGCCTATGATATTCTCATTTAAGCCACCGTTTCTATTGTATCTCTGATGTTCAGTTTATAATAATACTTATAAAAATTATTGAACACCAAGTAATCTTAGAAGTTTATTAAGCGAAGTATTTCTTTTTATTTCTTATAAGTCTATGGCCTATGTACTATTATTAGCTGCCTTTCTAAATGAGGATCCTAGCAGGCAAAAGAGTCAAAGAAACACCTGCTCCGACTGTTAGCAGTCCCATAAAACATTAAGCTAACAGACACAGTATACAAGCAGAGAAACTAGTATAGACCCTGTTATGCTGCATCAGTCTCTGTTAGTCCATGTGAGCCCTGCGTTCAGGTGACCAAGTTCTCCTCGTGAACTCCATCATCTATGATCCATATGTACAATCTCTATTCATCCTCTTCCATGGTTGTCCAATCTTGTAGAGCAGGGACCAGATGGAGATCTCCAATTTATACTCTCTCTTTCTATAATATCTGGCTCTGATTCCTTTGCCTGTTCCTTCCATTGGGCTGCCTTGTTCAACTTGCTTGATAGGAGGGCTTTTTCCTTGTCTTATTGTATCTTGTTTTGGCCTGTTTAGTTGCCCTGTCTTGGAGGCATGTTCATTTCTGAAAATGAAAGGGAGGGCGAGTAGATCTTGAAGAGAGACAAGATGAGGGGATCTGAGAAGAGTGGAGGTAAGGAGGTAGAAGAAACTGTGGTTGGGATGTGTTGTATTAGAGAAGAATCTATTTTCAATAAAACTACCAGTAAGTAAGTAAGTAAGTAAGTAAGTAAGTAAGTAAGTAAGTAAGTAAGCAAATAAATAAATAAATAAATACCCCGAAGCATTAAGAGTGTTAGTGGCACAGAAATATAGTAAGTCGAAATATGACTTAAAACTAAAACTACCAATAAGTAAGTAAGCAAATAAATAAATAAATAAATACCCCGAAGCATTAAGAGTGTTAGTGGCACAGAAATATAGTAAGTCGAAATATGACTTAAAACTAAAACTACCAATAAGTAAGTAAGTAAATAAATAAATACCCTGAAGCATTGAGATTGTTAGTGGCACAGAAATATAGTAAGTCGAAATATGACTTAAAACTAAGGAGTACAATTTCAGAAGCATATAGTTATATGTACCTTTTTAATAAGTTTTCAAGAATTATATACTCAATGAATGAATTAGAACTCAAAATATTATGCAAATAATATAATTTAAGTAGATTCTTTTAATAATGTGTTAACAGGAGTTAAGAGTTGAAGTGACTTGTCCTTGCTCCTATAGCTAAACTATGGAAGAATTATAGTAAAATTACAACTGTCAAAACTGCCACTTCAGGGTTTTTTCTACTACTCTGTATTCTGAGTCTACATTTCAAAAAAGAAAAAGAAAAAAAAAGAAAAAAAAACAAAAAGAAAAAGGAAAAGATAGAAAGAAAAAGAATGAAAGAAAAAAGACCATTTACTTTTTGGTAAAACCCTGCTAAGCTCCGTTGCTTTCAAAAGATAATCATGGGCACCAGCCATTTCCAGTGATAAAAACTGTCACTTCGATACATGTCATGACAGTTAAACAAATTGCATGAAATCATAGACTCATAGACTTATCTATAGAATCATATTGTTATAGCTGAGTAAACCTAATATCGTCCTGCAAAGTGAAAATTGCAGAGAGTTTGAAATATCTGAATCTTTCTTACTGTGAGTCACAAGTGAATTTTCATTTTTCCATTGCTTATTTGGAATTATGGCAAAATTTAAGTTAGACTTGGTATATACTGCCCTCATCTGCTGTAGTGCACTTTTTCCTTGTCTCAATATGTGAAATTCTGCCTGCTGCTCAGATGAGATTAACACACCCAGGTTTCAAATCCAATCCGATCTACCATAGCTTAGACACAGTCATTTCCAGACTTTAGTTGTTTGGCTTTCTGTTTTCATCAAATATAAACAGGGGTCAAAGAAACTACATGAAAAAGACTCTGGAAGATTATGAATTTCATAAATGTGATAAGATTTCATTAATATGTTCCCAATTACTTCAGTTTTAATTGCTCATTATGTTATATTCTGAGATGATAACCACATCCCAGAAACATAAAGAAATATCCGGAAAATGTGAAAAGGTGATTAATTAAGAAAAAAGAGGATATATATATATATATACATATATATATATATATATATATGAATGACATGATGACATGTACATACATTCAGTTAAAAATAACCCGATTTTCATTTACTATGAAATAAATATTGTATTTGTCATTTATTTTTAGCATATTATAATTTCTGAACCTTAGAGATATCTTTGTAGGTTTTCAAAACTGAAATGTTTGAGCTGGTGATTGATTTAATTTATGTATAGCCAAACTTGTATTTATCATCAAACCCTAAATGTGTTAAGGTCTAATCTTCTAAAAATTATACATTAAGTAATTGTTTAAAAATAAACTAAGTAGATTTTGAGGTCACTCTACTTGAATTTCTTGCTATTCTTTCTCTCTTTCTCCTCCCCTCTGTCATGTAAAAGTGAAGTCTATTTTCTTCCTGATGCTCGTTTCTTATTTTCCCTGACCTTTGAATCCTATGATCTAGCATTGAAACTAAAAGTAAATTAAAAGGACAGTATGTTTTTAATAACTGAATGTGTTGAAGATTTGCAAAAGCAGATAATGTAATGAACTCTTGAGTAGCAATCACCTAACCAGCCATTATTAATCAAGACCTAATCTTGCTTCAATCTGTTTGGATTATTATTTTTTAAAAAACCCTAATTATCATACCAATTTATGCAGATAATGTACTTCATATATGATTAAACAACTGGATTTTATTTTATTTTATTTTTTTAAAAAAAGGTAGAACTGGTTTAACTTGTAAAATTAACTTCTTGCAGTCATTACCAGAGTATCCTGGTTGGTTGTGTTTGTAGGTTTTGTGTAACAGTTGAAGCAAGAGACATTTGACCTCGCAACAGCCCAGTGTGCCTGACCCACTATAAAAAGGCATGTTTTTCCTCCCTCCACTCTCCCTTTTTCTCTTGCATTCTTGCTCTTCCTCTGTCCTCTTGTCTCTTCCCCCTCTCTCCATTCACCTCCCCCACTCTCTCCACATGCTCATTGCTGGCCTCTACTTCTCTACTCTTTCTGCCTTTCTCTGTCTCTACTACTCTCTCAACTCCCCTCCCCATGCCCTAAATAAATGCTATTCTATATTATACCTTACTGTGGCTCAGTAAGGGAATGCACGCCCTCAGGGGGAATGCATACCAAAGCATGGGCCCACAGAAGCAACTCCCTTATCCTACACCTGACTACACCTCCACCAAACATATTCCTTCTCTCCTTATCTTTTTATAAGCAAAATATGTAGGATTGAAGCATCCACACTTTGGTCTTTCTTCTTCTTAAGCTCCATATGGTTGGGGGTTTGTATCATGGGTATTCTGAGCTTTTGGGCTAATATTCACTTATCAGTAAGCACATATTATATGTGTTCTTTTGTGTCTGTGTTACCTCACTCAGGATGATATTTTCCAGTTCCATCCATTTGCCTGTGAATTTCATGAAGTCATTGCTTTGTATTGCTGAGTAGTACTCCATTGTGTAAATGTACTACATTTTCTGTATTCATTCTTGTGTTGAGGGACATCTGGGTTGTTTCCAGCGTCTAGATATTATAAATAAGGCTGCTATGAACATAGTGGAGAATGTGTCCTTGTTTTGTTGGATTCATCTGCAGTAATGGTATAGCTGGGTCTTCAGGTAGAACTATTTCCAATTTTCTGAGGAACTGCCAGGTTGATTTCCAATGTGGTTTTATCAGCTTTGCAAGCAATTTTTAGTTAGAGTTGGTCAAATAATAAATACAGTTGGCCAAATAATAAAGAAATACATGGGAGTAGTAGTTAGCACTTAGAAAGAAGAGGTTTAGTGGTACATGGAAAGTAATAAGAGAATAATCTGGGGAAATTAGATCAAAGAATATTATGCATTTATTTGCAAGACATACTAAACCATAGAAAAAATGAATAAATTTTAAAATAAAGCAAAATTACCACAGAAAAGAAAAATTAGTAAATTAATTTAAATATATGATTTACATAATATTTCTTTAGATATCCCTTTTTACAATAACCTGTTGAAATCCACATCAAATTACTGTATACAAATATTGAAATAGGTTTATATCTTAAACCTATTTACTCAATATATTTAACTTACTTTTCTTATAGTTTTCTAAAACCAACAAGAAAAAAAATAAATAAAACAAAGAAGAGACAGATTTTCTAGATTTTATTGATCATATCTGTCTTAGAGTAAGTATTGTGATGAAATGCCATGACCCAAGCAACTTGGGAAGGAAAAGGTTTATTTTACTCATAGTTCCATATAACAGTTCATAATCAAGAGCAGTGAGGGTAGGGATTTATTCAGGGCAGGAGATGATGAAGAGGCTATGGAGGGGTGCTGTTTTCTGACTTGCTCTGCAATGGTTTTCTCAGCTTACTTTCTTACAGAACCCAAGATCACACTCTCCGGGATGGTACCAAACACATTGGGCTGGGTCCCCACCATGGATTTAGTAAATACCTTACAGCTAAATCTTATGGAGGCATTTTCTCAATTTAGTCTCCTTGCTCTTTGATGACTCTACATTATGTCAAATTTACATAATACTAGCCAGTATAAGATCTCAGTAATATTTTTTATACTGTAGACTTCTATACCCTCCACTGTGTGTAAAATGACAGAATAATCTAGAAGTTTTATCATTCTTAAGTTATCAGTTTACAAAGTCGATAATGGACATTTTAATATTTTCCTTGCATTAAATTAGTGAATCCCTAACTACCATGGCCATAATTTTAATCATATAATGATTTTTAAAATCATAAATTTTCAGTTGTTTATCATATTAGAAATGATGATCATGTGATTTTTTTCTTTCTGTTTGTTTATATGGGGGACTATGTAATAGATTATCATATATTGAACAATCCCTTCATCTCTGGGATGAATCCTACTTGATCATTTTGTATGATTTTTTGATGTGTTCTTGGATTTGGTTTGCAAGTATTTCATTGAGTATCTTTGCATCAATGTATTTTTGAGGAGTATGGTATTAGCTCTTTTAAATTCTGGTAGAATTCTACACTAAAAACATATGGCCTTGGTCTTGCATTTTTGTTAAGGGAGCACTTTTGATGACTGTTTCTATTTCTATAGGGGTTTGTTATAAGATTATTTAAGTAGTTTACCTGATCTTGATTTAACTTTGGTAAGTTTATGTAAAGTGTTTATGTAAAAATAAATAAATAAATAAATGATGAAATTATAGCTAGAGAGGATAAATGATAGCAAGAACACAGTGTCTTTGAGACACAATAGGACTGATGTGCATATGAACTCACTGAGCCCATGACAGCATGTTACAGGACCTGCAGAGGTTCAAGTCAGAAAGGATCATGGTTCTGAGATGGGAAAATAGACGTGAATTCCCATTCCTAAGCATGAAGCTATTTCCAGTTGACAACGACTAGCAAAGGAAAAATAAATTTTCTCCAAGGGAGTCTCATGAATTATGCAAACCTCATAAATGTACACTCCATGCCTCGCCAGACCAACACAAAATAAACTCAATTGCACCTTTAGAGGAGGTTTTTATTCTTGATTCATATAGTTTTATTTGGGCAACAAGCAAAATTTAAATTTTACAGATTTTTTCCCTTGTATGTTACGATTATTTTTAATTATCTTTAATCATTTTTTACAGTCCAGTCATTATCCCCCTCTCAGTCTGCCCTCCCACTGCTCCTCATCACATTTCTCCCCACATATCACCAAGAGGATGTCCCCACCACTCACCTAACCCACCAGGCCTCTCCAAGTCCTGGAGCCTCTAGTCTCTTTAGGGTTAGGTACACCTTTTCTCACTGAGGCCAGACCAGGCAGACCTCTGTTGTATATGTATTGGGGTCCTCTATCAGCTAGTTTATGCTGCCTGGTTGGTGTTTCAGTGTCTGAGAGATCTTGGGTATTCCTGTGGGGTTGCTCTCCTCTGCAGCTTCTTCTAGCCTTTCCCTAATTCAACCACCGCGTTCCCAGGCTTCTGTCTATTGGTCGGGTGTAAGTATCTTCCTATGACTCATTAAGCTGCTTATTGGGCCTGAGAAGGTAAGCCATGCTAGGCTCCTGTCTGTAAGCACACTATAGCATCTGTAATAGTGTCAGGCCTTGGAGACTCCACTTGAATTGGATTCCAATTTGGACCAGTGTCTGGACCTCCTTCCACTCAGTATCTACTGCATTTTTTCCCTGCAGATCTTTTGGACAGGACCAATTCTAGGTCAGAGTTTTTGACTGTGGGATGGCAACCCCATCCATCTGCTTGATGCTCTATCTTTCTACTGGAGGTGGTCTCTAGAAGTTCCCTCTCCCCAAAGTTGGGCACTTTGTATAAAGTTAATTCCTTTGATTCCTGAGATTCTTTCACCTCCCAAGTCTTTGGTATATTCTAGAGAGTCCCCTCACCTCTACCTTGAGAGGTTGCCTGCTTCTATTCTTTCTGCTGGCCCTCAGAGCTTCACTTCTGTTCCCACCCCCAATACCTGATAATGTTCCCCCTTTTCCTTCCCTGTCCTCTTTCCCACCCAGGTCAGGTCCCTCTTTCCCTCTGCCACATTGGGTGCTTTCTTCTCTCTCCAAAGTGGGATTGAGGCACCCTCACTTGGGCCCTTCTGCTTGTTAACTTTCTTGAGTTCTGTGCATTTTATCCTGGGTATTCTGTAATTTTTGACTAATAACCACTTATTAGTGAGTATATACCATGCTTTTGGGTATGAGTTACCTCAGTCAAGATGATATTTTCTAGTTCTACCCATTTGCCTGCAAAACTCAAAATGCCCTAATTCTTAATATCTGAGTAGTATTCCATTGTATAAATGAGCCACATTTTCTGTATCCATTCTTTAGTTGTGGGACATATGGGCTGTTTCCAACATCTGGCTATCACAAATAAGGCTACTATGAGCATAGTGGAGCATGTGACCCTATGGCTTGGTGGGCATCTTTTGGATATATGTCCAAGACTAGTATAGCTGGGTCTTAAGGTAGATCTATTTCCAATTTTCTGAGGAACTTCCAGATTGATTTCCATAATGGCTCTACCAGTTTGCAATCCAACTAGCAATGGTAGTATTCTTTTTTTCTACATTTTTGCCAATATGTGCTATCTCCTGAGTTTTTGATCTTAGTCATTCTGATTGGTGTAAGGTAAAATCTCAGGGTCATTTCTATTTGCATTTCCCTGATCACTGAGGACTTTGAACATTTCTTTAAGTGCTTCTGGCCATTTGAGATTACTCTGTTGTGAATTTTCTGTTCAGTACTATACCCCATTTGTTGATTGGGTTGTTTGGCTTTTTGAAGGTTAGTTTCTTGAGTTCTTTACATTTCTGACAAGGGCAAAAAATGGGCAAGTTCTTTGCAAAAATATCACAAGAACAGACTCTAGGGCACATACTAACATTCTTTTTCTCTGAAGCTTCTTAAGCCAGGCCTCCATAGTTCAAATCACCATGAACACAATAGTCTTCCATGTTCCTACTCAAATGACCCATTAAGCCCCACTTAAAGCATTCAATTGCTTATCTAATCCACAGTCTCAAAGTCCACATTCCTTCAAATAAATCATGGTCAGGACTATCACAGTATTTTCCCAGTCCCTAGTACCAATTTCTGTCTTAGGGTTTTATTGCTCTAAAGAGACACCATGATCAAGGCAACTCTTACAAAGGAAAACATTTAATTGAGGCTGACTTATAGTTCCAGAGCTTTAGACCATTATCATCACAGTGTGATGCATGGTAGTGTCTAGGCAGACATGGTTCTAGAGAAAGAACTGAGCATTTGAGGTCGTGATCTATACACAGCAGAAGACTGGATGCCACACTGATTGTAGCTTGAGCATAGGAGACTTCAAAGCCCACCCCTAGCATGAAACACTTTGCTTATTCTAAAAATCCATATCTCCTAGGAGTGGCATTTCTTATGGGACAAGCACTCAAACACATGAGTCTTTAGGGGCCATACCTATTGAAACTACCACAAACAAAGTCGTAATTTCCTCTTGGATTCATGTTCCAGCCACAGCAGTCAGCAAAACTTGGCAGCTTTGCCCACGTGGTTCTGCCATTAGAGTAGATAATAAAGGAAAAGGCTTATGTACTCTCCCTTGATGACAAAGAAAGTAATTGAGGTCAGGTGTGTGGCAGGGAAGTTCTTGCATGGATTCCTAGAAACGTCATTGTGTGCTTTGAAAGTGAAGTCTGTATTACCTTTGACGCTGCAAGACGTTAGAGATACCAGAGCTGTGGGATACCTGCCAGGGAAAGCTAATAACTTGGACTGGAAATAGCTCAAGAGAAAGAAATATGTTGCGTCAACAAAGGTGAAAGAACTTGGAGATCTGATGAATATTTTGACATCAGATATTGATATGCAGAGTTTGGAGTTCACCCAGTTGGGTTTCAGTCTTGCTTTGGTTCAGTATTTCATCACTATGCCCCCATAAGTATGTTTTAGAACAGTAATGCATGTCCTCTGCCATTGAATGTTGGAATATCTGATCTGTTTTTTATTTTGATTTTATAGTGGAATACTGTTAAGAGATTTCATGAATCTCAGAAGAGGCTTTGAACACGGAATTTTAAACATTGTTGAGACTATAATAGACAATGGGGACTTTTGAAGGTAGAATAAATGCATTTTGCATTATGTATAGCTACCAGCCTATGAGGGGCCAGAGAGTGGAATGTTCTGATTTGAACAGGTGTGGCCCAGTTAGACTCATGTGTTTCTATGTTTGGCCCATAAGGATTTCCACTATTAGGAGGTGTGGCCTTGTTGGAATAAGGGTGGTCTTTTTAGAGGAAGTGTGTTACTGTAGGGGTGGGTTTTGAGGTCTCCTATGCCCAAACTATATCCAATGTGGCACACAGTCTTTTCTGATCCCTACAGATCAGATGGAAACCTCTCAGCCCCTTCTCCAGCACCAGGTCTGCCTGCATGCTGAGCTGCATCCCACCATGATGATAATGAACTAAACTTCTGAAACTGTAAGCTAGCCCCAGTTAAATGTTTTCCTTTGTTTGAAAAAAGAATATTTTGTAGGAAAATTTATCTTTACTAAAAAGAAATATTACAATACAGTATGCATACATAAAATTATCAATAAAATTATTTTTGTGGGAGAGTTATGAATTTTAATAGGGAATTGAAGTTGAATTTCTTGATATTTTAGCCTATCATTATTCATTTATTAACTGTCATTCTAAAAATTTAAGAATAGTACTATTTATTTTAATATTATATATATGAGTGTTTTTCTTACATGTAAATGAATGAGTGAAGTTTCTGGACAAACAAAAATAGGGAGTCAGTTTCCCTGGAATTGGCATTACAAGTGGCCCTGAACCACCACATGGGTGCTAAGAAGAGAACTTCAATTCATTCGCAGTAACAGAAATCACTGAGACATCTCAACAGCACCAAATAAGTAATTTTATGTTATTGTTTCTGTCAAACTGCTTTCTTACCTGAAGCAGATTTCATCAGAGAAAGTCAGAATAAGTATTTGATTCCAAAGACAATCTGAAATTCGTAAAGGAGATTTTTATTTTAAAAAGATGTCACATATCTACTTAGTTATCACTTCCAATTGTCTCCATTCCTTTGTATTGAGGCCCCTTTCCCTCTGATATAGTATTCCTTCTATCCCAACAGACATATTTTATCTTCTTTTTTATTTCTTTAGCAAAAAACTTGTGTAATTTTTCTTTATTTTTGAAAAAAAATATTTTTCTGAGGTAAAGATTTCTAGTCTGACCTCTTGTTTTCTTTCAGCAAAGTCTTTGCTTCACTATTATTCACTTGCTCTAATTGTTGATACTATGGTACAGAAGTGTCTGTTTTGTTTTTTGAAAAATTAAGCATTTGTTCTTTATCCCTAATGTAAATAATTTCACTGTAAAATAATTTTACTACCATTTCTTATGCTTATAATTCATTGGCCTGCTATATGTTTTAATGTGTTTTCATGTTATATGGAAAGGCTACAGGTATTATTTTTCCTTCTTTGTTCACTAATCCCCTTCAGAGTTGCTTGATATTTTTTCCATAGCACATTACTTCTTTCTTGCTCATTTCATTTTTCAAATTTTAGTTTGCATAGGATTTATGGGGTGCTTTTAGTTTGTCTTCTTTTACTGAGATAAAACATAATAACCAAAACAAACTTGCATGGAAAGGGTGTTTATTTAGCTTGCATATCTTGATCACAATGCATCATGAAAGTATGTTAGGACAAAAACCTAAGGAAAGCAATTATGGTAGAGACCAGGAAGAAACATTGATTAATGCCTCTCTCATTGATCCCTTGGCTTTTATTTCTGGTATTCCAAAAGACTACCTTCTCAGGTATGTCACTATCCACAGTATCCACAGATATACAAGTGACCCTTGCATAACAGATAATAAGTAAGAAAATGCCCTCACAGACTTATTTTCTGGCAATCTTTTGGAAGCTTCTTATGAATTGAGGTTCTTTCTTTTCAAATGATTTGAAATTTGTTATATGGACAAAGAAATAAGCAAACAAATAAGCAATCAGAACAGGTTTCATGCTTCTTAATATGTATGATGCAACATGAACATGCTCCTATACTATGTTTATATTAATACATCATATAAAACATTATAATACTCATGTCTAGGAGTTTGGCTTGGTTATTTTACAATTTCAGTATTTTTATCAATCTAATACATATATTTAACTTACAGTAATTATTTTTAATAACTTGGTTTGTTAAGTTTTAGATCTATGTTAGTTCTGGAATAGTTATAATTGTTACTTTTTCCTCATTATAGACCATAATGTCTTGCCACTTTAAATATTGTATAATCTTTTAACATTGTTGAGTATCATTAATATGTAATTTATATATTTAATATATGTAAGATGAGTATCATTCTTATAAATATTTTATCTTTTCACAACACGCTTTTAAAAATTTTAGGTCAGTTTAGACTAGTATTCTTTCATTATTGTAGGCAGTCATTTCAGATGTTCAGGATCTCCAATTTTGAGTCTTGTTTTTCACTCTTAATATTTAGAAGAATCATTCCATGGTATATATTAACATTCATGACTGTGCTTTAGGTAGGTAGAAGGTTCTTCCTCAAGACTGAATTAATTCCTTATATGTTTGATTAGTACACATGTGCTTGCTTCACTGAAGCCCTCTACATACATTTTGAGTATTGTCTCTGTAATTATTACCTCTTCAGGGCCTTATTTTACAGAATTTAGAAAGTTCAGTAAAAATTAGCTCTTTCTATATTCCTTCTAGACTTATATATTTTACTGCTTCACTTCAGAAAGCTGGGAAGGTTCTATGCTGCAACATTCCTTCAATGATGGCCTAAAAGCATTTGATGAGATCATCTTGCTATCAATTTCTCTATGGTTATCACATGTCATTGTTTCTTGATGTCTTATATCTTGAAAACTATTGTTTCATGTCTTTTGTTTGTATTTATTTTTAACTTTAAGGAGTAAGATGAATCTTCTTCCTATGAACTGAACAGTTAAAGGTAACGTCAGCTTAAACATACATGTTTAAATATACATGTTATATCATACTATATTATTAAGTCTTCAACTTTTAACATAGGTGATGTATGCAGATTTTATTTATTAGTGTTGTGAGTGCTCATATAATCTAAACATACTTTCAATTAGATTTCAAAACACCCCTAGGTGTCCTTCCTCTTTATTGACAAGATTTCTCAGATTCTGTTTGTATATTCCTGCCTTAGATTTGTACTTTCTCTAAAGATGTAGAAAGGCTATTTTGAAGAAGAGAAAAAGGGATGATATGTGCATTGAACACTGAGAATACCAAATGCATAGTATAAACTGATATGTAAGGCTGCAGGGAACCATGGAATTGGCCTGGCCTAACTGCCTTAAGAGGCCTACATCATAGAGTTTTCAGGTTAGAGTTTATCACTCCTGGGGTACAATATTTTTTCCATTTCCAGAGAGACAGATGCACTTTCTCAGGCAGTGAAACATTCAGGCTTCTTTGTGTTTCTCTGCAGGTTCCCTTGGAAGTCAAGAAAGCATCTGTGTTTGACAGAACAATTGGTCTTAGACATTAATCGTGTATATCTTGTATAGCTAGTAAATATCATTGTCTACTGGCAACTACAACCGTACTGATCCCGGCAATTACCATTATTTTCTGTTTCTTGCTACAGGTATAAAAATTCTGATTGCTCTCAAGAAAATTGTTAAAGCATTACTTGTGCTGCAGTCTCTCCAACTGGCCTAATTTTGTTCCTCTCAGACATGCCAGGTGACCTTGGCCAAGTTAGTAAGCATGGACCCTTAGAAAATGCAATTTATAAAATGATTGGTGAATATTCAGTAGCTCAGCTGGCAAACACCAGGTCCATCATCCCATTCTTCATACCTGTTACATATATCTAAAGACAACATAAAAATTCTAACATATGCCCTCACACCTTTGGTTATTCATATCAAACAACCAAGAACTGTTTGATATTATTTTCAATATTGGTAGCAATGAAAAACTATATAAAATTTGAACATATTATGCATTATATAATAGTTTTCCTGTCAATGAGTATGTTTTAATAATTTTATATATGATTAATTTAATACATATGAAGAGAATTCCAGGAAAATTATTATTGATCATAATACATTTAAAATATATATTAATTAGTCTTCTGTTTCTGTGAAGAGATACCATAACCAAGATAACTCTTATAAAATAAAGCATTTAATTGAGATATTGCTTACAGTTTTAGAGGGTTCTTCCATATCATCATGGAAGGAAGCAGACTGGTAGAACATTAGAGCAGTAGCTGAGCGCTTTACATCTTCATCTGCAGGCAGCACCAAGAGTGAGACACAGGATCTGGCCTGGACTTTTGAAACTTCAATGCCTACTCTCAGTGATACCCCTTTTCAAACAAGGTCATATATTCTCCAATAAGATCTTGCTCCCTCCAATAAGGTCACATCTATTAATCCATTGCAAACTATTCCATAATCTAATAATTAAGCTTTCAAGTATAAATGCCTATGGAAACCATTTTTATTGCAACTTTCACAAATTCTCTTGATAAGAATTTAATATCTGGAAGAAAAATGTATATATAAATATAATTAATAAAGATTTAATAACCATTTTTAGTAAACAAACTTTTGGTTTTAACTAATACTGTATATCTGTCTTTTCATTAATAATAACTAAAGTTAGTTAAATGAGATAGTCTCAATTATATCATTTTCTCCTCCTTTGTTCTTTCAGAATCATCAATTTAGAATAAGATAAGTGCTAAAAAGTTATAGGAAATAATGTTGCCTGTTGTATAAAAGAGATTATCACCTAATTTTAAATAATCAATGAGTCATGGGACTTATTGGTAACTTGAGTTTATAAGAATGCACAAGTATCTTAGGTGAACTCTTTTAGAATTTGTCTTTCATTGTGCCTGTTACATATGGAAGGTCATTTTTTGTAGTAATTAAAAGAGTATCTTGGAGGAAGAATAATCAGTCTATACTTGTGGTTCTTGAACACTGAGAAAAAAAAAACCAGTTCCACTCTATATTTATAAACCAGATTTTGGACCATAATGCATTAGTTATCACAAATCTTTTCAGCATGTAAATATTTTATTGATGTATTGTTGATAGTACCTGTAATCTCTTCCCTTTTTCATTGTTAATTTTGTGAGTGTGAGTGTGGATGTTATATATGCACATGTATGAAAGTGCATGTATTTTGATGCATACACAAAAAATAAAGAGGACCTCGGGTATCCTAAACTTACTTTTCTACATATTCACTTCAGATAGACTACCTTACTGAATAGGAAATAAGAAGAAGCTGGTGGTCAGCAAGCCTTAGTGATCCTCCTCTGTCTTTTCCCTATATCAATGGGGTTATGTAGGCATGGTCAAAGCCATGTCTAGTTTTTTATATAGCTCTGGAGATCTGAGTTCAGGTTTCTCTGCTTCTGCTATAAGTGCTGTGTCTTTTCCACTAAGATGTATCTCCAGCCCTCTGGCCTTAAACTAGCTATCTTCCTGAGTGTGAAGACACACACATGAATTTACCAGTGTACCTCATGGTATCACTTCTGAATCTTTCCATTTAAAACCTCTTGAATGTCAGAAGAATAGGTGCAGGCCATGCCAATCAGAAGAACAGGTAAGTGAACCTACTGCCTGTAGAACTGTTCCACTCCTTAGGTCCTAGATTTTCACAAAAACCCACGGCACAGCCTCTGACTCATATCCCACTGCACTAGCCACCCTGCTGACATTCCATTGCTTCCAACTCCTGGGACATCAGCTGTCCAGATGCAGACCATACTAGACAGAAGAATAGGTGCAGGCCATAACAGTCTGAAGAACAGTTTGAGGTGAAGCAACAAGAAAAAAAACTGTAGGTGAACTTAGGTAGAAAACTGTGCTGTACTAGAAATCATACCACCTACCAAAGCCATAGATAGGCAGCCTAACAGCAAACCTGCTAAAGTCCCTCAGTGACCCCAATTCTCACTCTATACTTCATCATCATACCCCACTCTTTTTTTTTTTCTTATTTATTTTTTGATATTTTATTTACATTTCCGATGATTCCCCTTTTCTTTAGAAACCCCGTGTCCCCTCCCCC
>CM052722.1:64089345-64148593 GCA_028551405.1 Uromys caudimaculatus
TGTGGGGCGTGTCTTTGGCCCTCTGCTGGGTCTTGCAATCTCCGGCGAGGGATCTTTGTCCCGGCGCTGATTAGCTGTGGGGCCCTGTGGCCCAAGCTGAGGTTTCCGGCCGTCGCAGGAAGCTGCTGGCGGTCAGTCTCTGTCCATACCCCACTCTTTTATCTTGGACAGAGACTACCTCTTGCACCAAATGTCAAACTAGCCTCCAGAAGTCCAGCCAACAATTTGAACCAATACTCCTTACTGTAGTGAAATTTTGGTTACTTTAAAAACCACAGAATTTCATAAAAGTATGTTTTAGTTTTAATACCAGGTGTAGGATATGGGTCTGCTTCAGATTGTCTACAGTAGCTGATTATGATTATCTTATGCTTTAGTAGTGGCGAGATTTTGCCACCAACAGATAGTTTCTGCAATTGCATGATATGAAAATTCTGCAGATTTATCACAGAGTAAATAAATGCTAGGGCCTGAGAAGCAGGGTGGATTGTTGTTTGTTGGTTGGTTGCTTTTGGTTGCTGTTAGTCATGGTGTGATAAGTAGTCATGCACAAAGAAGAAACAGCAAAAAGAAATTAGATATCCAGTTTGGAAATATCAAACTTGCTCCAGTGAACTTAATATATCTAATTACCAAGAAGTAATCTAATGATAACTAGGCCCAGACTCCACTTTGTCCTTTTATCTTTCCTGTCTAGTGTTATGAAGTTGAAAGGGTTGAAAGGGAGAAGAGAAGCCTGGAAGAAAGAAGAGCTCAAATATTAGCTAAAGACAGCTATATCCCACTGGATCAGAGGTAATGCTGTGCTAGATATCCAGGACAAAAAGAGCAGAAGAGCAAAGAGGAACAAAAACCAAGGAACAAAATAACCATCCAACAAAATAAATTCAGAAATCACATTAGAACTATAGTAATCCCAAGTCCAGATGCCAGTAGAAGAACACAACCAAGAATAGTCAGAGCAATATAGTACCACTGGAATCCAGCAATCGTTCTATAACAGCCCCTGAATATTTCAACACAGCTGCAGCATGAAAAAGTAACCTTAAAATCAACTTCATGAAGATGATAAAGTCATTAAAGAGGAAATGAAAATAAATCCCTCAAATAAATCTAAAAATGACAAACAAAAATGGAGGAAATCAATAAATCTCTTAAAGAATGTCGAGAAAGCCAGGAAAAAAAGTCAGGTGAATGAACCTGTTCAATACATAAAAATGGAAATAAAAGCAATAAATAAAGCACATACTGAGGGAATTTTGAAAACGGAAAATCTGGGTAAGTAAACAGGAACTATACACACAAGCATCACCAACAGAATATCAGAGATGATAGACAGAATCTTAGGTGTTGACACAATAGAAGAAAGAGTATAATCAAATCAGTCAAAGAAAATGTAAAACCTAAGAAATTTCTAACACAAAGCTTCCAGGAAATCTAGAAAACTACAAAAAGATCAAATCTAAGAATAATAGGAATAGCATGAAAACAATCCCATCTCAAAAACCTAGAAAAAAATCCTAACCTAAAAGACTTGTCTATAAAGATACATGAAACCTATAAAAACATCAAATAGATTAGGCCTGAACATAATATTCTCATGCCACAAATAATCAAAACAGAAAACATATATAACAAAGAAATAATAGTAAAAGCTTCAAGGGAAAAAAGCCAAGTAACATATAAAGTCAGACTTACTAAAATTGCACCAAACGTCCCAATGGTGACTCTAAAAGCCAAAAGGGTCTGGGCAAATGTCTTGCAGATTCTAAGAGATCACAGCCGCCAACTCAAATACTATACTAAGCAAATTGTTTAATCATCATAGATGGAGAAAACAAGATATTCCATGACAATTCAAATTTTAACACTATCTATCCACAAATCCATCTCTTCAGAAGATAGTAGAAGGAAAACTCCAATCCAAGCACATTCACTATACTCATGAAAACATCGGAAATAAATAATGTCACATCAGCAAAACCCAAAGAAGGGACACATACACACACACACACACACACACACACACACACACACACACATACACACACACATGTGTGCGCACACACACCTCTCAGCAACAACAAAATAGCAGGAATCAACAATCATTTGTCATTAATATCTCTTAGTAGCAGTGAACTCAATTTCCCCATAAAAAGGCACAGGCCAGTAGAATGCATACAAAAACAAGAACCATCCCTCTGCTGCATAGAAGATCAAAGACACTTCAACATCAAAGATAGATATTTTCTCAGAGTAAAGGGTAGAAAAAAGAATTTCCAAGCAAAAGGACCCAAGAAGTAAGATGGATTAGCAGTTCTAATATCTAATAAATATCACATAAGCACCCTAGCAATTTGTAACACAAATCCCCTCTTGTTACAGGTAAAGAAATAGATACCTGCTTGCTTGTACTATAAGGAAAAAAAAACATTAAAGAGTTCTATCAAAAAACAAAACAAAACAAAACAAAACAGTTTTTTAGACTGGAATAGTTATTCAGGCATGACACAGACTTGAAAATCCTTTTACCATAACATGAGTTTTAGTGGTACAATGCCCAAAGAACTTTCACCTACTAGCAGGAAATTATTGGGAACTCCTGGGTGGAATTTCAAATTATTGGTAGCATTTCCATGACCAGCATAATGTTTTATATATCATTATGTGAATGATTTTCTTTATTATGCCTTTAGCTCCAGTAACAGCTAGGAAAAGTTGGCTGGTACTCTTATCATAGGTCGTATAGTATAAAAGTTCTCATCAGCATCGACAACAGATTTCCTTTGGTAAATAATATTCATACAAGGTCACTGTTGTCTCCTACAATCGCAAACACCAATGGATTTCCTCTTTTATCATACCCATGCTTGTGGTTGTTTCAATACTAGCAGTACCATCATTTCTCTTCCAGGAGGTCAATATTGGGCTTCTCCACACTGTTCAACTTCTACTTCCTATCTGCAGACAACTTCTGCCTCCAATATAATTCTTTTGAGTTTTAGTTTTATTTAATTTTTTTTACAGCCCAGATTTTATCCCCCTCCCAATCTACCCCTCTGACTGTTCCAAATCCCATATCTCCCTCCCTCCAGCTCGACGAGAATGTCCCTACCAACTAAACCCCTACCCCTCCAGACCTCTTTGCTCCTTGGGGCCCCTTGTCTCTCAAGGGTTAAATGCCTATTCTCTGAATCCATACCTGGCAGTCTTCTGCTGTATATGGGTTGCGGGCCTCACATCAGCTTGTGTATGCTGCCTTGTTGGTGTCTCAGTGTCTGAGAGATCTCGGGGTTCCAGGTTACTTGAGACTACTGGGCCTCCGGCAGGGTTGCCCTACTTCTCAGCTTCTTCCAGCTTTTCCTCAGTTCAACCACAGGGGTCACCAGCTTCTGTCCATTGGTTGGGTGTAAATATAGGCATCTGACTCTTTCAGGTGCTTTTTGGATTTTTCAGAGGACAGTCATGATAAGCCCCTTTTTGTTACCACACCATAGCCTCAGTAATAGTGTCAGGTTTTGGGGCCTTCCCTTGAGCTGGATCCCAATTTGGGCCTGTCATTGGACCTCCTTTTCCTCAGGTGCTTCTCCATTTTAGTCCCTGCAGTTCTTCCAGACAGGAACAACTATAGGTCAGAAATTTTGACTGTGGAATAACAACCACATCATTCACGTGATGCCCTGTCTTTCTGCTGTAGGTGAGACCTACAAGTTCCCTCTCCCCACTGTAGGCTATTTCATCTAAGGTCCCTTTGAGTTCTGAGAGTCTCTCATCTCCCAGGTCTCTGGTGCATTCTGTTGGGCCCCTGCAAGCTCCTACCTCCCAAGATTGCCAGTTTCCATTCTTTCTGTTGGCCCTCAGGGCTTCAGTCCTGTTCCTCCACACCTAATACCTGATCATGTCCCCCTCTTCCTTTCCCTGTCCATTTTCCCACTCAGATCCCTTCCTACTCCCTCCTGCGATACATTTCTTCTCCCTTCCAGGTGGGATTGAGGCTTCCTCGCTTGGACTCTTCCTCTTGTTAACCTTTTTGAGTTTTGTGAATTGTATCCTGGGTATTCTGTACTTTATTTGGATAATATCCATTTATTACTGAGTACATAACATGCATCTCCTTTTGGGTCTTAGTTACATCACTCAGCATATTTTCTCATTTCATTAATTTGCCTGCAAATCTCAGGATGTCCTCGTTCTTAGTAGCTGAGTAGTATTCCATTGTGTAAATGAACCGTATTTTCTGTATCCTTGCTTCTGTTCTGGGACGTCTGGGTTGTTTCAAGCTTCTGGCTATCACAAACAAGACCGCTACAAACAGTTGGACATGTGCCACTGTGGCACCTTTTGTGGGTCATCTTTTGGGCATATGCTTAAGAGTGGTATAACTAGATCTTCATGTATATCTTTTTCCAATTTTCTGAGGAATCTTCAGAATGGTTGTATGAACTTTCAATCCCACCAGCAGTGGAAGAGTGTTCCTCTTTCTCCACATATTCATGAACATGTGAAGTCACCCGAGGTTTTGATCTTAGCCATTCGTAGTGGTGTAAGGTGAAACCTCAGGATCATTTTGATTTGCATTTCCCTGATCACTAAGGACGTTGAACATTTCTTTAAGTGCTTCTCCGCCATTTGAGATTCCTGTGTTGTGAATTCTCTGTTTAGTTTTATACCCCATTGTTTAAATTGGGTTGTTTGGTTTTTTGGTGGTTAGCTTCTTGAATTTTTTATATATTTTGGATTTTAGCTTTCTATCAGATGTGGGGTTAGTGAATATTTTTTTCCCAATCTGTAGGTTGACAATGTGTCCTTTTGACTATGTCCTTTGCCTTACAGAAGCTTTCCAGTTTCATAACATCTCATTTATCAATTCTTGATTTTAGAGCATGAACCATTGGAATTCTGTTTAGGAAATTTTCCGCTGTGCCAATGAGTTCAAGGCTCTTTCCCACTTTCTCTTCTATTAGATTCAGTGTATCTGGTTTTATGTTGGCCTTCCCCTATACTGGGGCATTGAGCCTTCACAGAATCAAGTTCCTCTCCTCCCATTGATGCCCAACAAGGCCATCCTATGCTACATATGTGGCTGGAGCCATGGGTCCCTCCATCTGTGTTCTTTGGTTGGTGGTTTAGTTCCTGTGAGCTCTGGGGGTACTAGTTGATTCATATTGTTGTTCCTCCTATGGGGCTACAAACCCCTTCAGCTCCTTCAGTCCTTTCTCTAGCTCCTCTTTTGGAGACCCTGTGCTCAGTCCAATGGTTGGCTGCGAGCATTCACCTCTGTGTTTGTCAGGCACTGGCAGAGCCTCTCAGGAGACAGCTATATCAGGATCCTGTCAGCAAGCACTTCTTGGCATACACAATAGTGTCTGGATTTGTTAATTGTACATGGGATGGATACCCAGGTGGGGCAGTCTCTGGATGCCTTTCCTTTAGTCTGCTCCATACTTTGTCTCTGTATTTCCTCCCATGGATATTTTCCCCCTTATAAGAAGGACCAAAATATCCACACTTTGGTCTTCGTTCTTCTTGAGCTCGATGTGGTCTGTGAATTCCGAGCTTTTGGGCTAATTTCCACTTATCAGTGAGTGCATGCCATGTGTGTTCTTTTGTGATTGGGTTAAGTCAGGATGATATTATATCTTATCTTGACAATCATATCATTCTTCCTCTTATTATTTTACCTATTCAATTTACATCCCTTGCACTGCCCCTCCCAGTCATCCCCTCTCAGAATTCCTCCCACAATTCCCCCCTTCTCCTCTGAGTGGGTATCCCCCATAAGTCTCCCTCCATCCTAGCATAGCAAATCTCTGTAAGGCTAGGTGCATCCTCTCCCACTGAAGCCACACAAGGCAGCCCAGCTACTAGGACATATCTGGCCCAACTTGAGACCCATCCAATGGATAACCACCAATTCCTGACACTGTTAATGATGCTCTGTTATGTTTGTAGACAGGAGCCTAACATAGTTGTCCTCTGAGAGGCTGTGCCCACCAGCTGACTCAGACAGATTCAGACACTCACAGCCAAACAGTGGATGGAACTTGGAGACTTTTATAGAATAATAGGTGGAAGGATTGCAGGCCCAGAAGGGGATAGGTTATCCACAAGAAGGCCAACAGAGTCCACTAACATGTACCTTTGGCACTCTCAGAGTCTGAACAACCTACCAAAGGACATATACGTACTAGACCTAGCCTTATTTGCAGCTTGGTCTTCATGTGATTTCCAAACAACTGGAGTGGGGGCTATCACCAATGCTGTTGCCTGTTCCAGAGAGATTCTTCGAGCTGGGCTAAAAACAAAAGTTAGACTCAAGTTAGATGTCTATTTGTTTAATGTAATAAAATAATTTTTAAATTAACTCTTTTAGAATATCACAGCATAAATACCAATCACAGTAATCTCCCCATCCCTTTGTATCTTATCTTACAAATGTTCATTGCATTGAGTGATTAGGCTGGTTCCTGGCCTCTGACTTCCGATACACTATAAATACTGTATCCTCATCAGGACTCCTCTCAGATACTTGATGTTGCCTTATGTCATGGAGATTCTGCAGGTCTGGTTGTGCAGGACTGGCATCTTTATGTGCTCCAAAAGTTTATAATTGGGGTAGATGTTGGGGCAGGCCAACTAAAACTCCTTGATATGGGCCTGGGTAGTAGGTGAGTTTGTCAGCCTTCAGATTCTCCTGTATCTACACCACGAGGGTAATCTCTTCAGTATGGTCCTGGATAGCTCACTCAATTCCACAGCCAGTAAAGGTCAGAGTCAACTCTCTGGCTCTTACACCCTCCTGGCAGGCTTGCCTACTCCCACACTATCAGGGCCAGGTCTAGTGTGCTGACAGGGCATGGTGTGGTGCAGGGCCTATCTCTTGAATGCTGAAGCCAACAAGAGGCCGAGTCAACTCTGTTAGGCCTTTGGACATCACTATGGCCCAAGATGTCAGAAAAGACCTGGGACAGCTGCATGAACTTTGGAGAAAATATGAGCCAAGTACTTCAACACAGACCTCTGCTGCTGCATGTTCACGAACCCAGACAGGTCCCTCAGTGACAGTATGGGCCGGGACTTCACAATGACTTCAGGTGGCAGAGCAGGCTTCTCATACCATTCAATTCCTCTCCACCCTTGTGTCCTCCAGTTTCACCATTCTTAATGCTCAAACCACTCAGCTTCTCTTTCTCTCTTATTTCTCCATGATGTACATGCACAGCATTATGGCTCCCACACACACTGGGCCATGCAGAAGGTGGGCCTCTGTGTGTCTTCTACCCAATTGTGCTATTCAATATGATAAGGTCTTTATTACCTATGCACTTGTCCATAGAAAGCAAGTAACCACTTTGCTCTCCATTCTTTATCTATTTCTCCCAAGTTCTAGTTTTTTCTATATAATTAAAATTGAACTTTATCTACTTGTATATATTAGATGTGTCATGGATATAATAACCTGAAGAGAAAGGATCATTGGCTGACAACACTGAAAGAAGTCATTAGGAATAAGGATATCACCATGGTGTTACCTTAGTATTTTTACTTATTACTTTCAGCTTTTTTATATTCTAATTTAAAATAAACATCAGTAGGTTTTACCAGATTGCAAAACCACCATAAAATAATTAATATACAACATTAATCACATTCTGCAATAATTTCGATGTTCTCTTAGGTTTCTATCACATAGTAAAAACGAGATAAATCAGTTAGTTGAAATAAAAGGTATAGTGTTTGGCATGCTGGCTCACACACATTTAATCTCAACAATGAGTAGGCAGGGACAGGCAGGACTCTTTGCGTTTGAGGCTAGCCTGATCTACGTGGTGTGTTTGAAGACATCCGATGTTATGTAGAAAGAGCCTGTCTTATCCCACTCCTATAAAAAGATAAAAGATTTATTTTGGTACCTAGTAGAGAACTATGTGATGAAACAAACCAATTACCCAGTGATCACAGAACAGTAGACAAGAGGAAAGAGATGGGGGAAGGGGTCTTATAACCTCTTTTTTGAACTCATCCACCAGTGACCCAAAGACCTCTGAATAGGGCAGATTTCTTAAGAAGTCTACCACTTCTAAATTATGTTGAGCTGAAAACTAAACCAATAAAATATAAGCTTTGGGAAAGTAATTTCAAACCCTAAGTATGACAGATGTCTTTGTCTTTGCTTCTCAAATTTTTCACTAAAATATTTGTTTTCTGTAATCTAAGACCATTGTCCCTAGTCAGTCAACATCTCTCTGATCCTATTTATTTATACTTATTTTTAATCAAAACCTTGATTTTGTATTAGAATCTGGCTCCTGGATTAATAGGGTAACATACTCTTGTAAGTTCTGTATTTGGAGGCAATACTTAGAAAACAATTTAGAGGCCGTATGTGAGCTCATAATCATCTTCATAACTGAAATAGTTATTGCATTCTCAGCCTATTTTTTTATTCCTGTCTTCTAATTTGAATTTTTTAGAATGTATTTTCCATAATTTAATTTTTATCATTAAGTTATTATCTTACTACTGTGTTTGACATTTCACATTAATTTTGTCTCATGATGAACTGGCCTTTTAAGGGTTTGATAAGATTCTGATAGAATGTGTGTTTTTCAAGATATAGTCTAGGAATTGTAATTGTGTTTTCTAACCTCCTGGCTCTAATAGAACAGAATAATCTTTGTTCTCTGAAACAGTTGTAATTTCTAATAATCATTTCAGTGGTTGATGCTGTAATTGTAAAAGAACAGCTTTGTCTGGCACATCTACTGTGTCCCCTAGGAATACACTAATAACTTTATGAAGAACCATGAACAAAGAAGGTCATCATTAGTCTCTAGTTTGCTGCTTTAGAAGGAACTTTTTTGCCTATTCTTTAATTTCTATCTGTGCTAACTTACAATCTGGAACAGTTACAATACTAAAATACAGCATACTAGAATTTTCATGAGGAAGGGGTGTCCAGAGGATATACGTATGTATCCTTGCCATGCTAGCATGTAGAGGTGAGTGGGAAACTTGATCTAATTCGTTTTCTCCACCATGTAGTTCCAAGAGATCAGACTTGGTTTGCCAAGTCCATTGGCAAGTGTCTGTACCTACTGAGCCATCTTGCCAACCTGAAAACAAATTCTACCGCTTATTTTGGTTTTTAATCCTTTTAGGTTTATTAAATTATTTCCTTAGGATAAAATTATTAGATCTAACTGAACACTTTGATATATGCTGATAAAGATGTATAGCTCTGCAGCTAATAAAATGTGGTGATAATGTGGATGGATATTACACAGTTCACACAATAAAATAAAATAAGACAACATGCGACACTGTCATTTCTCTATAAAACTGGCACTTATCAATTAGCTGCTTGTTACTGAATCCTGGAAATGAACTGTGAACATGAACCATTCCCAACTACTCTATAGGATACATGGATGCCTTCTTTTTTTGCAGAAAATATTTGCTGTCTGTCCTAAATTTTTTCCATGCCCATTGCTGACACTAAAAGAAAGACCACTGAGAAATCCTGTCTATTTTATATGAATGTACTTTATATTTGTTTAATGGTTACTATGGTTCATAATCAACCATGTAAACTAATACAGGCTTTCTACAAGTTAAGCAAAGAAAGCAATAATGATGGTTTATAGCAGAAAGCATTGAAATACTGATAAATAATAAGGAAAATACAGTCGACCAGGGAGTCTTCATAATGTTATACCAGCTTATTTGTGTCAGATGCTGAGTAAAAGGTTGCTCTTTGTAATATTCCTTTCCAAAATTCATGAAATTTGGGGACATTGTGCCCTCATTAGACCTTCAAGATTTATGCTTCAATAAAAAGTGGGTCATGTTGAAGTTACTGAATGTTTATTTATTTATTTTTTTAAAATACAGAGGCTAAGGTGAACAATAAGGTTCTTTTCAGTAAAACAAAAACTGAATGACCATGCATGGCTCATTCTCCAGTGGTTAAAGGGCATTGGATCAATTGAATATCTACTGGAAGCTGGTGTCTCTATTAAGTCAGAATCATCCAAAATTCATGGATGCAGTCATTATAAAATATTGTTTAATGGTTACCATGTTTCAGAATCATCCTTATGTACTAAGACAGACTCTTTAGCAAAAGACAAATATAGAATTACCAGAAACACGTATGGAGGTTTTGTTTATTTTAATATAGATATTGTTAACATAATTGAGTACTATGTGTATATTTAAATAAGACCAAAGCTTCATAAAGGTTGAAATCAAGTTCAGGTGCATGATACAATGTTTGCTAGTTTGAAACTTTGTATACTTGTTATATAGTCACATGGAGTTTCCGGATCCTTTCCACATATCCTCTTTGCAGTTTCTTGTCTGCTAAGTATCCATGTAAACTATCCTTCTTTCAAATCAGAAAACTATACTCCTATTCTTTTATCTAGACAAAGTATATTATTCTCTATTCATGGTTTCCTCAAAGATTCCATTAAAATTTTGCACTAATTGGTAGTGGTTAGGAGTAGGTGAATTAAATAAATTAATGTATGCTATGCATTAATGAAGTACTGGGTTGTTCTAGCCAAAAAATGATTATCTTAACCAAATTGAATCTACTAATATATGCAAAATGTCCTTCTAGTGATAAAATTTAAGACAGCATCATAGTCAGGTGAAGATATTTTTACAGCCTTCATTACTTTCTCAATCATACTATACAGACTCTGATATAAAACTTTCTCTATTCAATTATTGGGCATATTTCATTGCCAGTCCTGTCTCTTACTTGAGTGAATCCATCATATTCAGAGCAGGTAGATTTATGCTCTGCTATGCACAAGGGGAAGCATTTCCAATTTGTTTTACTGTTACAAAGTAATTCTTTCATATGTCTATACAGTTCTAGTGAGAATACTAAAGATATTACAGAGTAAAACCATGACTGGTATAGAATATTAATGGTAAAGAAAAAAGTTTTTTGTAAAAATTCTTGAATATTACACAAAAAGATTACTATTCTCCTTTGGTAGAAAAAAATTATACTTTTCTTTCATAGGGTTTGACAACAAAATATCATGTTTTAAACTTTAATTTGAAGTTCAAAATACGCTTATGAATTAAATAAGACAGAAACTCTCATTTCAATATAACAGAGAATGATACTGATAAAATGTGCTCAAGTGTGTCTAGCCATTTTGTAGCAAGGCACCATATTCTCCATACATTGAATACAATGCAACTTCTATGTACCAAGCAGGTTAGGATGTTTCCATTTTGATTGATAACATATATCTCAAAAGAAGATGCTTGACTTCATATTTCCTTCCTTTTATCACTTCTCAAAGAATATAGTTTTTGGTAAGACTTGGGGAACAATGAAGTTTGCCTATGCTATTTGTTGGATGAACATTTAAAAAATGATACAAATCATCATTGTATTCTCTTTAATATAATATAGTTAACTATTTGGGAATAAAACATTGATTTTTCTGTATTATTCTTATTATAATTTATAATATTATTTAGTCTGAGAATGCCATATACTCATTTGGGTAAGGAGATATTTTATTTAAGTGTTATCTGGCAGAGTGCTTCTTTATTCTGTAAATCCTTGTTATGTATATTTTGGTATGAAGAATTTAAAATCATATACTGACATTGAGAATGGTGATGGTAATGATAAGAATGGCTATTATCTTAAGTAGGACAGTCTGAAATAGCCTCTTATAAGAAATGACATTTGAGATGAGCTCTGAACTGTGAAGAGGTAGAGGATGCCAGATTGATGGGACAGGGACAGCAAGGTTTTGAGACAGATATAACTGTTTGCACATAAAACAAAAGGGCAGGGTGATTAGAGCAGAGATGGTGAGAAAATAGTAAGAAGGTATGGAGTATGAGAAGGTGGACAAATTATATATGGATATTTTAGGTTCTAGTTTTTGAAGCAACAGAAAATCTTCTCACATGAATTTTACAGGAAAAGCAATTGCTGCACAAGTTATTTGGAAAATACATTCAGTATGAATTTTGTCTTAAATACAGCTACCAATTCAGTTTAAATGTAAAGTTGGAGCTTAGTATATGAAATATGTTGCCACCAGAAACTTGGTCTACTTGACTCTAGGAACCAACCATCAACTGTTTTGGGGAAGATGGCAAATTATATCTGTATATGTAGCATTTCTTTCTGAAATTTTCTGAAATATCTGATGTCTTTCCTACTGTTATTACTATCTCCTGGTTGTCTTTGTAGAAAGATGGGGTATGTTCAGTGAGGGGTAAGAATTGTGTGTGATACGTAACCTTTTGTTCTAATATTTAGAATATCATTTGCATATTATTTTAATTGTGTATGTCATCAGGAAAGAAGTCTGCAAACATTTTTTTTTATCTAGGCTATCAGACACAATGGTATGTGTAATGTACTATTAATTCTTGGCCACATCACTCAAAGTGTTTCTATTAAAGCTGAAGCTTAACTTTAACATTAAGTTCTACTAGTTCAAAAATTCCTTTGCGAAAAGGATGAAAGTCTCTAAACACCAGGTATAAAGGACAAAATATTTCTTTTGCTTTCTTGAGATAAAAAGGTAACCTTCTCTACCATAAAGGCAACATTTTTCCTTTTACATGCTTTAAAGATTTGCTTTGTAGAACATGAAACCCTTTTCCCCTAAAACCCAACATTTAAGATGTACTAAATTTAAAACACACTCACACACATGCATTTGTGCACATATACATGTGCACACTCGAATTTATTTTCGAATGTGCTTCCAAATTACTTTCTTCTTTTGATTCAGATCATTACCAACAGCTATGGTGAAATTCAGTTGAATTGCTATAGGGAAATACAGTACTGAAGAGGAAAGGTTTCCCTTCGGCTTTAACACTAGTTTGCTCTAATTTTATGTGACACTTTTTCCCATCATACTATAAAAGTTCTTTAAATTTTTTCTTTCACAAGGTGAAAGAACAGTTTTCTTCTTTTAGGTGGCTGCCCTGTTCTTTGTGTTCAAAAGGAAACCACAGTTTTCTTTTTATCCTTCTTTCTTCTTAGCCTCCAAGTAAAAGACATGCCAAGGGTGAGGATTGATAGCAGTGGGAGCTTAAGCAATGTCTTCAATTCACAAGTACCTCTGTAGATGGTATATGTTCAACCCCAGTTATAAGCAAGAGTCATGAATTTGACACTTCCCATATGTGTAGTAGAGAAATTGGTCTCTAATTTGCCAGTTTCTACTTCAAGGTTATTTTTGTTCATGGAAATAGAGTATATTGGTAAGGAGGGAAGAAGTAAATTCATGCCACTCACAGAATCAATAATTCTAACTTCTAGCAGGCTGTTAAGAAACCTCTTTATAGTCAGACTGTAGTTGTCTGTGAAATAATGAGAACAGATAGAATCCTTTCTGGATGCTGCCAGATGTCAAACACTATGTTCAAAATTTTACGTGTGCTGTATCATTCTCATGAACATTTTGATGCTTTAATAATTTAGGTGATTTTATCAATATCATACTGCTAGTAGGATTCTATTTTACCAGGTGCCTTCTCACACTAATTCTGCCCTCCCTTGCTTCCCTGAATTTGCAACAATTTTCTTTTTACGCAGTGAATTAAAAAAAAAAAACTGTGTCTGTTCCTTATTACTGTCTATAGTTAGTATGGATAATTTTCCTAATAATAATAAAATTAACTATTAATAAAAATTGAAAACTTGTCTCACACCAGAGACTATAGATACACTTTGAATTACCATCTGCTTTAATAATGTTTTAATTTCAAGAATTAGATATACAATATTGTTGTTACAGTTTCAGAAAACAGAAAGACAAAAAGACTAACCTGTTAAGATTGACAGAACTATTGAGTAGTGGAGCCTGAATTTGAAGTCAGATTTTAATAATGTTCATATAAAATATGCTCTTAGCAAAGGTATAGAATATAACAGGCCTCAGTGATTTTCACATGATGGCTGAGAAGTATAATAATAATTTTGGCCATATAAGCGTACTATCCTTTTAAATCCTGCATTATTATTAATGAGATGCTGAACAAAATATTTTAATTAAATACTATAAAAATCATCCAGAAATATCTGCTAACATGTTACTATATTTTTGTTATCACAGCTCTAGGTTAAAATTAAAATGTAGACGAACTAACTGAGTCACCATTTATAAAGACTTTTTTAGACCCTGTTTTTAGCACTTGCATGATAATGGACTGTTTTCCCATTACCTTTCTTGTCTTAAATCAGATATGCATCTACTATGCTCCATTAATATATCGCATCCATTTTAGACTGTAAGATCAATCTCAGATTTTGGTGCCCTAAGTTTTACCTCATAATATTTCTGAAAAATAATTGGTTTGGACTTAAATGCCTATCTATCTATATCATATATACACAAAACATAGGATTTTTGCATTGTAGGTCTATTTCATTTGAAAATAGTAAACTTCACCAAAAATGGTAGAATATACAAAGGTCATTTGAAATGCTTGCATGCAAAGACTTTATTCATATATAAATATGGTACAAAACACAGTGAAAAAAATTGATAATGGAATGACTGCCATTGAACTGACTAGAAAGCCAAATGGGAAAGCTAATCTCCCTTTTTACAGATACTGCTTTGGTTGTAATATAAATGGAAAATTCCACAGAGTTCACACCATCTAAGGCAAGACAGGCTTCTAGCAAGAAGCCACATTTGGGAGTAGGATGTAAAAAGTTTTGCTCAGTATATCTGATGACAATGATGAAATGAAATGGAATTGTGTGATATTTTCCAAAACCGAAAATGTAAAATTTGTGGATTTTGTCTATTTCTTCATTTTTATTGGGGTAAACCATCCCTCTCGGGTTTGAGGGACTATAGTAGTTAAAAGCTTTACATAAACTCTTCTCACACTTTAAAGATAAGAATCAAATAATAAGGCAAAAGTTTAAATGTTGCTTATTCATCTGAAATTGTAGTTAGTGAAAATCACTGAGGGTTGTTACTTAGAATTTAATATTAGCTGCTTTGTTTGATTTAGAACATAAGGAAAATCAGTGATGATGTCAGTCTTTCATGAAGGTAACCAATGTGTTTTTTATGGAATGGCTTCATTATCCTCCTCTATGTAACAGAGTTCTAAATGTTAGATAAAATAGAAATGACATCTCACTTAACATGATTCAGCTTTCCTAGAAGAAAAGAATAATATGATTATTCACTGTAGAATGTATTTAGAAAGAGTGATATATTATACAATGAGAGCATAAAATAAAAGAACCAATTTTTGGTTTTGGGAAACAGATTTTTCACACTATTGCTGTATGAGTTTACATTTTAACCAACTCTCATATTGTATTCTGTGGTATATATTCAAAGAATTTAATATTCTACTACAGTGATACTTGCACACATATATATTTATCAGTTCCCTTTTTATGCTAGTAAGGAAACAGAATCAAGCTAGATTTCCAGAGATTCATGGCTGGCCAACATTCACACTGTAGAGTGCTCAACTCTAAATGTGACATCTATGCTGCCTCCAGTACTCAATGCTCAGGGATCATTATAGAAAATAAGGCATAAAGATGGCAAGAATCAGAGGTAGTGAACCTATTTAGCAAAACATACTTGTTATAACACACATGAACTTACAACTGCTGTGAGTAAACACTCAGGGCCTGGGCAAAATAAAATCATCAAAATTCCAGCACTACAAGGAGAAGTGCTTATGAAGCCACATGTCTAGCTGAAGTGAATTGGTAGTTGATGTCTGCTGTGTAGAGAGATTCAGTTTTCCTAAGAGATATAGACCTTGAAACACTATAAATCCTGCAATTGATGATCCTATAATCAGTTAATATAGGCACTGGTAAGAAGACTCAGTGTGTTTATAAACAAAACACTTGCAAATAGGGAGATACTGCTCAATAGTTAAGAGCTCATACTGCTTTTCTATGGGACCTGTGTCAGATTCCATGCACCCACATGCTAGTCCACAATTGTCTGTAACTCCAGTTTCAGGGAATCCATTGGTCTTTTCTGGCTTCCACAGGTAACAGGCATATACATGGTACATACACACAGGTAAAATACCTTTATAAATAAAATTAAATTGAAGTAAGTTAAAAGCAAATACAAGAAGGTATGAGAGAAGTTTTGTGCATAGAATAGGAATTACAAAGTATTCAAAGGTGGATTTGATCAAAACACAGCATATCCTCCTTTAATACATATGGAATTTATATATATATATATGTACTATATACAATTTTTGAACAAATATAAAATTATGTTTCCTCAAGACTTTTCAAGTGTCCTTACTTAGTATTATTTATCTCCCCATCCATCTATCCTTCTGTGTTGACTTTTTTCCAATGAAAGCTCTTCATTGCAGTTTTCCATTTTCCTTTGCACAAAACAATGCTGCTTATTTTGTAAATAACCTCCAAAGAGCCTTGGACCATCTTTTAAAAGAACCATGCTTAAGGAAACACTTTTCAAGTTATTGATCATTCAATGAAGTCCAAGATTCTTCCAAAACAACACAGGCTATTGTCGCCCCTGATTGCCTCCTAACTGTTGAAGGAAAATGCATACTGTAGAAGACCTAGAGAACCAGAGCTGGATATGACCTGAAAGTATTCTCTCATTGGAATAGTTTTTATAGTATTCAAAGGTGATATGCAAGCAGTGAAATGAAAAAAGAAATTAATGGTCCTACTCAGCTTTGATTCTGTGAACCAAAACTATGGATAAAATTGTACTTAAGGGTACAATAGTGACACTCATATTTTGGCAGTAACTAACATCTTTCTAATTGAACTTAAGGCCTGCTCTTCAGGAGGATTCATGCCTACTATTAGAAACTTAGACAACTTGTCTGGGGCTAGTAAGTTCAGGTATCTTGGAGCAGGATCATTTCTCTAGACCAACATAATGCCTAACTGAATTTTCACCCCTCATCAAAGAAATTTTTGTGCAACAAATGAAGGTCAACACAGAAAACCACAATTGGTCAAAATATAAAGAAGAACTGATCATAGAGCAACTATTACAATATACACATCTAAAACATAACTCCTGCTCAGAAGAGAAGGAAACATCCTTTGTAAGAACCAGAAAACCTGCTGTGAGACTCTGCATTCTAGAAGTGACAAAGAAACTAAACCCGTTATAAGCCAGTAAGATGACAGTCTAATCAAGGTCTAAACAGTGACAGCATTAATATACATATGAATGTGGAAAAGAGATGTCCCAAATAGCCCTACCCTATACAAAAACTAATGACTTTTGGGAAAGAGAGAATTAGTTTTCCCAATGGATGGGTACCTTATTTGTTTGTCCAATACCAGGAGGTCAGGCCTGAAATCATATGCACCCAAGAAGTACTAAATGGGATCAGCAGATTGTAATTATATATTTGGATTTTTAAAAAGAGGCTTTGAATTTGACAGTGAGCAAAGGGGACACAAGAATGAGTCCTCTCAGAAGAAGGAATCGTAATGCAGAAAATGCCTCCATAGGGTTGGTTTGCAAAAGAGACTTTAGTGTATATACTTAATTGATGATTGATATGAGATGTCCCAACTTATGGTAGGTGGTACCATGCCTGGGCTGGTGATCTTGGATTCTTTAAGAAAGTAAGCTAACCAGTAAGCAAAGCAGTAAGCAGCACTCCTTTATGATCTCTGAATCAGCTCCTGTCTGCCTCTAAATCCCTGCTGTGAGATTCTGCATTGGCTTCCCTAAATAACATATAATAAGCTGTAAGATGAAAAGAATTCTTTCCTCCAAAAACTGTTGTTGTTGTAGTGTTTTATCATAGCAATAGAAAGATTAACTAAGAGTAAACAATGTAATTATATTTTAATTAGATAGTTAAAAATTAAGAAAAAACACACGTCATTTGCATATGTTTTAGTTAACTTCCTATTAGCTGTGGTAAAATACCATGGCTGAAAGTAACTTATAGAAGAAAAAGTTTACTTTGGTTTAAGGTTTCACAGCAAGAAGTCAAGGTACCCAGTGGCATGCATTGTTGCAGGAGCAGGAAGATGAGAGATCATATCTCTACCACAAACACAAAGCAATGAAAACAAACTGGATATAGAGTGAGCCTGTAAGAACTAGAAGGTTGCTTCCAGTTGCACACTTCTTCTAGCAAAGCCACACCTTCTAAACTTCTCAAACAGCACCACACACTGGGACTAAGTGTTTAAAAAACATATGGAAAACATTTCACATTCAAATCACCATAGCATCCATGAAATTCTCAAACAATATAAAGAATTTTAAAGATGAATAGAAAATAAAATATGTTGAAATTTATAGGTACCTCGATGAAATATTACATTAAGAGATTGAACATACTCATAAAGACAAATAATGTGTGTTCTCCCTTATATGTAGGGTCTAGCTATTAACTTTTACAAAGGGTTATACACAAAGTAAAAGGAATTTTATCCTGCATCTTGAAATTGTTTATGATACTCTAAAAAGCATGATTGGCAATGGGGAAGTTTGTGACCAATATTATACTTATATGGGAACTCATTTAATGTAGACAATATATAATAACTCAAATATGAATAGTATAAAATTCCAGTAAAAATATGATTAAAAAATAAAGTCACCTACATCATCACATAATGAATTCAGTGAACTATTTCATATTTCAATTAACTACAACATTCACAGCTAATGTAGTACTTACTCTCAACTCAAATACAACTCTTAACTATCATGCATCCAGAGTAACACTAACCTATACCACTGGAACAAGTATTCCATTGGGATCCTGGGGATCAAACTTAAGGATTTGCGTAAGCTGCAAAACTGCACTCCAACTTAGCTATGCTTTGCATTCAAGTGGTTCTATTTTCTTATTCCAGATATATATTATTGAATAAAATGGAGGGAAAAATAACAATTTCAAGCTAGTCTACCTGGATATATAATGAACAATATATGACAATGCATAATTGGGAACACTCTAGAGTCAATTGTCTGAATTTTATTTTTCTTGCTATAAGATCTTCTGACTTTGATAAATTCTTCCACCTCTCTGTTTATGTTTCTTCAATTATGAAAAAATTACCTCACAGGGTTATTACAAACATTATATAACCTAACACTCATGAAATATTGAAAACAGTGTTCTCAAATTGAAACCCTAAACATGTTAAATAATTGTAGCTTGTTGCATTAGGCAGAGTGCTATAAAGGAACAGAAGCAACAGAACACATACATATGTAAAATATGAAATATTAGGCTTCTTTACGGAATGGGTAGTTGCTCTTTGTGTACTGGAGAGTCAAGAGAACTTGGAAGCTGCTCCGTCGGTGATGCTGGATGTCTCAGAAATCCCAATCTAGTGTTAAAATTAGCGGAAATACCCAACAAATGGGAGAGAGAACTTGTAGAGACCATATCCAGAGGTTAGTCACGGCCCCTGGTTGAGGAATGGGGCCACCCACACTTCTCAATATTTTAACCCAGAATTGCTCCTGGCTAAAGGAAATACAAGGAAAAAGAGTAGAGCCGAGACTGAAGTAAAGGCAATTCAGAGACTGCCTCACCTGGGAATCCATCCCATATACAGCCACCAAACCCAGACATGATTGCTGATGCCAAAAAGTGCTTGCTGACAGGAGCCTGATATGGATGACTTCCGAGAGGCTCGGCCAGAGCCTTACCAATACAGATGTGGATACTTGCATCCAACCATCAGACTGAGCACGGGGACTCCAATGGAGGAGTTAGGAAGGACTGACAGAGCTGAAGGGGTTTGCAACCCCATAGGAAGAACAACAATATCAACCAATCAGACCCCTCAGAACTCCCAGGGAATAAACTACCAACCAAAGAATACACATGGAGGGACCCATGGCTCCAGCCACATATGTAGCCAAGGATGACTTTGTCTGGCATCAAAGGGAGGGGAGGCCTTTGGTCCTGTGAAGGCTTGATATCGCAGCATGGGGGAATGCTAGGGTGGCAGGGCAGGAGTGGGTGTGTGGGTGGAAGAGCACCCTCGTGGAAGCAGAGAGGAAGGCAGGTGGGATGGCTGGTTCTCAGAGAGGAAACTGGGAAGGGGGATAACATTTGAAATGTAAATAAACAAAATAACAAATAAAAAATTAAAAGAAAATCCCTGAAGTATCACTGTTAAGAACTCTTCATTGGAAAGCCAATGAAATTGGTCTCTGAAGGCAGTAGAGGATTTTAGCAGCAATAGAATCACTCAGGAAGAAGAATCAATGGTAGAGAGGCAAACAGAGCTGTTTTCTCAGCTCTATTTATATCCAGGTCATTCATTGGAAAGTTCCTACTTTAAGGGTAAACATTCTCCATTTAGTTAATATTGCCTTTAATCACATGTACAGAAGTGTTTCTCCTAGGTAATTCTGAATTCATTCAAGTAGACAATCAATACCAACAGTCCATTAATATTATTACTTGAACTTCAAAACACAGTCTTCCTGTGGTTACTCTCCAATATAAAATGATTGAACTACTGAGATTTATGAAGTTTCTCCCTTATTTTGAGTTTTTTTTTTGTAAACAGCTTTTGATACTATAATGTCTTATAACATGAAAGTATTCAGAAAAAGTAAAATATCTTTGTGTCATTATTCAATTGGAATTATCAATGTGACCTTAGAAAATTTATAAATGTTTTTAGTTTCTGAAAGTTTTGTATTTTCTAGTTTGTCACTGTAAACTGAATTTTCCAATTATTAGGTATTCTTTTAGAAGGCTGTGGTGTTGATTTTCATGTTCAATTTTGTTCTGCCTTTGGAAATAAAAGAGGTTGAATGCATAATACATTGTGGTTATGCTTAGTTGGATAAACTGCCTCCGTGGCTTCATGAATAATAATATTCATATTCAGTGGGTTTTTCTTCTTCATAAAGAGGGGGAGTATGACTTTGGTACAATTAGCTGCAATTGCGGATCATTTGATGCTTATCTCAGAAATGAAATCTTTTAATATCAAGAGCAGACGGGTTAGAGAATTTGATATGAGGATATAATATCAATGAAACCAGCAAAGAATGACCACATAAAGAGTCAGGAAATTATAATTTTGTAAAAAGTGAACATGTTGTGGCTGAGAAACCGTCTGGTCAATTAAAATCATACCAGCCCTTGATTGTTTCTCTAATGCCTTTTGATTAACTGCTGTACAAAAATGAACTTTATTATTTTCAGCCTAGAGGAGCAGATTATCACTGCAGTTAATGTCCTATTATGCATGTGTAGTTTACTGGCCTTGAGGGGCTGTTTGCCAACCTGTGAGCCAGCTGTTCCTTGTCATTAGAACTGAAAGCATTAGCAAGAACTCACCTAACCCAAAGTACTTTGGCTTGGCTGGTTGAATGGACTTTAAAATTTTCTACTTTATACATGGTCCAGGAAGCATCCAGGAATCAGAAGCATTCCTAGGAATATTGCTACAACCAACCATCTCATTCTTTTTCATTTTAAACTACACCTTTGAACTTTTGTTCTGATAAATTGCTATGCTTTGAAATGAGCAGACCTGTTTTGCATAGATACATAATCACCAACATTCATCACTAATCACTTGTTTCTTTAATAATGTGAATGTACTTATGGATCATTTATGTCAGGGCTTCTCTTCCTAAATCTGCCACCTTTTAATACAGTTCCTCAGATTGTGTTAACCTCCAACAATAAAAATATATTTGTGTTATTCCATAGCTATAATTTTTTACTTTTCTGAATCATAATGTAAATATTTTTGGAGATAGAAGTTTGCTGGAGGGGTTGTGACCCACTGGTTGAAAACTGCTAATTTATGTACTCTTAATGGTTATTTTTTTGGAAAAACGTAATCTTGTAAAATTTATCCATTGATGATGAGTAGATATAGTACTTCACAGTTTATAATCAAAGAATTGTCATAGGAAGAGATGATCTAGGCTGAAGACATGGATCTGTGTTCAAGTCCCAGCACCTATATGCTGGCTCACATGTTTAACTCTACTTCAAGGAGCTCCACAGGCATGAGGCACTCACACGTGTGCTGACACCCGTGCACATTAAATAAATAAATAAATAAATAAATAAATAAATAAATAAATAAATAAATGAAATTTTAGAAAATATCCAATAAATCAAATGTAGAAAGCACTCTTCTTTCAGTATGTCATGGCTTGGAGATAATCATACCTGAAATTTACAACTCTTCCATGGTCACAAGATTGACTTAGAAAAAAATTATGGTAATGGAAAGATGGCTCGGTCAATAAAGTTCTTGCCTTGCAAGCATGAGGACCAGAGTTCCAGATCCCTAGCTCCACATAAAACAAAACAGGCAAAATGAAATGTATCTGCAGTCCTGGTGGTGGGGAGGCAGA
The DNA here is from genome assembly GCA_028551405.1 of Uromys caudimaculatus. Classification (NCBI taxonomy): domain Eukaryota; kingdom Metazoa; phylum Chordata; class Mammalia; order Rodentia; family Muridae; genus Uromys; species Uromys caudimaculatus. Next base: position 64,111,731 of record CM052722.1, read on the forward strand.
CATAAGCAGCTCCATGGAACACTCCAGTCAGACAACCCAGGGGAATCAAAGAGCTCCAGGTTCAGTCAAAAAACCTTTTGAAAAAAGAAAAATATGAGATAGAACATACCAGAGGAAGACACCTGTTGTATAAGACTATCCACTGATCCAACAAAAACAAGCAAACGAAACAAACAAATATGGTAATATTGGGGTTCGGGCTGTGACAAATTGCAAAAGATCACTCCATCTAGGCTCTTTGATTATTTGCACCCTCTCATAGAGGAGCAGGAATGGTCATGAGACTTTTGCCTGATAATCTAGGTGCTCCCTACCACCTGTTGTGTACTACATTCCCCTAAGTGGATATCCTATTAGGAATGAGGTACAGTATATATACCCCAGGGAAGATTAGGCTCCATCCATGTCTTAGGGTTTTACTGCTGTGAACAGACACAATGACCAAGATGACCAAGGTAACTTTTAAAAGGACAACATTTAATTATGGCTGGCTTATGGGTTTAGAGTTTTAGTCTATTATCACCATGGCGGGAACATAGCAGCATCCAGGCAGGAATGGTGCAGGAGGAGATGAGAGTTCAGCATCTTCATCTGAAGGCCCTTAGAACAGTAATGGCTTTCAGGCAGCTAGGATGAGGATTTTTAAAGCCTACACCCACAGTGGCACACCTACTCTAACAAGGCCATGCATTAGAGTAGTGCCACTCCCTGGGCCAAGCAAGCATTTACAAACCATCACAATCCATGTTGCTACGGAGAGGCCCTTATCCTTGCTTGGTAATGGTTATTCAGTTTTGAGATATTGAAGGAGGAATGGCCACATCCATCTAAGTACCCCCCTCACCTTTTCTCTCCAAGAAGCCTAATGAACTCCTTGATTACTCAGGATGAATTTTGTTCCAATTGTGCTTCCTTTTCTTGTTGATACCTTAAGAGAAGTGGTGGATATTATTTTCTTTCTCTCAAAAGGATGGAATTTTAGCTTTTCTACCCAATGTTGACTTCTGTCCACTAAGCAGTTGTATATATATACATACACAGTCACACACCCTTGAACACATAGACACACATACAACACACACACATACACACAAAATGCTTGACTTAGATATAATTCACATATTGCACTATTCAATAGTTTATAGAATATTAATTTGTCAAACTAGTTTTACTGTCTATATTAAAAACACCTCTATTAACTCCAAAAAACATTGTACCTCCTAAATTACACCACCAGTATTCTCTTTTCTAATGATTTACTTTATATTTTTACTTTATATATAGTAATATATTGTATAATATGTAATATATACAATAAATATATAATTTGTATATAGAAAATATCCTAATAGTTTACTTTATAAGAAGGTTTGCATATTTGGAACAATTTATACAAAATAAATCAAGTGACTTTGGAAGTTCTTTTAGAATTTATTTATTATATATGAATTAGTATTTGACCAGCAAGTTTCTGTGTGCACCATATGCATGCATGTTGCCTATAGAGGTCGTAAAGTGCATATACCTGTGGAAAATCTGTCACAAGGATCATGGTACCACTTTTTAATGTATCTTCCTTTTTCTTAGTTTATAGTATATTCTTATGTGACAATATTTTTATTTTAATGTAGTCAAAGAAGAAATGATATTGAGCATAAGAATGTTGTGATATTGATATATCACTCAGTTAGTCTTTAGTTTATTGAGCACACCTTCTTTACTTGACACTGTTTTAAGGTCTATCCTTTGGTAGTCCCCTAATTAGGTCTTAGGAATTAATATACATATGTGAAATGGGGAATAAAAAATCAAAATACATCTGCATAAAATGAGGATATTGCAGTAAATGTAAAGAGACATAAAGTATTTGTGTTTTAGCAGGCCAAAAAAAAAAATGCAGGTGTGCAGCACATGAAGTTTGAGGGAACAAAGGACAATCAAGTTCAATAGTCCTAAAGCACCAGCACCACTGAACTGAACTGAATCAAAGACCATTTGAAATCAGAGCTGAAGTGTGAGGAAGTATGGAGTTCTTAGGAGAAGAGAAATAAACCGATCTGCTGGTGATAAATGAGGCTAGAAGCTAGAATGAGGAACAGACCAAGAAATCAAAATGATTTTTTTCTTGGCTAGGCTGGATAGTGAACTAAAAGTCTCTTGTTAATATTTTTATTTTTCTGCAGAAATGGGGAAATGTAATGAAGGAAGCTATTTTTGATACCTTTTTAGTTTCAGGAAAATCATTATATTAACATGTTAAGAACCTTTTCTACTTTGGATTTTATTGTATGTTTGAGGGGATGCATTAGTCACACAGAAAGCATTGTTGTAGGAGCTTTTGTTTTGATACAACTGCACTGTACCATTCAGCATCTTAAAGATATAAGCATCCTTTTCTTTTAGTGATGCTTCAGCAACAGAATCTTACCTTTCCTCCCCACCAACTCCCATGCCCCACTTGCCTCTACTTTTTTCTCAGGACTGGTTTATAAGTATCTCATGTTATTTATTTTATGTTAATTAGTGCTTTCAAATGTGTAATAATAATAAAAATAATTAATCACAATAATTATTATTAATATTGTAAGTATGTTTAGTATGTAGCTTAAAAAAGGTGAAACATGTAGGAAATGAATTTGAATAACACTTATACTCTTTATGAAATATAAAATTAAACCTAGAAAATTTCCCGGACCAACAAGGTCATTTGCCGCTGATCTTGGGAGTTATTATTTTCTTGATGTTGGCTTTTCTGGTGCTGTTCTTTGAATTATCGCCTCAAGACTCAGTTGCTGTGAAACAAATATAAGATTATATTTACACATTGGCATGAAAATAAGCAAATCAACCCTTCTTTGCATTCATTTATTCTTCTTTTATTCCCATTCAACTTGCAATTTAATAATCACAACCTAAACATCTCATCAGGACCTTGTTTATAATATCAGCATGATAGATATTAACATAATCGATCAGATATTTCAAATGATGCCCATGAGCTGAATCTAATTGTTTTTCATTAAGTTTTAATGAAAAAATCTTACAAAAATATCTTGTATAATAAGATTTTACCAAAATAAGGTTGTAGGATTCTGTGTCTAACCAGAGTAAAAATTTAAGTGTAAAAAAATCCATAGCCTTTTACTTTTTGTCCAGATAATCACTCTGCTTTCCCCTGATACACATGCTGCCAACACTGCAGTTTCCCTGATGACTTGTAGGATTATTAGATGGGCATATGGCCAGCTCAGTGCGGGAGTACCATTGGTAAAGGGCAGAGGAGAGACCTCTTCTGGTTAATACATTGCTTTTTCCTTTGCTTCTCATTTCCCAGAGGTAGCTACTGCAGCTGTGCAGTTTTCATCAATTTGCTGCATATTAATTTGCCCTATCTGCTGGGGATACATTTCAAATTCCCAAGTGGATGTCTGAAACTATAGACTGTATTGAGTCCTGTATATGCTATGTTTTAAATTATCTTAAATATTACATTGTTTTTTCTATTTTAGTGGATGAAGGGCTTTCAACTTTTCAATGAAAGGAAGTACTTAGTGACATCTTCTTTAGCATATCTAAAATACCAGCTTCAATACTTTTATTTGTTGTTTAGGCTCATTATTGGGTAAATAAGTGTTTCTTTAACACAAACATTGTAATATTGCAAGTCAAAGTAGAAGTAAAGTAATTGTCACACAATTAATTGATAGAGAACACATGTAGCATCAATATACTCATCAAAGGGATGATTGATGATGTATATACCTATATGTTGTATAGGGACATGCAATATACACCTCATTAATTTTGTTCTAGTAGTGATGACATCTAGAGCAGAACAACAGAATGGTAGCTTAGTCTTGGTAATGGTAATGTAAGAATTGATATTCTCCATTAAGGGTCAGGGAAACTTGCCAAGGTTTCAAGTTATTACTCCCTCCTCTAGATGCATGTGATCTTCAGAGACTAGAGGTAAAAGGCTGATTAAAAGCCCAAACATAATAGTGGAGTTTCCATGAGTTTGTTGACCTCATCCCTCTACTGGCGACCCTTTCTAACTACTGGAGGTGGTCTTTTCAGTTTCAAAAATCCACACTTTTGAGCATTTCAGCTAAGGTCACCCACATTGATTCCTGGGAGCCTCTCAGATCCTAGGTCTCTGGGACTTTCTATAGCTTACCCACCCCACCCCACCCCACCCTCCAACCCCAGCAGCTGCATATTTTCATATATTCTCCTGGCCCTCTAGGCTTCTCTTTTTTCTTCTCCCATACCTGATCCTGCCTTTTCCCCACCCACCCTCTTCCATCAATTTCTCTCCCTCCCTCTGTCTCCATTGATGTTGTTTCCCCTTCTAAGTTGGATTGAAGCATCCTCAGTTGTGTCTTCCTTCTTGTTAAACTCCTTAGGGTCTTTGGGTTGAATCATGAGTATTCTGTACTTTGGGCTAATATCCACTTATTGGTGAGTACAAATCATGCCCCAAGATTCCATCTTAAACCAATCAGAATGACTAAGATAAAAAACTCAAGGGATAGCACATGCTGGCAAGGATGTGGAGAAAGAATTATACTCCTGCATTTCTGGTGGTAGTGCAACCTGGTATAACCACTCTGTAAATCAATCTGGTGGTTCCTCAGAAAATAGGAAATAGTTCTACCTGAAGATGCAGCTATACCACTCCCAGGCATATACCCAAAAGATGTTCCATCATACCACAAGGACACATACTCCACTTTATTCATAGCAGCCTTATTCATAATAGTCAGAAACCTGAAATAACACAGATGTCCCTCAACTGAATAATGGATACAGAAAGTGTGGTTCATTTACACAATGGAATGCTATTCAACTATTAAAAGTGAGGACATCATGAATTTTGAAGGCAAATATATGGAAGTAGAAAATATCACCCTGGGTGAGGTTAACCAGACACAAAACCTTCCTGGTTTTTAAAATTTGCATACTTTCTGATGATATTCAGCTTGACTATATGTAGAATTAACTAAAACATAAGCAGCTGGGAAAACATGTGAGGGATTTTCCTTGGTTGTGGTATCTGAGTTGCAAGGCCCACCTTAAACATCAGTTGAAGTCAGAAAATCTACCCTAAATTTGGGTCACATATTCTGGTGATACTTCATATAAAGTGTCATTGAAGAAAAACTTTTACTGTTTCTGTCTGCATGCCATCACTCTCACTGACAAGTTCATCAAGCATAAGACATTCCTTTTTTGGGTTAGAACCTACTTCTTTGCAGTCATTCCAATAATGACTGTTAATTGGCAGCTTTCTAAGAATCAGCTGGGACTCTAGCACCAGATTAGGAATGTTGAAACATCTAATCTAATGGATTGAACAACTTCTGGATACTTGGCCTTTCAATCAGGAGATAGCTAGTATTGGTCTACTTAGATCACAGCTTCTAAGCCTCTATAATAATCTCTTACAAATATGTTATCTCTCCTCAAAGGAAAATACTTTATAAAAATATTTAAGTCTTATTGTTGATAATCATTATAAATATCCATTAATTTCTCTTCCTCAGTGTATTAGTTTAAACATTTTATGCTGACTATCCACTGTATAACACAGCACCTTACTTCACTTACAAGGCCAATCACCCCTCATATTAGGACTAAAAGGAAGAAAACTTACCCTTTTGATTTAAAAATCTGACTCATCCAGCAGTGTCACAAGGCCGTGGACAATTTTAATGTATTTTTACAATTATTCCTCCATTTTCAACCCAACTATCTCTCATCTAACTGTGTCGCAAGCATATAGAAGCATCATAGACATTCACTTTAAAGGTCCTTACTGATTTCTCTTGTTGTAGGTGTTATTGTTTTTTTTTTTTTTTTAAATTTTGTATTATCTTTTTTTTAACTCCAGATTTTATCCCCCTCCCAGTACACCCTCTTGACTGTTCCACATCCCATACCTCCTCCCCAACGCCTCCACATCCACGAAGATGTACCCCCACCCCCATCCCATCAGACCTCCCCATTGCCTGGGGCGTCCAGTCTCTTGAGGGTTAAGTGCATCTTCTCTGACTGAACTCATACCTGTCTGTCCTCTGCTGTATATGTGTTGGGGGACCTCATATCAGTCCAGTCTGAGAGTGTCTGAGAGATCTCAGGGGTACAGGTTAATTGAAACTGCGGGCTCTTCTACTGGGTCACCCTCCTCCTCAGCTTCTTCCAGCTTTTCCCTAATTCAACCACAAGAGTCACCAGCTTCTGTCCATTGGCTGGTTGTAAATATATGCATCTGACTCTTTCAGCTGCTTGTTGGGTCTTTTGGAGGGCAGTCACGATAAACCCCTTTTTGTGAGCACTCCATAGCCTCAGTAGTAGTGTCAGGCTTTGAGGCCTCCCCTTAAGCTGGATCCCACTTTGGGTCTGTCACTAGACCTCCTTTTCCTCAGGCTCTTTTTCATTTTTGTCTCTGCAGTTTTTTCAAAGAGGAACAATTATGGGACAGAGGTTTTGACTGTGGAATAGCCACCCTGCCATTCACTTGATGTCCTGTCGTTCTGCTGGAGGTGGGATCTACATGTTCCCTCTCCCCACTGCAGGACATTTAATCTAAGGAATCTTTGATTCCTGGGAGTATCTCACCTCGAGGTCTCTGGTACATATTAGAGGTTTGCCCCACCTCCTACCTCTAGAGGTTACCTGTTTCCATTCTTTCTGCTGGCCCTCAGGACTTCAGTCCTTCTCCCCTACCCAATACCTGATTATGTTCCCATCTTTCCTTCCCTGTCACCTTTCCCACCCAGGATCTGCCCCCTCTTTCCCTCCTGTGATTGCTTTCTTCTCCCTCCCAAGTGTTATTGAGGCATCCTCACTTGGACCCTTTTGCTTGCTAACCTTTTTGAGTTCTGTGGACTGTATTCTGGGTATTCTGTACTTTTTTGGCTAATATCCACTTATTAGTAAGTACATACCATGCATGTTCTTTTGGGTCTGAATTACCTCACTCAGGGTATTTTCTAGTTCCATCCATTTGCCTGCAAAACTCAAGAAGTCTTCGTTCTTAATAGCTGAGTAGTATCCCACTGGGTAAATGAACCAGATTTTCTTTATCCATTCTACTGTTGTGGGACATCTGGGTTATTTCCAGTTTCTGGCTATCACAAATAAGGCTATTATGAACAGAGTAGAACACATGCCTCAGTGGCATGGTGGGGCATCTTTTAGGTATATGCCCAAGGGTGGTATATATAGCTGGATCTTTAGGCAGATCTTTTTCCAATTTTCTCAGGAATCTCTAAATTGATTTCCAGAGTGGTTGTACCAGTTTGAAATCCCACCAGCAATGTTGGAGTGTTCCTCTTTCTCCACATCATAGCCCACATGTGCTATTTTGATCAACTGAGGTTTTTATCTGAGCCATTCTGATTGGTATAAGGTAGAATCTCAGGGTCATTTTGATTTGAATTTCCCTTATCATGAAGAACTTTGAACATTTCTTTACGTGCTTCTTGTCCATTAGAGATTCCTATGCTGTGAATTTTCTGTTTAGTTCTGTACGCCATTTTTTGATTGGGTTGTTTGAGTTTTTGGTGGTTAGCTTCTTGAGTTCTTTATATATTTTGAATATGTCAGTATTTATAGTACAGATTATCAGCAACTATACAGAAAGTTCACATGAATTTCCCTTCATGCCAGTACTTCAGAATAGTGCTCATGTCCTCCCTTGAACCTGTCATATTTATATATTATCTACATATTTTACATTAACTTTTTGTTAGATATGATAGCACATATATGTAATTACAGCATTTGGAAATGAATTCAGTTATGAGTTCAAGCAAAGTCTCAATACTTACTGACTTTGAGGAAAACCTTGGATACTTGGGATAATATCTCAAAACAAAGCAACAACAGAACCACATATTTTACTTATGTATAATGAGTAAATGACCATTTTGGATAATTACCTCAGCATTTCAAATTTTCATCATTTTTGTGTCAAAATATTTTTTAAAATTCTGTCTAGTAGTTGTTTTGAAACAAGCATATTGTTAAATATACTCACTGTATTTATTATAATACTGTCCTAATGCAAAAGAAAAAATGTTTACTTGGTGGGTACGAGATACTACTTGGTTTTTGTATTTGTATTGTGGGGGTGTGTTTATAATTACTACTGAAATTGAGCATAATTTTATACCTTTTTCATATTAAGCTTGAAGAAAATTTTATCTGAGTTTAAAAAGAAAATATCAGTTCAGGCAAAATATAAATCTCAGAGGGAAGAAGAAAGGAAAAGAGAAGAAAAATAATGCATGCTATTAATGCTGGCGTGAATGCTTAGGCACATGGCAGACAACCAACCATATGATGTACAGGGAAAACCATATGATGTAAGAGAAAAATATAACAAAGTAAAAAGTACCCCCCCCCCAAAAAAAAACTAAAACAAAATAAACAAACAAATAAATATACAACCCCCCCTTAGGTACTTGCCTTCATCTGAAAGAAAGAAACAAATAAAGAAAAAGAAAAGTTATACCTTTCTGACTCAAACCCCAGAAAGGGAGCAGGCCAAGATGAATCCCATAGTGGCTCATAGGAACTATGTTACCGGTGGAAATTAGGGGATAGAAAAGTGCAGTATCTCAATAAAGGAAAAGTCATTCTGTTTATCTCTTTAGCATGGCTTAAGTTAAGCCTATTTTCAATTACCTAGGTGACTACACTGGCTACCCAGGAATGTTAGGTAGCTACAAGGTCAGGAATTCTATTCTTTTAACCTGTATTCTCCCCTCCCCCACACTCAATGGACCTTTACTGCTATGCTAACAATCCCCTTCTAATGATGTAATCCTAACATTATATAGGAGTCTAATCCGGGATAAAATTCCTCAGGTTATCTGGCATCTCTGGCCTCTAGGCAAGGACAAGGCTGCAAGGCTGCTTTGATGTTCTTTTTCCTTAAACTGACAAGAAAGTTCTTTATCCTGTTCTCACTATTCCTTTCTTTAAAGATGTAAAACTAACTGTCATTGTTAGGGTGATAACCCAATTTGGGTCTTTTCAGCTAAATGGAGGTATTAGGTTGAGATGACCAGTGGAATACCCTGAAGTTGGCCTATCTAAAAGACCCCAAAGAGCATCAGTAGTTTTATTTATTTAACATGCAGAACTAGGGAGGAAATGAAGTCTTGGGTACCTGGAAAGTAATGTGAGGGAAATGTCAAGAGTTACTGACATTCCTAGTTCTACTGAGGGATAAGAAGCTGAAACAGCCTGTTTTGTAAATGTCTAAATCAAAGTACATTAGAATTTCTATTTTTATTTATTTCTTTTTGGAGATTATAATATAATTACAACATTTGCCCTTTCCCTTTTCCCCCTTCATGCTATCACATATAAGCCTCCTTGTTCTCATTCAATCTTGCTTACATACACACACTCACACACACATACACACAAAGACACATGCAAACACACATATATACATATGAGAGCCTGTTCAGTATCTATAATTTTAATTGTATGCATATTTTCAGGGTTGACCACTTGGTATTGGGTAACCAAATTTTGTATTCCTTTTTGGAGAAGACAATTTCTCCTGCTCTCAAAATTCCTTAGTTGCCTATAGTTCTTTGTGTATGTTTGAGGCCTCTTGGGTCCACCCTAGCACGTTTATGATAGTTTTCCTTCTTCAGCTCATGCTAAGGAAGTAATGTTCGTGAGACATATCAATGTAGCTTCTGAACTTCCTAGGAGACAATCTAGTAAACTCCCTCATCTTCTAGCTCTTAGAATCTGTCTGCACAATATTCTAAAATGGTCTCAGACAGTTAGATGCAGGAGTTGTATTGTAGATGTATCTCTTAGGAATAGGCTTCACAACTCTGAATTTTGATTGATTCTGGTTTCATTTTCTTTTTCTTTTTCTTTTTCATAATAGTCTTCATCTGTTGCAAAAAGAAGCTGTCCTGATAAGGGTGGAAATTATACTTATCTATGAATATAAAATCAAATATTTAGGATGAAACTAGCTTTATTAAAGTAGCAGTTGTAGGTAATCATCCAATATCTAAGATTTATGTACAAGAAATGATATTCTCTTTTTCACTGTGTCTTAAGCCCAATTAGAGAACTTTTGGTTACTATCGAGGTATGCGTGCCACCATTGCACCTTTGGGGTTGTCATTTCCATGCTGGTCTTTTATGTTGTCTATAGAGATCATACTGGATTCTTCCTTTCTTTGGAAGCTTGCATTGTGCCTGCTGTCATGAAGGCTATTTCTCAGTGAGGAAGTTTGCAGGTTAGATCTAGCTCAAGATCCACTGGGCCCTGTGACCAAAGGTCATGGTATCTTCATGGATAAAAACTTACCTTGGACCTCTAGCAAATAACCAAGGGCAATAGCAATATTCTGTAATGTTTGGGAGTCTCTTGGACGACTCTGATCATAACAACTCAAAATAGGGTTTCTCATACCCTATGTTGGGGTTTTATTTGATAGCATTTGGCTTTTTTATGGAATATTATCAACCCAGACAGAATATTTCATTTAAACTATATTTATATATTTATATAACAAATTTGATAAACAGTTTATAGTATGATTACTCACAACTCTTTCAAGCATATTTAGTATTGTTTTAGCATCCTTTTCTACTTCTGTATTTCCCTCCCTTTACTCTAACTATAGAATCTTGTTTTTTTCCTATTTCCTTCATCAGATTACTTGGATACTGCTATTCTACTCTTTATTGCTTCTCATCCCCTCACCCTAGAATTGGTTCTCTGTTATTTTCCTAATTTCTGCAGTTACTCTAGAATATATGCCAACATTTGTTAAGAACACCCAAAGAGAGAGAATATGACCTGTTTGTTTTCTGGGACTAGGTTACCTTACTAATTATATTTTCTAGTTCCATCTATTTATCCACAAATCTCATGATTTCATTTCTATTTATAGCTTAATATTATTCCATCGTCTACATTTACCATATTTTCATTATCCATTCCTCAGTTGAAGAGCATTTAGATTGCTTCCATTTCATAACTATTTTGAATAAAGCAGAAAAGAGCATATCTGAACAAAACAATCCTGAACAGTGAGAAAATACAATGCTAGAGGACTTCTCATATCAAATCTTATGACATAACAAAAGCCACTGTAATAGAAACAAAACAGTACATGCATGCACATAAATGTCAATCAATGGAACAATATTAAAGACCCAAACATGAATACACATAACTTCACCAACTTAGTAATTGACAAAGACACCAGAACATATGCTGGAGATAAGCAATTAAACTCAATAAATGATGCTGGAAAAACTGGATATCCACATGAAGACAGATGAAATTAGACCTGAATCTATTACCTTGCATGTAAACTAACTCTATGTTCATCAAAGAAGAATATGTGAAACCTCAACCCTAGTGAAAGTGCTAGAAGAAAACATAGTACCCTATATGATCTAAGTGTAAGAAAGAACTGTTAGAATAGGACTCCATTTACTCAAAGAATTAAAGCCAACAATTGATAAATGGGACTTCACAAAACTAACAAGCTTCTGAGCAACTAAAGAAAGAAAAACATGAGTGAAAAGGGAGCCCATATAACAGAGAACACCTTTGCCATTCTTCTACATGACAGAGAAAAAGTATATTGAATATGTAAAAAACTTAATGTGGGTTTGGGGAATGTGAACCCTCATCCAGCATTAGAAGGATTGCAAACTAGTTTAGCCATTATTGAAATCAGTTTGAGAATTCTCAAAAAGCTAAAAATAAATCTACCATACGACCAAGGAGGTATACCACTTGTAGGCATATTCTGAAAAGATCTGACATCCTACTAACTCTGCAGGTAATTGATCAGCCATATGCTTTGCTGCTCCCTTCACAATAGCTAGAAATTTTCAATTACCTCATAACACATTCATAGTTCCTTTTCCCTATTAGTTTGTAAGACTGGATTAAAGAATGATGAATCTAGTATGTTTTATGCACTGTGAAAACTATTGCAGTGGCTAGAGTCATATTAAGAGATCCCCCTCAGATGTTATCTGAAAAGAAAGAGGAAGTAAATATTACAATCATGAGGTTTTCAGGCTAAAACCATTATGGGAATGTCTCCATTTGCTGCAGGTAATTTTAGTATTCAAATACAAATGCACCTTGGCATGGTGGAACAATTCTGTAGCAACTGAAACCTGGGACAGGATATACTTTAGCACTTAATGGGTGCTTTTTAATCCAGGCAACTTGACAATCGAGCTTGACAATCACATGATATACAACATAGTAAAACTAATTTTTGAATATAACAGTTGTGATACATTATCACATATAAAAATGTCAAGGTTGTATTCTTTAGCTTTAGGAAGTGATTTTTATTTTAAAAGTTAGTGGTTTGCTTTTGGGAAGAAGTTTGTTTTTATCATAGTAAAAGCAAGCATTTGTTTTTCAAAGCAGTTAATTGTTGCCATATATTAAAGTGAAATACTGAATAATTTCTCTTATATTCCCTAATGTTTCCACTTAATTTTCTTCCAACTTAAAGATGGAATATAAATATGTATCACATAAAATGATATTATTCAAAGAACTTAAATGAGTTTCATGCTCTTTATAAAGAGTATCCAGCCACAGTAAGACAATACTGAATACATAAAATTAAATTTAAGATAAGATTATAGAATAGTTGTATGACTATAGCACCATTATCATTTTTGGTAAAAATTACTCATTTTGTACTTACTAAAGCCACAAGTTAATAAGCTTTAAAATATGTTTGTTATTTCCCTTTTAAGAGTATTTGAAGCCTTTCGATACTTTTGACTTTTAGGGAAAAATCAGTCAAAAGAAAGATTTGGTGATAAAGTCTTTTCTCTGCCATCACTAAAATTCCACCAGAATATCTGTTATTTTGAATAGGAAGTTCTATTGAGTGAAGCTCATATACTATGTCTATACACATATAACAATGAGCATATTGTAGTGGAACTTTTAACTGCAGAGTAATTTTTCAGAGCTGATCAGAAAGCTCCGCGTTTCAACATTATCCTGCTGGGCAAGCTAGAGTAAACTGTAAAAATTAGTCTTCTCTGTTTTGCTTTCTATCCTTTTCATTGTGGTTCTCTTGAATTAGATGAAAGAGTAGAGATTATAAACACAGATGGAGAAGGTTCAGATGCAGCTATAAATCAGGGAGCAAGCAGAAGGGAAACAAACCATGTGTATGGGGCTTAACATGAGAGAAAAATTAAAAACCAAAGAAGACTCACAGAAATAAGAGGTGATGCACTATGATCAAAAATAAAAATAAGATTGTATAAAAATAAGATTATCTTCAAGTAGTTCATTGCAATCATATTATATTTGAAGTAATTACTCTCCACCAAACGTTTGGAGCGAAATTCCATTTGGGGTATGCTGACTCATGTAGGTTGTTTCTCAAAAGAAATGTAACTTTAGGCGTTGAGAGGCTTTCAAATTGTGTCCTATTCATTCATTTTACCCATAGAGTTGCATGTTAATTGGTATTTGTAAAGTTTTAAACTTTATAATGCCTGTATTTATTCACTATAATCAAAGAAGAAAATTTATTTTTAAGACTTATTCTTTTGCTTCAAAGCAGTATTTTTGTGAGTATCAGAATTATTTTCTAAAACATAAACCGAGTTATATCTAGATTTTCTTTATATTTGTACTTAGTGAGCCAAGCCACATTTGACAAAAAGGCTTTGATTATTTTGAGATTCATTTCAGGCTTTCTTTAATTATATCAGTTTGTGTTGAGCATTTGCAGAGTTAGCCAACTAAATATTGCTTTAGTGCCCCCCAAAAGTACTTTATAATAAAATAAATCTGATTCAAAAACTAGATCCATTAGCGGTTGTTACTGAGACTGAACAATTAAAGTATTACATTATTATTCATTATTCCATGTACTCTGGTCATCTGGGTTCCTGCACTCCCACCTCCAAGTGGAAAGACAGAGCCCTTTGTGAACCGCCATTTTACTTGTATTTTATTTGGTTTTCCCTTTGCTAAAATGAAGTCAAAGATCACTCCAGACCAAATTGTCCCTGTGAGTTTACCTTTAACTCTCTAATACCAGAGGACTCATGTTTCCTTTTGTCCCTGCTACCTCCTCTCCATTAACCCCATTTGTCTCCCAATGACACATAGATGTTTTCAACTCAGGTCATAGATCTGTCCTTGATTTTTCAACAATTACATCACTTTTTAAATTTTTTGATATATTTTCACAGTTCTCTTTAAGTGTGCATACTCTACCAGGCTCTATTCTTAGCACTTTACACATATTAACTCCTGTGGCTTATTTTAAAGGCCTCTGTTTGATTTTGAATCTCATTCTCATTCTGGTATTGATTTTTTTTTGTTCCAGCAATAGCTCCTGTGATAAGATCCCTGAGTGTTTTACAAAATGAATTATCAAGCAAAAGGAGAGTGACAGAATCTAAAAGAGACAGTAATGTGGTTGTTTCCTAGTTTTTCAATGAATAATACCACTCGTATTTTGCTTGTGATGTAAATGTGGTACTGAGGAAAGCAGTGGTGCTAATATTGATGGTTACTATTTATGCAGTGTTTCATGTTTTAAGCACTTTACATAAATTATCTTGTATCCCAAGGACAACTGAATGCAATTTATTTATTATCCCCTCCAGTTATAAAAGAGACATTCAAAGGTCAGAAAAGTATAGCAAGTACTATTGAGATGTGAATTACTCACCCACGTTTCAGAGCCTGCGATAGGAAATGAAGGATGCATTTCAGAGACAGTAAAACTGAGGTTCACAGAGCAATACCATTTAATGATTGCCAAATGCAAATAGACATTTTTTTCACAATTAACCCTTGTAAAATCTGTGCAATGTATTGGTTGGTTTGCCAAGATCATGAAATAAAGTGCAAAGATTTTTTCTATATTATATTTGCTTGGTTTCAAATATTTAGGGTATTCTGACTAGGCAGATATTTTGAAAAACCAAGATGCACATAAAATTAATTTCATTGTTCTAATCATGTATTTTATCGCACATTTTAAAGACTCTATCATATCTGGTACTTTATTGATGCTATCTTCTAGGACATGTATAAATTTTCATAGAATTTAATACATAGATTAGAAATTTGCACATTTAAAATATATAGGAATGGGTGGAGAGATACCTCAACAGTAAGAACAGTTGTTGCTCTTGTAGAGGACTGAGATCTGTTTTTCACTATACACATGGTGGCTCAAAACTCATAGTTCTAGTTTTAGTGCACACTTCTCATTTACTTGGGTACCACCTGGTCTTTGCATAATGCATATACATACAGTCAAGTCATGATAAGACATGCCTATGATCTCAGCAGTTGTAGGTAAAGGCATAAGAATGATAAGTTAAAAATTACCCTTAGCTACATACTGAGTTAAAGGTAGCCTTGGTTACATGAGACCCCATCTCTCCAATCCAAAAGCATAAAAAAATAAAAATAAAATACATAAGAAAATAAAAGTTAGCATAGTGCAAGGGCACAGCTATTGATGCTTTTGGAGTATGGAAAATTCCAGGAGATGTTATGAAATATTTTGTTGTCAAATGAAAAGAAAGGTTAATTATTTCGGTTATGTTATGGACTTGAGAAACTGAGAAAGGATTCCACTTAGGTGAAACATGAAGTACATGAAGAGACTCCTAAGATAAGTAGCAATGTGACTATGTCCAATTCAATTCTCAAAACTAAGAAGACAGATACTTCTCTGCAGGGTATGACTTGAATGTGGTGGTGTTTAATTTACAATTTTGTAGTGCTTAACAGACAGATTTCTCAACTAGATAGCGGCAGCACCAAGTGAGAATTCATACTTCTTCTAGTACTCTCCATTCCTCTCCCTCTTTTTTTTCTTTAAATCTGTTCTCCACATCCAAGGAGACTGGCTTCCATTTGGTAAAGATGGTGGTTAAAATCCAAGAAGCAAATGAGGCACAAAATATTGCTCCTACTGTGTTTTATTCATCTTCTTTCTTCCTCCCTTTGGACATCTGTGTTAATGGCTTTTTAGACCACTATGTTCATGCTATGGTAGAAAGACTTTGCAACTTTGCTGAGGAAAAAACAGAACAACCTCACAGAACAATAGGCTATGTATCCCAGAGACATTCAAAGCAGAAGGATTTGAGAGGAGATTTATTACAATTAAAGAGCAAATGTCAATTCAGAATTAAATCTGCAAATAGTTATGCATAAGTTAAGGACTCCTATGAGCACTTTCTTGGCTGACATCAAAATGCTGGATGAGTTTTTTTTGTTTGTTTTTTGTTTTTGTTTTTGTATTTGTTTGTTTGTTTGTTTGCCATATAGGGAGGATAGTTGTTATTTTTAGATGAACCATTTCCAACAATGTTCTCAATATCTTTTGTTTAAATAATGTTTTCATCAATATTCTATATAAATTTGTGGATTTATGTAACCCTTTTCAGTATATCTGTAAAAATCAGCCTTGAAAGTATCATTTTTGTAAGGGTATGTTCTTTTGTCTTTTCTTTTCATGTGTCAGGACCAGTAAGCCTGAAGCAAAATTGAGGGGTGGCACAGTTTATTATATTGAGAGAATGACCTCTCAGTAACAATTCTAAAGCCTCATTCAGCAGAACATTTTTGGTCTAAAGAAACAGAATCTGGCAAGTTCAGTCACACTAATATGTGAAAGACTTAATGTGTTAATTGTCTTTGGGGAATTTACATTTTAATAGAAAACTTACTAAAAAGAATAATGCATAACAGAACAATTAAAATTTGATCAGAAACATTAGACAGCAAATGTGTGTGTGTGTGTGTGTGTGTGTGTGTGTGTGTGTGTGTGTGTGTGTGTATTGGAATAGTAGGAGTGGTTATGGAGAGGAATTTTGAGTGATAAGTCACTGCAGTTCCTTGACAACATCCATGAGGCTAGCTCTGGCAAGTGATACTGTAGAAATGGATGATGCAGTGTGAGCTACTGAGGAAAAATAGTGTTGAGTAATTGTGTTTCATTTACTGAATCCCTGTATTACTCAAGAAAGACTCATTTCAGAAAGAAACAGTGCCACAGGCTTTTAAGAATGATAATAGCAGTTTACATTTATTGAGATTTACTATACAGACATTATACTAATAAGGTTAGATCTATTAACTAATTTAATCTTCACAGAAGTTGTATATGGAAATTGAAGCCTGCAGGGGTTAAGCAAGTTAATTAAGGTCATCAAGTTAGTAAATGCTAGAGCTAAGCAAGTATTGTGTTTACAATCTTAATAGCATACAGTGCTTTAGAGATCATTTAAGTACAAGGCAGTTGATGTATTTATTCCACATAGGGACAGTGACTTTCTTAAAATGTTGTAAGCTAATGGGAAGATTAAAATTTGTATTCAAGTCTGGTGGTTTTTAGTACTTTCCAATTACTCTATTCTTTTCTTTACATCTCTTTGTTTCTATGTTTTTGTCACAATGGAGGTTTATCACAACGGAGGTAGAAATTAGCAAGGATAAAAGGTGCAGCTTCTGTAAGTACAGGCGTAACTTTGATTAAGAGTTACCAACCATGTTTTAAGGCACAACACACAATGATTCCAATCAGTAGGTGTGATTTTTTAAAGATATGAGAGTTTACATGAAAGTGAAGATTAAATTAAAGTTTCAGGAAATACATGACATTTGCTTTGTGAAACTACTACCTTGTCTTTCCTTGCTTTAGTACAAAACAAACCTGTGTGATAAGCAGAAAGTAATGGTATTGAAGTTATTAGTATAACAAAGACATGAGTGGCAAAGGGAATAAAAGAGTAGAGTCAGTTTTGACAGAAAAGGAAAACAACAGCAAAGATGATGACTATGACGACCATGGCTGCAAAAATGACAAAAAGTACAATCATTATCTGGCAAATTCTTTACCAGTGAGTTTGATGAAAAACTGAGAGCCAACGTTATTCAAAGACCTTTAAGCTAGTTTGAGCATCAGTGAAGAACAGGACCAAGAGAGACTATAACTGAGTCTTGATAATATATTTTGATATAAAATCAAAACTTAACATCTTCATTGGTTGCTAAATCTTTAGAGCATGCAAACCTTTCTATATGTGATTATACCTGACAGAACTCTCTTTGTAGAGATATTTTCTACATTTTACAGGTATAGGCAATAAGAAACTATGTGACTACAAAACTCCAAGTGGCTTATTTAAATCTTTAACACTATTAACTGTCAGATGCAAAGGTTACCCCTTTTACTCCCCAAAATGCACAGGGACACTGACTTGATCCAATATTGAATCTAGGCCCTGCTACTCCTGGATTCTAGAAGGATTGCTTGTAGTTAGATAAAATCCAGCATTCCTTAACTTGTTAAACAGTATCACAGAGTCATTTTTCTTGCCTCTGACAGAGCATATATGACTATCCACATGACACATACCTGGGATAGCATATCAAAGCCCATGATTGCTTCTAGACTTCTTCAGCCTTTATTCACATATACTTAGTATACATCTCAAAGCATTCTACCTTGGCATTTCTCACCTCCTTAACTCTTCCCAATCTATGTTAGCTCCCATACTAATTGCAGTTCACAAGCTTCCATCCTCCTATGTATCTGTTTGTACTGGCTGGTTTTGTGTCAACTTGACACAAGCTGGAGTTATCACAGAGAAAGGAGTTTCAGTTGAGAAAATGACTTTATGAGATCCGGCTGTAAGGCATTTTCTCAATTAGTGATCAGGGGGGAGGGTCACTTGTAAGTGGTACCATCTGTGGGCTGGTAGTCTTGGGTTCTATAAGAAAGCCAGCTGAGAAAGCCAGGGGAAGCAAGCCAGTAAGCAGCATTCCTCCATGACCTCTGCATCTGCTCCTGCTCCTTGACCTGCTTGAGTTCCAGTCCTGACTTCCTTTTGTGATGAACAGCAGCATGGAAGTGTAAGCCGAATAAACCCTTTCCTCTCCAACTTGCTTCTTGGTCATGATGTTTGTGCAGGAATAGAAACCTTGACTAAGACAAATTGGTACCAGCTTAGTGGGGTATTCCTGTGACAACCTGACCGTGTTTTGGGGAGGACTGTGGAAGGACTTTGGAACTTTGGGCCAGTGTTAAGAGCTCTGTGGAATGTTTTGTAGGAGCTTGGAAGATAATGTTGAGAACAGTGCAGAAGACGGAGGCCTGGCTTGTGAAATTTCAAAGGGAAGATTAAAGACTTTTATCAGGGCTGTTGCTATTCTGACTATGAAGATTCTGTGGTTTAGGTTAGCTGGGGCTGAAGAAATTAGCTGTGATTAACAAGATACCAGAACTACTAAAGCAAAACCATTGCATTGCTGGGACTATTGATGCTGGTTAGCTGGAGCTAAGATGTTAGCAGTGATTAAGAAGAAACCAGCATCATTGTGGTGAAATCTTCTGAGAAGTATTTTCTGAGAGCACAGAAGCTGCATTCCAGAGATATCCAGGGTTGTACCTTGATCTGTGGCTGGACTTGATAATGTGTAAGAGCCACCCAGGTGGTACTGGTTTTCAAGGCATGAATGAGTCATAAAAGAGCAGCTGAGGCCTAGGCACTGTGAGAGGCCATGGAAGGCCATTGGTGAAAGTGCAGCCTCAGTTGTAATTGACAGCCCAGGGGTCATGCAAAGGAGGTGAGGCTTGGCACCATGAAGAGATCCTATGAGAGGCTATTGGTAAACCTAGTTGCAGTGGAAGACAGCAGTGTTTTGGAGATGCCAGTACCATGAGATTACCACCAAGATCAGCAACAGCAGTAGAGTACAGGTATCTGGAGCCTAGAAGACAAGGTGTGTGCTACAAAGGGCAGAGCTGGAGAAGCCCTTGGAGGAATACAGAAGATTGTGAGTGGATCCCAGACATTGGACGGCTGGAGTTTGATTTTGCTTTTGATTGTGACTGTGGCCTGATATTTTTCCCTCTTGAAGAAAGAAGGTATTTTAGTGGAGGCCACAGTTAAGCAACTTTGAATTTTTAAAAGACGTTGAATTTTAAGATATTGGATGTTTAAAAGGACTGAAATGTTAATATGTAAAAATTTGCAAAGACTGTGGGACTTTTAAAGTTATTTAGATTTGGGGGATCAATAAGGAAGTAAGGGTCAAGGCTTACTGGTGATGTGTTTTGTGTGTCAAGTTGACAAGGGTTCAATTGTACTGGCTAGTTTTGTGTGTCAACTTGACACAAGCTGGAGTTATCACAGAGAACGGAGTTTCAGTTGAGAAAATGCCCCATGAGATCCAGCTGTAAGGCATTTTCTCAATTAGTGATCAAGGGGAGGAGGGCCCTTTGTGAGTGGTACCATCTGTGGGCTGGTAGTCGTGGTCCCTATAAGAAAGCAGGCTGAGCAAGCCAGGAGAAGCAAGCCAGTAAGCACCATTCCTCCATGGCCTCTGCATCAGCTCCCGCTCCTTAACCTGCTTGAGTTCCAGTCCTAACTTCCTTTGGTGATGAACATCAGCATGGAAATGTAAGCTGAATAAACCCTTTCCTCCCCAACTTGCATCTTGGTCAGGATGTTTGTGCAGGAATAGAAACCCTGACTAAGACACTGTTTACTCTTAAAGGCAAGGTATTTACCCCTGCCCTTGTTACTCTCCCTTTTCTTGAACACAGCCCTTGGTCTGTCTCTTGGCCACTATGCAAGTGTCTCTGCCTCTTGACCCCTAAGGCCTCTTGCATCCTCACCCCTCTAACACCCATTAGGCCAGTCTATAGGATCTTTGGTGTAACTCTCTGTCCCTTGGCCTTCCCTCCTCCCTGCCTTATGGCATGTAGGATCCTCCTACTCTCTCTAGGCCCCTCACTTTGCATCTAAGCTCCTCTGCCTGCTTCTTGGCCCCATGCCTTGCCCTCTCTGCCCTGCCTTTTAGAACATTGATCTACCCCTAGACCCCTCTGCCTGCCTCTAGGTCCCGTGGGCTGCTTCTTGGTCCCAGGCACTGTGCCACCTGCCTGCCTCTCTGCCCCTCAGCCTGCCTCTCTGTCTCTAGGGGACTTGCTCCCTTAAGGTATGCCCCTTAGCATACCTCTAGGTCTGTTGGTTTGCCTCATTGTCCCTTGGCCTGCTACTTTTCCCCCAGTCCCACCCTGCTTTGCCACTTGTTTGTACCTAGGCCCTTTGTACTCTCTCTAGGCCCCTGGGCCTGCCTCTAGGTTCCCCTGCCTTCCTCTTGGCTGCATGGCCTGCTCCTCTGTTCCAAGACTCTGCCCCTCTGCCATTCAGCTTGACTCTCTTCCCCTTGACCTGTCACTAGGCCCATTGGCCCTTCAATCTGCCCATCTGCTGGCTTTTTGGACCCTTGGACTGCATCTTATCTCCTCAGACTACCTTTGGGTCCCTAGGCCTGCTCTTAGACATCACTGAGACTTGTGCTTCTTCACCTAGGCCTGTCCATCAGCCCATCTGCCAGCCCCTTGATCTGCCTCTTGGCCCCTCTGCATACCTCTCTGCTTCTCACATTATTACACCTCACACCATCAGGCCCTCAAACTGTTCCTAGCCCAATCTCTAGGCCTGTTAGTCTCCATCTTGGAGCACTAGACAGCCTTTAGGATCCTTGGCTAGCCTCTTGGCAGATTGGTCTGTCTCTCTGTCCCTTCTTGCCAGACTTCGTGACTCTTGGCACTATGTTCTGACTTAGGCCCCTCTGCCTGCCTCTCTGCTTTGGTCCCGTTGGCCTGCTTCTCAGGCTCTTTTACCATTAGCTCCTCCTACTTCTCCTCCTCCTCAGCCCACCTCTAGACCTGTTGGTTGGTCTGTATCCCTGCCCCTTGGCCTGTCCCTCCTGCCTGTCTCTTGGCCTCTTGTTCTACCTCTTGGCCCTTTGATCATTATATTGTCCCCTTGGTCTATATCTTGTCCTCTTGGCCTACTTCTTGGCCTCTCTGCCTGTCTCTCTGCCTCTTGCACCAATATCGCACACATAAGTCTACCCCTTGGCACAACTCTAAATCTGATGGTCTACCTCTCTGTCTCTTGTCCTTCCTTTCCTCCCTGCCTCTCGGCATCTCTGCATGTCGCTAGGCCACTTGTAAGCTTTATAGGGCCCCAGGCTTGCCTCAAGTCACCTCTACCTTCCTCTTAGTCCCTTAGCCTGCTACTCTGCCCTTAGACCTCTAGTTGCCTGGCCACCTGGGCCTGCTGCTCTGCCTCTCAACCTTTTCCTAGTCCCCTTGGCATCTTGGTCTGCCCATTGGCTGGCCTCTTGGACCCTTAACCTGTATCTTGGCTCCAAACCTGCTGCTAGGCCCCTTGGCTTGCACTTAGGACTGACTTTAAGCTTTTCAGTTGGCCCCTCAGCCTGCCACTAGGTCCATTGCCATGGCGTTTGGTCTGCCTCTTGGCCTCTCTACATGTCTCTCTGCCTCTTGCACCCTTGGCCTCTCCCATACTAGGCTTCTCAAAATGTCCCATGCCCCACCTCTAGGCCAGTTGGTATCCCTCTTGGAGCATCTGCCTGCCCTTAGGCCCACCTTTAGGCCCAAAAGTCTATCTCTGTGTCCTGTGGCTTGCCCCTCCTTCCTGCCACTTGGTATCTCAGTCTGACCTAGGACCCAATGCCTGGTTCTCTGTCTCTCTGTCCCTTAGCCTGCATTGGGGCTCTTGCATCATTGATTCCTCAAACTCTCCTTGGCCCACCTCTAGGTCCATTGGCCTGCCTTTCTGTCCCTTGGCCTGCCCCTCCTGATGTCACTTGGCCTGTTGGACTGCCCTTTTGTCCCTTGGTCTGTATATTATCCCCTTGAACTGCTTCTTGACCTGCTTCTTGACCTCACAATCACTGCTACTAGGCCTGCCTCTAGACCTGTTGTTCTGCCTCTCTGTCACTTGGCCTGCCCCTCCTCCCTGACTCTTGGAAACTCTTCGAACCCTAGGCCCTTTTGCCTGCCTCTCTGTCACATGGTCCCTCAAATGGCCTCTCGGTCCACCTCTAGAACAATTGGTCTGTCTGTCCATCCATTGGCCTGATCCTCCTCCCCACCACTTTGCATCCTGTTCTGCTTCTAGACCTCTCTGGCTAACTCTTGGTCCCTCAAGCTGCTTCTTGTTTTGAGGACCTTTGTCCCTTCTGTTTGCCTTTCTGCCCCTTTGCATGCCTCTCTGCCTCTAGGCCCCTCACCCAGTAAACCCCCCTCGGCCCACCTCTAGGCCCATTGGTCTGCCTCTTTGTCACTTGGCCTGCCTCTCTTCCCTGGCTCTTGGCTGCTCTGTCTGCCTCTAGGCCCATGGCACTATCTCTAGACCATGGGCCTGTGTCTAGTCTCCACTCCCTGCATCTTGGCCTCTTGGCCTGCCTATCTGTGGCTAGGCCCCTAGTCACCTCATACACTGGGCTTGCCCCTATATCCCTCAGCCTGACTCTCTGCCCCTAGGCCTTCCCCTAGGCCCATTGTTCTCTTACTCTGCCTATTCACAGTCTTTTTGGCCTTTTGTCCAGTCTCTAGACTCCCCTGACTATCTCTAGGCTCCTCAGCCTGCGCTTAGGCCTGTGCTTACTCTTGCCGCTCTATCACTTATCCCATTGGCCTGCCCCTTGGTCTGCTTCTTGGCACTTCTCCCTTCCTCTCTGCCTCTCACATACTTGACCCCTCACATCCCTGGCCTCTCCCAACCTAAGCCTCTCCAACAGCCCCTTGCCCAACCTCTAAGCCTGTTCGTCTCCCTCTTGGAGTAGCTGACTGACCCTAGGCCCCTAAGCCCACCTCTAGACATGTTGATCTGTCTCTCTGTCTCTTGGTTTGTTCCTTCTCCCTGCCTCTTGGCACCATGGTCTGCCCTAGGCCTTACTGCCTGACTCTAATCGTGTTGGGCCTTTTGCCTACCTCTCTGACTCTTGTCTACTTGAGCCCTCAAATTACTTCTAGGCCCACCTCTAGGCCCATTGGTCTGCCATTCTGTCCCTTGGCCTGTGTCTCTTCCTTTGTCTACTCCTAGGCCACTTGTACTATCCCTAAGTCCCTGAGCCTGCCACTATGTTCCTCTGCCTGCCTATTGTCCCCTTGGCCTGCCCCTCTGCCCCTCTACCCCTAGTTCCCTGGTGCCCTGTGCCTGCCTCTACCACTCAGCCTGTCTGTCCCTCAGATTTTCCCTAGGCCCATTGACCTACTGTGTGCTCATCTGTTGGCCTCTTGGACCCTTGCCCTGCCTTTGATGTACTCTGCCTACCTCTAGGCCCCTAGACCTGCTCTTAAGCCTCCCCTTAGGCATGCTCCTCCTCCCCTAGGCCTGTACCTTGACCCATCTGCCTGCCCCTTGGTCTGCCTCTTGCCCCTTCTACATGCCTCTCTGCCTCTCTCACTACTGCCTTTTGTACCTTCAGGCTCTCAAACTGCCCCTTGCCCCAACTCTAGGCCTGTTGGCCTCCCTCTTGGAGCACCAAACTGCCCCTAGGACCGTTGATCTTCCTCTAGGCCCATTGATCTGCTTCTTTGTCCCTTGGCTTGCCAGTCTTCCTTGCCCCTTGGCTCCTCTGTCTGCCTTAGGCTCCTCTGTCCGCTTCTATTCTTCTAGGACCCTTGGCTCCTGGTCCTCTCGGCATCTGCCCCCCTTGGCTTGCTTCTCTGCCCCATAACCCCTTGGACTTCCTTTAGGCCCGCCCTTCATTTTGCCACTTGGCCACTCCGTCTATCCCTCTACCTGTCTCTTGTCCCCTCAGGATTCCTTTTGATCTCTCAGCCTGCCCTGGGGTCTGCCACTCAAGAGGCTCCTCAGACCCTTGGCCCGCCCCTACCCCTACCCCTCTGTCTGCCCTTCGGCCCCCTTTGCCTGACAATTTGGCACATTCGACCTCTCAAACTGCACCACAACCCATCTCTAGGACCATCTGCCTCTATGTATGTTCCTTGACCTGCCCACCCTCCCCACCTCTTGGCACCTCTGTCTGCCCTTAGGCACCTCTGCCTGCCTCTTGATACCTTGGCCTGCCACTTGGCTCCAGACCCTGCTGTCTTTTGGCCTGCCTCTCTGCCTTTCTACCTCTAGGCCCCTCAGAGTGTCCATGGGGCCCTGGGACCAACTCTAGGCCTATTGGTCTGCCTCTTTATTCCTTGGCCTGCTCCTCCTCATGGCCTCCTGACTGCTTGGTCTGACTCTTGGCCCAATGGTCTGTACCTCATCCACTGGTCTTCTTTGTCCCTCTGCCTGGCTCTCTGACTCTTGTACCCTCCTTACCCTCAAACTGCCAGTCTGCCAACCATTAGGCACATTGCTCTGCCTATTTGCCCTTTGACCTGTGCTCCCTCCCTGCCTCTTGATACCTCAGTTTTTCCAAAGGCCCCTCTGCCTGCTTCTCGGCCACTGGGGCTGCCTCTTACATCTCCTTGGCCTCCCTCTCTCCCTTTTGTATTACTGACCCCTCAAACTGCCTCTTGGCTCACATCTAGGCCTGTTGGTCTGCCTCTCTGTCCCTTGGCCTGTCTCTGCTCCCTTCTTCTTGACACCTTGATTTGCCCGTTGGCCACTAGGTCTGTCCCTCAGCAGTCCACTTGGTCCCTCGGCCTGCCTCTTGGCCCTTTGGCCCCTCTCTCTCTCTCTGCCTCTTGGCCTTTGAAAGGCCCCCTCAGCCATTCAGTCCTTCAGCACAGTTCTAGGCCCTTGGTCTGTCTCTCTGTTCTTTGGACTTGCTCTCCTCCCTGCCTTTTGGACTGTTGTTTTGCCGCTTGGCCCCTTGGTCTGCACCTTGTCTACTTGGGCTGCTTCTTGGCCTCTGTGCCTGCCTCTTGGCCCTGTGGCCTTCTCTCTGCCTCTTGTACCTTCAGATGAAGGGGAAACCTCTGGTTTCTTTGGAAAAGCAGTTACATCAGTTAGTGTTTTGCTGTGACAAAGGTGAAGGGGTATTTTCCTGTAGCTGACACAGGTGAGAGGATATTTCCTGAGTCAGACTTGAGAAAGGACAAGTGATAACCCTCATGAATTGGTTCACCTTATGTTGTGTTTTTGAGCTCCATTTCTCATGACTCCATAGAAAGAAATGTACCAAAAAAATTTCTGGTGGGGTTCTGGCAGCTTGTGTATGTTTTATTAAATTTATTTATTCACATTCCAAATGTTGCCCCTCTTTCTGGTCCCTACCTCCCCAAGTTCTTCATATTCTCCCTCCACTTTGCTTCTGAGAGGGTGCTCCCTCACCCAGCCTCCCATCCCCATCAGCATCACCTTCCCATGGGGCATCAAGTTTCTATAGCATTAAGCACATTCTCTCCCACGGAGGGCAGAAAAGGCAGTCCTCTGTTACACATGTGGCAGGGAAAATGGACTGGCCCATTTATGCTGTTTGGTTGTTGGCTTAGACGCTGGGAGCTCTGAGGGCTCCAGGTTAGTTGATGTTATTCTTCCTATGGGATTTCAATCTCCTTCAGCTCCTTCAGTCTTTCCCCTAACTCTTCCATAGGGGTCTCGAACCTCAATCTAATAGTAGGCTTAAAGTATATGCATTTGTCTCAGTTGGTTGCTGGTAGAACTTCTCAGAGGACAGCCATGCTAGGCTCCTGTGTTCAAAACATGACACCAGTAATAGTGTCAGGGATTGGTGCCTACTTGTGGGATGGATCCCAAGTTGGACTGGTCCTTGGATGGTCTTGCCTTCAGTCTCTGCTCCATTTTTGTTCCTGCTTTCCTTTAGACAGGAACAATTCTGGATCAAAAATTTTGATGTTGTGTGGGTGGACCCATGCCTCAACTAGGGTCATGTCTATTTCCCTACTATTGGACATTTCAGTTAATATCATCCCTATTGATTCCTGGGAGCCTCTTATACCCCAGGTCTCTGGTCCTTTGTAGTGGTTCCTCCACCCCTACCCCACACTCCTTCATATTTCCATTCATTCTCCTGTCCCTCTGGTGTTCTCTCCTGTCTTACCACATACCTGATCCTGCCCTCATTTCCCCCTTCTCCTTCCTACCCACATCTCTCTATCCCACAGTCTCCCATGATTATTTTATTCCCCCTTCTGAGTTAGTTTGCAATATCCACATTTGGGCCTTCCTTCTTTTTACCTTACTCAGGATGATATTTTCTACTTTCATCCATTCACCTGCAAATTTCATGATGTCTTCATTTTTAATATTTCAATAGTATCTCATTGTGTAAATGAACCACATTTTCTGTACTGGAAAGTGTGTATTCTACCAAACAGTAGTTTATTATCAGAGACTCAAATTAATGACACAAATAAATGGTGTTAACATAGAAGGTTTGGTAGATACAGGAGCTGATGTTAGTTAGTATACTTTCCCAAAAGTCTTGGAATCCAGATTGGCCACTTCAGAAGGTTTACACACAATTTAAAGGAATTGGTAAGTTATCATGAATAAGACAAAGTGTCCAATAGATTACATGTATTAGTCCAGAAGGACAGAGAAGTTGAAACTATATGTAGCTGACATACTCGTAAACATATGTGGGCAAGATATTTTACAATGGGGTACTCAATATATCTACAATCCTAGTGAAAGCAAATAAGGAAATTATAGATGATATGGTTAATGCCTCTGGGGACAGTATTGATGAAGCTGTGCCCATAGTAAAAAACAAACAAAAAAAAAGAAAAAAGAAAAAAAAGAAAAAAAAGTACATCACAGGGATTGAGTTTCTAAATTTAATTAAAGTGGCCACTGTTGACATACCATGTAGCCCATAACAAAAGAAAAGAACATTGCAGGCTCTTTAGGAACTGGTAGAAGAGCAGCTGGAGGCTCAACATATAGAAGAGTCTACAAGCCCATGGAATTACCCTGGGTTTGTTGTACAAAAAGAAATCAGGCAAATGGAGGATGATAATGGATTTAAGAGTAATTAACAAAATAATTCAACCAATGTGTCCTTTACATCCTTGACCTCCTTTATCGTCTTTGTTACTGAGATCATGGCCTATAATAGTTGACTTGAAAGACTGTTTTGTCTCAATGCCCTTGCATTCGCAATATAGGAAAAGGTTTGCTTTCTCAGTACCTAATTTGAATAATAGTCATCCACTGAGGAGATACCACTGGAAGGTACTTCCAAAAGGAATGTAAAATAGCCCAATTTTATGTCAGTATTTTGTGCAACCAAACTCTGTTATCTGCTGATAGTAATCATAAGAGAACCAAAAGAAATGACATCTGGCGGATGGATGATTTCTACCATGTACTCAGGGTTTCTATTTGCAACTGCTTTAAGTTCTGAAAGCCCTTAGTGTAATTACACATTTATTGGAAAAAATGGCAATATGGGGATACTTGCACAAATTAAAACTGACAATTCTCCCACATATGTATCCAATAAGATGAAGCAATTGTTTGCACATTTCAATGTAAAACATATTACTGGTATACCACATAATCCCAAAGAACAAGCAGTTATGGAAAGAGCCAATAGTACCTTAAAAGAGATGCTTATTAAACAAAAGGGAGAGTGAACCCCCCAATGACACACTAAATAATGCTTTGTTAATTCTCAAATTTCTTAACATTGGTGAAAATGGAATAACAGCAGCTGGGAGATACTGACTAGGTTATCAGAAAAAAAAATCTGAGGAACTAGGTCAACCAATATGCTCTAAGGATGTGTTGGAATTAGAATGGAAACCTGTAATAGTTTTAAGATGGGACATGGTTATGTTTATGCATCTACAGGGAATTAAAAACGTATATAAAGATTAGAACTTATAAAGATTAGAATGGACAAGAGAAAACCTCATCACCTGAGACATATACATCTTCCCAAAACAAAGTCTAGGTGATTCACAAACTCAATTCACAGATTCAGTTAGTGATATCTCCAAAAATTGCATGCACATCAACTTCAAAAGGTCTAGCTCAAATGATCAATGACACAGAAGCCGGGTAAAAACAGAGACAGTACAATATATAGACTGGACAGACATTATAGAGAATGGATAAACACAAAGACTGGGAAATAAATGCTACAGCTAGCTTTTTTCATACTATCCATTATATTTTGGTTAAGGCTCAAAAACACAAATTGTTCACCACAATTCAACAGGGAGCAAACATATCAAGCCCAGACACTATTGTGGATGCCAAGAAGAGCTTGCCAAAAGAAGCCTGATATAGCTGTCTCCTAAGAGGCTCTGCCAGAGTCTTATGAATACAGAGACAGCCAACAATTAGACTGAGCTCAGGATCCCCAATGGAGGAGTTAGAGAAAGGCTGAAGGAGCTGAAGTGGTTTACAACCCCATAGGAAGAACAACAATATCAACCAACCTGATCCCTCAGAACTCCCAGGGACTAAGCCACCAACCAAAGTGTACACATGGAGGGACTCATGGCTACAAATGTAGCAGAGGATGGCCTTGTCAGGTATCAATGTGAGGAGAGGTCCTTGGTCCTATGAAGGCTCGAAAGATGCCCTAGTGTAGGGGAATTCGAGAGTGGGGAGGAAGGAGGGGGTGGGTGGCTGGAGGAACACCCTCATAGAAGCAAGAGGAGGGTAGATGGGATAAGGAGTTTCTTGGAGGGGGAGAGACTGGGAAAGAGGATAACATTTGAAATGTAAATAAAGAAAATATCCAAAATATAAAAATAATAAGAAGACCATTGTCTCAATCCCTTAAGTTGGGCAGAATCATTTTGGTCTCATGATATTTTATGGTTGCTGTCATTTAGGGTAGAATGTTGTTATTGGTTATGATCATGGATTGATAGAAATTTAAAATTGTTTAGTTTAATTATTGTATATTAATAGAAATTTAAAGTTTTTGTTCAATTATTGCATAATGATAAAAGTTTGTTTTTTCTTTAATTATTAGAAATTTAAAATAAATAATTATTTTAAAATAATTAAAAATAATTAAAATATTGATAGAAATTATTGCATATTAATAAATGTAATATTTTGCTTAATTATTTTATATTAATATAAATTTGAAAGCATTTTATTTAATTATTGTTTTTTAAATATTTTTATTGGTTATTTTATTTATTTACATTTCAAAAGTTATCCCTCTTCCAGGTTTCCTCTCTATAAACTCCCATCCCACCCCCTCACCCCTGCCTCCACAAGGGCGCTCCCCCACATCACACTCCCTCCTGCCCCACCACTCTAGCACTTCCCTACACTGGGGCATCAAGCCTTCATAGGACAAAGGGCCTCCCCTCCCTTTGATGCCAGATAAGGCCATCCTCTGCTACATATGCAGTTGGAGTGATGGGTCCTCTATGTGTATTCTTTGGTTGGTGGTTTATTCCCTGGGATCTCTGAGTGGGTCTGGTTGGTTGATATTGTTGTTGTTCCTATGGGGTTGCAAACCCCTTCAGCTCCTTCAGTCCTTCCCCTAAGTCCCCAGTGGGGTCCTCCCTCCTCAATCCAATTGTTGGTTTTAAGAGTCCACATCTGTCTAGGTCAGGCTCTGGCTGAGCCTCTCAATAGACACCCATATCAGCTTCCTATCAGAAAGCACTTCTTGGAAACAGAAACAGCGTCTGCAGATGGGGACCTTTCCTTCAGTGTCTACTTCACCCTTTCCCCCCATATTTCCTTTAGCCAGGAGCAACTCTGGGTTAAAATATTGAGAAGGGTGGGTGGCCCCATTCCTCAACCAGGGGCTGTGCCTAACCTCTGGATATAGTCTCTACAGGTTCTCTCCTTTGTTGTGTATTATTTCAGTTACTGTCATCCCCATTGGGTCCTGGGAGCCTTTTGCTTTCCTGGTGCCTGGAACTTTCTGTTGTCTTCCCCCAGTGCCCTATAACACATTGCTACATACCTCTGTTCAATTTCCTGACCCTTTGTACATCTCCCCCATCTCCTCCCACACCTGATCCTGTCCCCCCTATTGTCATCTCCCCCTCCTCTCTTCCTCTTAAGTCCTGCCCACACTCTACCTCCCATGATTATTTTGTTACTCCTTCTAAGTAGGACTGAGGCATCCACACTTTAGTCTTCCTTCTTCTTGACCTTCATATGGTCTGTAAATTGTATCATGGATATTCCAAATTACTTAATGTTTTTATTTAATTATTTTATATTGATAGAAATTTAAGGTTTTTGTTTAATTATTGTGTATTGATAGAAATTTAAGTTTGATTTGTTAGACTATTGTTTGACAATATTACACATAACCCTTTTATTTAAAATTTGATGGTACTTGTAATTATTTCTACTGTGTATATACTGACAATGTTATTTTAGAGGAAAATTCTCAAACAGAAAGCGGGATATGAAGTGGGAACTTCTGGTATCCTTGGAAAGACAGTTGTGTCAGATAGTATGTTGCTAGCGTAGACATGTAAATCGGTGTTTTCTTGATGCAGACACAGGTAAAAGGATGTTTTGCTAAATCGAACACATGAAAGGATGGATGATGTTAGGAAGGAATTTAAATATAACTCAACAGACAGTGGACAATACTGGATGGCATAGGTACACATTGCCATTTCTTAGTCATCATTGTTTGCCCGACTTCATAGAAAGAAGCACACCAAAAATCTTCTGGTGGTGTTCTGGTAGCTTCTCATTGCCTTGGCGGCCTCAGGCCAATTGGCAGAATGATGTAAGCTGATACAAACTCACATGGATTTTTGCTAAGACAGACTCATGGTGTTTTGCTAAGACAGTACCCATGGAAGGACAAGTAATGTTTGGAGGAAGTATAAATAGGACTCAAAGGACAGTGAATTTGGGCTTGCATAGCTAGCCTTGCTATTCATTGTTGCTCTTGAGTTATTGCATATCTTCAGTGTTGAGAGAGGCATGGCAGAGAACTTCTCCTGGTGTCCTTGCTTTTCCTGGTCACCCCTCTGACTCATCCTGATTCTGAGGAGGCCTGAGTGTTTGTGCTGAGTTCTGCCACCTCTGCTAACTCCTGTTTGCTATCCCGACACTACTGAACTTCACTGCTGACAATGCAGATTTGATTTGTTCTGAGGAACTATTTCTAAACACGTTCCCTTCCCCATACTCCAATATCCTTTCTTTTTCATTAGCTCTGGTGGGCGGTGGGCTAGAAGGGAGGTTAAAGCAGTTAAGAACCTTTAATAAAAGTAGAATTTGAAAAACAACAGCCAACAGAAGATAGTAATTGTTTTAGTTTTATGTAAGTAGCATGTATTTCCTTATGAAGGTTTTTGCTGATTGGGACTTCTATACTTCCATACTTATTAGAATCGTCTTGTCAATTTGCACAAACTCTATCCTTGGGAATTCATTTGAATTGCATTAAATTCATAGATAATTTTTGATAGAGTCAATAATATTAAAATATTAAGTCTTACTATCAATGGACTAGGTGTAATTTTATGTTTCCCATTTGATAAATACATTAGCATAGACAATAGACTGATAGAAAAAGGCCTCCAGAACATATCAGAAATCATCAAGGCTGCCTCTTCTATCAACTATATGCACCCTAGACACTCCGAATAGGCTTAGGGCTAGTGACACTTTGGTATTTGTCTTCTGAGTTCCATTTACATGTTCTGTGGCTGTGGCTATGCTTTGAATGAACCCAGATACTGCTCATGTGTTATGTAGTTGTGTATTATACAATACTAACAAAGTAAAGGTTGAAGCTCCTGGAAAAAAACCCTGCAACACAGCATTAAATAGTGGAGCCTGTGTATTGTATCTTAACAGGAATACAAGAAAAACTGAGTAACCATAGTTATTCCCAAAGTTTCCCAGAAGTTTTATTGCAATCAGCAGTTAACCTAGACAACTGGACCAAGATGTTAGTGTTTTACTATCGTGATTGGGCACCCTGACAAAAAGTAACTTTTATAGGAAAGTTTACATTTATTTTACATTTCCATATTGCAGTTCATCATCAAAGAAAATCAGGGCAGGAATTTTAAAAGAGAAGGAATTGGGTGGAGGCAGCAGCTGATGCAAAGACCATGAAGGAGTGGTGCTTGCCTACTGTTTTGCTCCTCATGACTGCTGAAACTTTATTATAGCACATGGGTAGCCACACCCACAATGGCCTTGGTGTTCCCATATCAATCACTAATTTTAAAATATGCCAGTCACTACCCCCCAAGCCACTGCCTACCAATTTTCCTGAAAGCACACCCAATGGTAGGCTGCACCCCACTTCTGTACCCCCCTTCTCATACCATAAATCTGCTTGCATTTTTGGTAGCCTCATAGCACCAGGCATACCAGGTTAACCCCTCTGCCCCCAATACCCCAAAATGTGCCCCAAAGAACTCAAACAACAGTATATTGTATACCATACCCTATGCTGCATTTCCTATACCACAACTTTTCTTATATTTAATTGGTCTTCTGGCAAGAGGGACAATCAGGTAAGACCTTGCACCAAACCCTTGCCCAAAATACACCCCTAAAACACACCCATCAATATTAAAGTGCATCCTACACCCTGACCTCCATTTTCCTGCTCATAAACCATCTGGCTTTCTTGGAAGCCTACCAGCATCAAGGACCCCATGCTGGCACTAGGGACCCCAGAGGCAAAATTAGCATCTAAAACCCCAGAGGCCTGTCAAGCTATCAAAACCCCAAGAGAGACATCCAACTGGACCTGAAGACTAGCTAGTCCACAGAATGAAGGCCATTCAGGTTATCAGATAGCAAGGGAACAAAAATCAAAGGGGAAATACCAAAAACACACATCCAAAAAAGATAAACTCAGAATCAGCATCTAGATGTGTAATCACTCCAAAACCCAAATGCCTGGAGGCCACCATTAAAACCCCATCAACAAAAGCCAAGGCAATAGCAGTGAGAGCACAGCTACCCTACCTCAGCAAGCCTCAGGTACACTAGCACAGTTGAAGCACAAGAAGAGGATTTCAAATCCAATATGATGAACACAATGGAGGCCTTTAAACAGAAAATGAATAAATCCCTTAATGAAATTCAAGATAATACCATTAAGCAGGTGAAGGAAATAAATAAAATAAAAGTGTGCAATTATTGAATAGGGAAATAGATGCAATAAAGAAAGCACAAATTGGGGGAATCCTGGAGATAGAAAACTAGGGAAGAGAAGAGGACCCACAGACATAAGCATCAACAAAATACAAGAGATAGAAGAGAGAACCTTCCCGTAGTAGATAGAATAGAATAAAGTCAATACATTTGTCAAGGAAAATGTTAAATCAAAAAAGTTCCTGACAGAAAACATCCAAGGAATCAGGGACACTATGAAAATTACAAACCAATGAATAATAGGAATAGAAAAAGAAGATTCCTGCTTAAAATGTCCAGAAAATGTTTTAAACAAAATCAGAGAAGAAAATTTCCATAACCTAAACAGATGCTTATAAACAAACAAGAAGCTTATAGAACACAAAATAGATTGGATCATAAAAGAAAATCCTACTCCAAATAATAATTTTAAAACACTATATGCAGTGCATAACAAAAATATTAAATGCTGCAGGAGGAAAAGACCAAATAACATATAAAGGCAGGATTATCAGATTTCTCAGCAGAGACTCTAACAGCCAGAACATCTTGGGAAGATGTCTTCCACTTCCTAAGAGACCAGAGATGTCAGCCAAGACTATGATACCTGGGAATACTTTCAATCACCATAGATGAGGAAAACAAGATCTTCCATGAGAAAACCAATTTTAAGCAGTATCTATCCATAAATCAAGCCCTACAGAGCAAGTAAAACTCCAAGGGGAAGGAATAAACTAAAGTTAACCAAGACAACACAAGAAATAAATAATTCTACACCAGCAAACCTAAAAGAAGGGAAACACACACACACACACACACACACACACACACACACACACACACACACACACACACCTTTACCACTGTAAAAATAACTGGAACTAACAATCATTGGTCATTAATATCTCTCAACACCAAGGGACTCAATTTCTCAATTAAAGACATAGGCTAGCAGAGTGAATACAAAACAGGATCCATTATTTTGCTGCATACAAGAATATAAGAAACACATATCAGCAACAGATAAACATGACCTCAGAGTAAAGCATTTGGAAAAAGGTTTTCGAAATGAATAGACCCAAGAAGCAAGCTGGAGTAGCCATTCTAATACCTAAGAAAATGGACTTTCAACAAAAAGCAATCAAAAGAGATGGGGAGGGAAACTTTATACTCATCAAAGAAAAAAGTCTACCAAGATGAATTCTCAATTCTTAATATCTATGCCACCAATGCAAGGGTAATTAGATTCTTAAAAGAAACATCACTAAATCTTAAATCACAGATCGAACCCAAAATATTAACATTGGTAGATTAAATATGACCCTCTTATCAACACACAGGTCATCCAGATAGACACTGAACAAATAATGGAGCTTACAGACATTATGACTCTAAATGACCTAACAGACCTCTACAGAATATTTTACCCAGACAGAAAAGAGTATACCTTCCTCTCAGCTCCTCAGGGAACCTTCTCTAAAACTGATCATATACTCAGACACAAAGTAAGTCTCAAGAGATGGAAAAAATTGAAATCATCCTCTTTATCTTATCTCATAACAGTAGATTAAATCTAGATTTCACAAACAACATAAACAAAAGAAATACAACTAATTCATGGAAACTGAAGAATTTTCTACTGGGTCAGGGAAGAAATAAAGAAAGTAAAGATTACCTAGAAGTCTATGAAAAGGAACACAAACATTCCCACCTTATGGGATAAAATGAAAGCTGTGCTAAGAGAAAAGTTATTAGCATTAAGTGCCTTTATAAAGAAATTAGAGAGTTCTCATACTAATGAATTAAAAGAACATCTGAAAGGTCTAGAATAAAAAGAAGCAAATATACAAAAGATTAATAGACATCAGGAAATGAAATATTCAATCTTGGATAGAAATCAATAAATTAGAAATAAAGTAAATAATACAAAGAATCAAAAAAAGCAAGAATTGGTTTTCATAGAAAATCAACAAGATATACAAACCCTTAACCAAACTAGCAGAGAGAATATATAAATTAACAAAATCAGAAGTGAAAAAGACACATAAGGAGAGATACCAAGGAATTCCAAAGAATCATTAGGTCACACTTCAAAAACATACATTTCACAAAATTTGATAATGTGAAATAAATGGTTGGTTTTCTTGATAGATATCACTTAGCAATGCTAAATCAATATCAGGTAAATATGTATATAGGCCTATAACCCTTGTACTGGCTAGTTTTGTGTGTCAACTTAACACAAGCTGGAGTTATCACAGAGAAAGGAGCTTCAGGTGAGAAAATGCCTCCATGAGATCTAGCTGTAAAGCATTTTCTCAATTAGTGATCAAGAAGGGAGGCCCCTTGTGAGTGGTACCATCTGTGGGCTGGTAGTCTTGGGATATATAACAGAACAAGATGAGCAAGCCAGGAGAAGCAAACCGGCAAGAAACATCCCTCCATGGCCTCTACATCAGCTCCTGCTTCCTGACCTGCTTGAGTTCCAGTCCTGACATCCTTTAGTAATGAACAGCAACGTGGAAGAGTAAGCTGAATAAACCCTTTCCTCCACAACTTGCTTCTTGTTCAGGAATAGAAACCCTGACTAAGACAAATTGGTACCAGCAAAGTGGGGTATTCCTGTGACAACCTGACCGTGTTTTGGGGGAGGACTGTGGAACTTTGGGCTAGAAGAGCCATTGGGATGTTAAAAGCTCTGTGGGGTTTCTGTATGAGCTTGGAAGATAATGGTGCAGAAGATAGAGACCTGGCTCAGGATGATATTTTCAAGTTCCATCCATTTGCCTGCAAATTTCATGAAGTCATTGTTTTTAATAGCTGAGTAGTACTCCATTGTGTAGATGTACCACATTTTCTGTATCCATTCCTCTGATGAGGGACATCTGGGTTGTTTCCAGCTTCTGGCTATTATAAATATGGCTGCTATGAACATGGTGGAGCATGTGTCT
>CM052722.1:64149093-64233832 GCA_028551405.1 Uromys caudimaculatus
CGGGGGGTCGGGGGGGTGGGGGGGTGGGAGGTGGAATTCCCTCCTAGAGGCGGGTTGGGGAGGGGATGGGGGGTATACAAAGAGGAGACTCAGAAAAGGGGAAACATTGGAAATGTATATAAAGTATCAAAAATAAAAAAGGAGGAAAAAAAAAAAAAGAAAACAACAACAAAAAAAAAAAAAAAAAGAAGAAGATAGAGACCTGGCTTGTGGAATTTCAGAGGGAAGATTAAAGACTCTTATCAGGGCCATTGCTAGTTTGACTTAAGATTCTGTGGTTTTGGTTATCTGGGTCTGAAGAATCAGCTGTGATTATCAAGATACCAGAACTACTAAATTGAAAACTTTGCATTACTGGGACTATTGATGCTGGCTAGCTGGAGGTAAGAAATTGGTAGTGATTAATAAGAGAACAGAATCATTGATGTAAAATCTTCTGGGAAGTGTTTTCTGAGAGCACAGAGGCTGCGTTCCAGAGATAGCCAAGTTTGTACCTTGTGCTGTGGCTGGACTTGGTAATAAGTAAAAGTCACCCAGGTGGTACTGGTTTTGAAGGCATGAAGGAGTCATGAAGAGCAGCTGGGGCTCGGCACTGTGAGAGGCTGTGGAAAGCCATTAGTGAAGGTGCAGCCTCAGTTGCAATTGATGGCCCAGGACTGAAGGGGTCATGCAAAGGCGGTGACGCTTAGCACCATGAAGAGAGCCTATGAGAGGCTATTGGTAAACCCTAGTTGCATCAGAAGACAGCAGTGTTTTGGAGATGCCAGTACCATGAAATGAGCACCAAGTACAGTAGCAGCAGTGGAGTACAGGCATCTGGAGCCTAGAAGACAAGGTGTATGCTACAAAGGGCAGAGCTGAAGAAGCAACTCAAGCCCTTGGAGGAATCCAGAAGATCATGAGTGGATACCAGATATTGGACTGTTGGAGTTTGATTTTGTTTTTGATTGTGAATGTGCCCTGATATTTTTCCCTCTTGAAGAAAGAAGGTATTTTAGTGGATCCCACAGTTAAGAGACTTTGAATTTTTAAAAGGCCTTGAATTTTAAAAGATATTGAATATTTTAAAGGGATTGAACTTTTAATATGCAAGACTTTGGGACTTTTAAAGTGATTTAGATCTTGGGGATGAATAAGAAAGTAATGGTCAAGGCTTAATGGTGATGTAGTTCTGTGTCAAGTTGACAAGGGGCCAATTGTACTGGCTGGTTTTGTGTGTCAACTTGACTCAAGCTGGAGTTATCCCAGAGAAGGAGTTTCAGTTGAGAAAATGCCTCAATAAGATCTATTGGTAAGGCATTTTCTCAATTAGTGATCAAGGGGGGAGGGCCCCTTGTGAGTGGTACCATCTGTGGGCTGGTAGTCTTGGGGTCTATAAGAAAGCAGGCTGAGCAAGCCAGGAGAAGCAAGTCAGTTAGCAGCATTCCTCCATGGCCTCTGTATCAGCTCCTTACCATTGACCTGCTTGAGTTTCAGTCCTGACTTCCTTTCGTGATGAACAGCAGCATAGACGTGTCAGCTCAATAAACCCTTTCCTCTCCAACTTGCATCTTGGTCATGAGGTTTGTGCAGGAATAGAAACCCTAAGACAACCCCTAAGGAAATAGAAAGTCTCTCAAAAATAGTCATTGAAAGTCTCTCAAATAATAAAAGTCAAAGATTAGATGGTTTTAGTGCAAAATTTTGGGTATATGCCCAGAGCTAATACCAACATTTTTCAAATTGTTCCACACAATAGCATCAAGGAGAACGTAGGCAAACTCATTCTATGAGGCCATAGTCACCGTGATACCTAAAACTCACAAAAACTCAAAAAGGAGAGAGCATTTCAGAACAATCTCCCTTCTGAACATTAATACAAAAATATTCAACAAAATACATGCAAACCAAATCCAAGAACACATCAAAAATATACATCATGAACAAGTAGACTTCAATTTTCATACAAGAAACAGGGATGATTCAATATATAAAATACGGATCTATGAAATCTACCATATAATCTCTAGCTTTTGCTAAAATAGCCATTTTCAGTATGATAATCCTATTATCCATGACCATGGGATACCTTTCCATTTTCTGAGGTCTTTGATTTCTTTCTTTGGGGACTTGAAGTTCTTGTGTTGATTGGTTAGGGTTAGACCAAGATATTTTATATTGTTTGTTGCTATTGTGAATGGTGTTGTTTCTCTAATTTCTTGTCAGCCTGTTTATCATTTGTGAAAAGGAAGGCTACTGATTTCTTTGAGATAATTTTATATCCAGTCACATTTCTGAAGGTGTGTATCAGCTGTAGGGGGGGGTTCTTGTAAAACTTTTGGGGTCACTTATGTATACTATCATATCATTCACAAATATTGATAGCTTGACTTCTTCCATTCTAATTTATATCTACTTGATCTCTTTTTGTTATGTTATTGAACTAGCTAGAACTTCAAATACTATATAGAATACATAGGGAGAGAGTGGGCAGCCTTATCTTGTCCCTGATTTCAGTAGGATTGTTTCAAGTTTCTCTCCATTTTATTTGATGTTGGTTATTGGTTTGCCATATATTGCTTTAAAATAAAAGTAACAGCATATGCAGGCAAGGGTGTGGAGAACGAGAACACTCCTCCATTGTTGGTAGGACTGTAAACTTTTACAATCACCCTGGAAATTACCCTGGTAGTTACTCAGCAAATTGGAAATAGTTCTACTGGAAGACTTAGCTATACCGCTCCTGGCCATATACCCAAAAGATGTTCCACCATACAACAAGGACATGTGCTCCACTATGTTCACAACACCCTTATTTGTAATAGCCAGAACTGGAAGAAACCCAGATGCCCCTCAACAGAAGAATGGATACAGAAAATGTTTACTTATATAATGGAATACTATTCATCTATTAAAAACAAGGACATTGTGAAATTTGCAGGTAAATGAATAGGTCTATAAAATATCAACCTGAGTGAGGTAACCCAGACTCAAAAGTACTTGCATTGTATGTATTCACTGAAGAGTGGATATTAGTCAAAAATTACAGAATACCTATGGTATACCCGTAGAACATAAGACATTAAACAAGATGGAGGTCCCACGTGAAGATGGTTAAATTCCACTTAGAAGGGGGAACAAAATAATCATGGGAGGAAGAAGGAGGGAGGGACCTGAGTCAGAGAGTGGAGGAGGAGGGGAATAGAGGTACAGGATCAGGCAAGATGAGAGACTGCAGAGAGGCCCAGAGGGCCAGAAGAATGAATGTAAATCTGCAGTTGCCAGGGTGGGTGTGGGGATACTCTCTAGGAATTTCCAGAGACTTGTGATGGGGGAAGCTCCCATAACTCAATGTGGGTGACCTTATCTGAAATACCCAACAGTACAGATATGGAACCTGAAAAGATCACCTCCAGTCATCAGACAGTCCAGTGGAGAGATGTGGCTATCAATCCACATATAAAAACTTTCAACGCAAAATTGCCTTCATCTAAAAGAAATGCAGGAACAAAAATGGAGCAGAGACTGAAGGTATGACTGACCAATGACTGGCCCATTTTGAGACTCATCACATGGGCAGGCAACAATCCCTTATACTATTAATGGTGCTATGTTATACTTGCATACAGGAGCCTAGCATAGATGCACTCTGAGTGGATATACCCAGGACCTGACTGAGATAGATGCACATACACACAAAGAAACAGTAGATGGAGGTCAGGGACCCCTATGGAAGAGTTAGGATAAGGACTGAAGGAATTGAAGGAAATGGCAACCCTATAGGAAGACCAACAGTGTTAACTAACCTGGACCCTTGGAGCTCCCAGAGACTGAGCCACCAACTACAGAGCATATATAGGCTGGTCTGAGGCCCTGGGCACATATGTAGCAGAAAGATGCCTTGTCTGGCTTCAGTGGTAGAAGATGTACCTAATCCTGTAGAGACTAGATGCCTCGTGGTAGGAGTATGGGTTGGGAATATCCTCTCATAGGTAAAGGGTTGGTGGGAGGGGAAAGAACTCTTTGAGGGGGGACTAGGAAGGGGCAAAATCTGGGTTGTAAATATATACGACAATTAATAAAAAAATTTTACCAGATAAACAAACTGAAAGAAAAAAAACACATGATCATCTCATTAGATGCTGAAAATAATTGACAAATTCAATATTCCTTCATGTTAATAGTCTTGAAGAGATCAGAGATTCATGGCACATACCTAAATACAATAAAAGGCAATATAAAACAAGTCAACATCCTAAATCAATTTAAATGCAAAGAAACTTAAAGCAATTTCATTACAATTAGGGATAGGTAAAGCCTGCCCACACTCTCACTATCTCTTCAACATAGTTGAAGGTTTAGAACAGTAAGACAACTAAAGGAGATCAAAAAAAGTGGAAAAGAGCAATTCAAAGTTTTATGGTTTGCGATGATATGATAGTATACACAAGTGACTACAAAAACTTTACTAGGTATCTCCTACTGAGGAAAAAACTTTCAACGATGAGGCTAGATAAATCTTAACTAAAAAATATAAGTTGCCCTCATTTTTATGAGCAACAAATGTTCTGAGAAAGAAACTAAGGAGACAATACCCTTCACAATAGTCACAAATAATATAAACTATTTTGGTGTAATTCTAATGAAGCAAATGAAAATCCCATATGCCAAGAAATTCATGTCTTTATTGAAAGAAATTTAAGAAGGTATCAGAAGATGGAAAGATTGTCCACGCTCATGGATTGGTACAATTAACATAGTAAAAATGACCATATTATCAAAAGCAGTTTACAGATCCAACACAATTCCTGTCAAAATTCCAAGACAACTCTTCATAGACATTGGAAGAACACGACTAAACTTCATATGGAAAAACAAAAACGCAAAGTAGCAAATCAATCATTTACAATAAGAGTATTTCTGGAAGTATCATTATCCTTATTTCAAGCTGCACTACAAAACATTATTAATAAAATAGTGCATGGAATTGGAATTAAAACAGACAAGTTGATTGAATAGAAGACCCAGAAGTAAACCTGCACACCTACAGAACCTTGACATTTTAAAGAGAAGCAAATAGTTACATATCTGCCACTCTGTACAAAACTCAAGTGTTAATGTATCAAAGGATCCAACATAAAACAGGATACAGTAAATCTGACAGAATAGAATGTAGGGAGTAGCCTTGACTACATTGACACAGGAGACAACTTCCCAACCAAAACACCAACAACTCTGGCACTAAATTAAACAATTAATAAATGGGAACCCATGAAACTGAAAAGGTTCTGTAAGGTGAAGGACACAAGCAAAAGGACAAAACAGCAGCCTACACAATGGGGAGATAACTTCGCTAATCCTACACCACAAAGAGGGCTGATATCCAATATATATAAACAAGTCAAGAAACTGGACATCAAAAAGCCAAAGAATCCAGTTGAAAAATGTGGTACATATCGAAACAGGGGATTCTTGTTATAGAAATCTCTAATGGCCAATAAGCACTTAAAGAAATGTTCAACATCATTAGTCATTAACAAAATGGAAATCAAAATGACTCTGGATATTTTATCTTTCTTATACAGAATAAATACCTTCCCTCAGTCACAGAGCAACTATTTTGGTATTTTCTTACTGTACCCCTTGCTTACATCAACTACCACATTTGTATATTCCAGCAAATTATGTAAAAAGTTTTAGTTTTAGTGGTATTTTTTTTTTCATTGTGGCTGTTTGACCGAGGATATTAATTGAAGACAGAATGTTGGGATACTACAGACAGTCAAATATCATAGAGCTCTTTATGCATCTGTTTGTTTTGTTTGTGCTATACATTGAATCCAGGGTCTTGCACATGTTAGACAAGTTCTTCCTCTACTATACCAGTATTGTATATCTTTCAGCAATTATTTATCAAGAACAAGTTAAGTATCAGGGAATATTTAAAAAAATGATACAGGCAGTTTTAGTAATTTCTAAGTACAATGCAATACAGATTTCTTTTGTCACAGTTACATGTTTGGAAATGAATAGTCCCACCTCTTATACTATCAAGACAAATCAGGCCTTGAGTTTATGAATACTTTACAAAAGAGAAGCCACATTCCATTTACAAAACAGAAGAAAAGTCTACCTTCCATAAAATGTATAAAACATTAGTGGCTGCACAGCTTCTCCTCCCTTCATTAATAGACTTCCAATTCTTTAATTTTATTCCTTGTTTGCATAGAACCTCCCATTGCAGTCATTGAGATTGAGCATCATTTAAAACTTGAATGAATATTGGTATGCATTTCTCTATATATTTCATGTTGTGCAATTAGAAAGAGAAGGAGAATTTTCAAGGTTATCTATCCTATGTAAACTAAAAATATTTTCTTTAGTGTTTGTGAAA
The DNA here is from genome assembly GCA_028551405.1 of Uromys caudimaculatus. Lineage (NCBI taxonomy): Eukaryota > Metazoa > Chordata > Mammalia > Rodentia > Muridae > Uromys > Uromys caudimaculatus. The sequence goes on from CM052722.1 coordinate 64,155,467, forward strand.
TTATAGTTTTTGAAAGACCAATTACCTGCCACTCAAGATTATGATGTATATAGGTAGAAAAAAGGAAGTATTTATGTTTAGTTAGTAATTGCTAGTTGGCATGAAAGAAGTAGACCAAAAAAAGTTAAAAATGAAAAATAAATTAGGTTGAAAGTATCTGGACTGTAATTAAAATAATAGTGACTAAGGAGCTAGATATATAGTTAAATATTCTATTGATTTGATAATTATATTGTTCATCCTTTTATTTGTATAAGTTAACACTGATATATTGCCTCAATGTCTGTAAACTATGCAATTGTAAGAGATGTTGATATGAGCACATTTAGCATGTTGGTAATTACTAAAACCACCTTGTTAATTTCATTAGGTGTTTGCCTAGAGAAACCAAAATATATAACTTGAGTCCAGAAATTCTATAATGCAATCATTTTATAATTAATTATATTCCAAATGCTGCCCAGCCTTGTGATCACTCTTCTCAGGGTTCCTACTCCCCTTTACCTCTGAGAGGACAGCCCTACCAAATCTTCTGGTGCATCAAGTTTCTACAGGATTAGGCACATCCTCTTCCGCTGAGACCAGACATGACGGTTCTCTATTACATACCTGCTGAGGCCTTGGGCCAGTACCTGTATGTTTTTTTGGTTTTGGTGGCTCACTTTTTGGGAGTTCCAAGGGGTCCAGGTTAGTTGACATTGTTGATCTTCCTGTGAGGCTGCCATCTCTTTGAGAGTCTTCAATCCTTCCCCCTGGCCTAAGTCTGACATTTGACTGTGATTATTTGTATCCATCTCTCTGCCTTTTAGTTTTTCTAAGGTTTTGTCTATCTTGTTGATTTTCTCAAAGAAACAGTTCTTGGTTTCATTGATTCTTTGTATTGTTCTATTTGTTTCTAACTGATTGATTTCAGCCCTGAGTTTATTTCATGCTGTCTACTCCTTCTGGGTGTGTTTGCTGCTTCTTCTATTTCTTGTTCTTGTTCTTCTTGATCTTTTTGTTGTTGTTGTTATCATCATTGTCCTCCTCCTCCTCCTCCTCCTCTTCCTCCTCCTCCTTTTCCTTCTCCTTCTCCTTCTCCTCCCCATCCTTCTATCTGTGTTGCTTACTTCCAGTTGAAAGTCTATTATACTAGATATTAGAATGGCTTTCCTCTTAGACTCTTCAGATGTACTTTTAAATCTTTAGTATGAGAACTCTGTAATTTCTTTATGAGGGCACTTAGTGTTATGAACTTCCCTCTCAACGCTGCTTTCGTAGTATCCCATAAGGTTGAGTATGCTGTGCCTCCAATTTCATTGAATCTAGAAAGTCTTTAAGTTCTTATTTCTTCCCTGATCCAGTGACCATTTATTCAAGAGTTGTTCAGTTTCCATGAATATGTAGGCTTTCTGTTGTTGTTGAAGTCCAGCTTTAATCCATGGGGATCTTATAAGACACATGAAGTTATTTTAATCATCTTGTATCTGTTGAGGTTTGCTTTGTGACTGATTATATAGTCAATTTTGGAGAAGATTTCATGAGGTGCTGAGGAAAAGGTACATTCCTTCATGTATGAGTTAAATGTTCTATAGATATCTGTTAGGTCCATTTGAATCATAACATCTGTTAGGTTTGTTATTTGTCTATTTAGTTTCTGTCTTGATAATCTGTTCATTGCTAAGAGTGGAGTGTTGAGGTCTCCCACAATTAATGTGTGTTCAATGTGTTATTTAAGGTTTAGTAATGTTTATTCTACAAATGTGTGTGCCCTTGCATTTGCAGCATAGATGTTCAGAATTGAGATGTCTTCTTGGTGGATTTTTTTCCTTTGATCAGTATGAAATATCTTCTCTATCTGTGTTGCTTACTTCCAGTTGAAAGTCTATTATACTAGATATTAGAATGGCTTTGCCAGCCTTTTGAGGAGGGAAGGTGTTCATTTGCTTGGCAAACATTTTTCCAGCCTTTTACACTGAGATAATGACTGGTGGACTTTGTTTAAACATCCATTCTGTTAGCCTGTGTCTTATTACTGGGAAATTGAGTCCACTGATGTGAAGAGATATTAATGACCAATGACTGCTACTTTCTGTTATTTTGATGTTGGTGGTAGTTCAGTGTGTGGGTGTGTGTATGAGTTTTTCTTCTATTGGTTTCAGTGGTATGAAGTTACATATTTCTTGTGTTTTCTTGAGTGTAGTTTGCCTCATTAAGTTGGAGTTTTCCTTCTAGTATCCTCCATAGGGATGAGTTAGTGGAAAGTTAATGTTTAGATTTGGTTATGTCATGGAATATCGTGATTTCTCCATCTATGTTGATTGAAAGTTTGCTAGGTATAGTAGTCTGGGCTGACATCTGTAGGGTCGTATGGTCTGCCAGACCTCTGTGAAGGCCATTTTAGCTTTTAGAGTCTCAGATGAGAAATCAGATGCAATTTTCATAGGTATGACTTTGTGTGTTACTTGGCCTTTTTCCCTTGCAACTTTTAATACTCTTTCTTTGTTCTGTCTATTTAGTATGTTAGTAATTATGTGATAGGAGGATTTTCTCTTCTGGATAAATTTATTTGGTGTTTTGTTAGCTTCTTGTGCCTTTATAGACATCTCTTTCTTTAGGCTAGGAAACTATTCTATGACTTTTTTGAAGATTATTTCTGGGACTTTGAGCTGGGAATGTTCTTCTTCTATTTCTATTATTATTAGGTTTGGTCTTTTTATAGTGTCCTAAATTTCCTGGATGTTTTATGTTGTAAACTTTGTAGATTTTTCATTTTATTTGACTAATATATTGATTTCTTCTATCGTATCTCCTACACCTAAGATTCTCTCTTCCATCTCCTGTATACTGTTGATGATGCTTAGGACTGTAGTTCCTGTTCCCTTTCCTAGGTTTTCTACCTCCAAGATTACCTCAGTTTCTGTTTTCTTTGTTGCCTCTATTTCCCTTTTCATGTCATGGACAGCTACATTCATATCTGTCACATGTTTTATTGTATTTTTCCTGTTTAACTTTATATTTCTTTCCCCCTTTAATGCCTCAAACTTTTTGAATTTATTGTCTCATGTTTCCTTAAGGATTTTATTTATATTTCTTTAAAGGCCTCTATCATGTGATTCAGTTTCATTAGGATATCCAGTGTTTGTTGTAGGAGTATAGCTGGGCTTTGGTGGTGCCATACTGCCCTGGGTCATTTTAATTGAGTTCTTATGCTGTCTTTTAAGCATCTCTTTTTCTCTGGTGTTGCCTAGATAATTCTGATGGCAACAGGACTCCTTGTGAAGGTGGGGTGAGCCATGGACCAGACTATGGAAATCAGGATACCCTACTCTGTTGGCTGTGCCTCAGGCAAACTCCATTCTGCCGACTATATCTAGGGCAGACCCTACTCAATTGGCTATGTACCAGTTAGACCCACCTGGCATGGCAGGTGGATCAAACTAGGATGAGTGTTTAGGCATGGCTCCAAGTTAGTTAAATTTGGGGCCCCCCAAAGATTTCCACAGGGAGGCAGGATGCTCTTGGAACCCTGAAAGGATCCTCTAGACTGAGGAATAAGGCCAGAACTAGACAAAGACCTTAATATTTTTGAAAATTGGAACAAAAGGAAAATCTCTGTAATATCATATGAATATGATTTTTTTTATTTACTATGCTATTATACTTTACCTTTTCTTGAAAAAATGTGTCACGCAGTAGGAATTCAATAAGTGTTACCTGAATAAATAATTTCTAAAGTCAACAACATTTTCTTCATCCAAATATGTTTTGTAAATGTCTAAAGTACTATCACTTGTCTTTCCTAACTCAAGTCTCAGTTAGAGAATAAGAATTTCTTAAAGAACATCAACAGTATTTGGGTTGAAATCTTTAAAGAAGTGGACAGTGTATAATATGAGAAAGTTCTCCTTGGTAATTATTGTTCAGGGACTTTCATTGATATAAAACTTCTGCCTTAAATTCTTCTGCCTGACTTATTATAAGGAGTCTAACATTTTCTGTGCTTTTACAATCTATGTTCTTCTAATGCAAGGAAACTGAAACTATAATCATAATGGATTTGTATTATTCAAGGATTGCAATTTTTATCTATCTAGAATAGATGTCAGTACAAGGCTGGCACAACATGTAATTAGTTTAAATATCTTAGAAAGCTAATTAAATAAGTCACCTAAAATCCATTTTTTCTCCCATTTTTATATAATTCATGTGAGACATATGGAAGTTTTATTTTTATTTTATATGTACTTGTATGTTCATGCATTGAAATTTTCTCAATGTGATTTACATTGAGTATATGATTTAGGAACTTAATATACCAGGGACAGGAAAAACAAATGGACTACCAATATGGTGTGAAGTAAGAGCAACCAGAGGACACAGCTGGGAGATACTGTCATCAGAAGTAACAGCAATTACACAACAGAGGAAAGAGAGAAAGTATGCATCAATGATGGCAATACAGCTAAATACTCAGAGATTGGTTTCTATTTAACCAAAGACTTGTTCCTATTTACTTTTGAGAATGTAAGAGCCAGCAAAACTACTGATAATGAAGAAACAGAAAGGATAATGGGCTGGATAGTGTCAAATCAAAAGAAAAGCTATAGTAGTTCATACTGATGTGGAGACTGGTTTAATCATTCTACACAGATAAAGGCTTTCTTATTTAAGTAATTGACATTTTAATCCTAAGGCATTACCAAAGTAAGATTCAAATATTGATTTCTGTAACTCAGTAGTGAGGTTAGCATGATATAAGTATGCATGCATTATGAGTATCTATAAACCTTAATTCAAAGGCAAAAGATCACAGAATTACAATTTTAAGTAAATAGCTATGAACCACTATGGGCAATTTCTGCTTTCTGGTGCTGGGTTATGAAAATCAATCACCTACAAAGGTTTTCTTCACTTTCCTCCTAGGGTTTGTTTTGTTTTGTATAGATTTTCACAAAGGACAGTGATTTAAGCAAACATGCATTTTTTACATATTCATAGAATGCCTGTATCCATAAACTATTCCAATAAATCAGAAAATTTTGAACTTTGTCACTACTGAGTTGTTGACACTAATGAGTTGGATCAATTAACTGACCTTTAGACAGGAAGATGAGGAACCGAGAAACTAAACTATTCAATTTTTATAAGTAGTATCCTCCACATATAGTTGAACAAATGCTCAGAGTCGCCTTCCTAAGGAGTCAATGAATGGGCAAATGAAGCAAATATGTTATGAGAATTTCAAGATACTGTTTTTGAGTCGTTGATGCTTCTTAGCATGCCATATCATGATATATGTAAAGCCACATACTATAATGTCTTATGTATGGAAAAACCTGTGAAAAATAGAAAATACTTGTAAGCATCTGTTATCTCACTTGATCATTATATTATGATTTTATATTTCCATTTTCTTGATTTTGAAAATAACTCTGGATTGATTGTCTATTTGTTCTTCATCCCAGGCATATCTATTAACTTAGCTAGATATTTCAACTTAGGTTATCTGACTGTTAATTCCGCGTTACTATCCATAAATATCAAGGAGATGAATAATTTGAAAAAATCCTTATGTGTTTAAGGCAAGGTACCTATCTGTCTTTGAAGTCATTTTGATATTTATTAGTGGTTGGATTTGTTATAAGGACCAAAGAATACAACAAAGAGTTTCCCACCAAGAAAAATGCGGTACACCATATTTAAGATGAATTTGCAATTGTCACATGGGAATCAATTAAGTGCTTGCCTCTGCACTGACCACTGATGACTACCAGAAAAACTTTGACATTTATCATTAGTTGCCTGTGGTGATTAATCATTGTTGAGGATGGATTCCCAAAATCTTCTGTGATAGACTTATAATTTTTTCTATGCAGCCAGCCTCCAATCAATCAGTGAGTCCACGATGAATCAGGAAACACATTTGTTGACAAATAAAAGTTTGTATTCTGTGCCAATCAATCCAACTGTGCCACCACTGTTCCAATTGCTAGCCATGAAATATTACTCTGAGACGTAGAATTTATGGTTGGAAAGAGCCAGTATCAATCTAGTTATTCTGCTTCATTTCAGCAGGTGCATCTTGCTATTCAGCAAGCATATCCAACTGTATTGATTCCAAGCATACATCCATCTTAGCCTAAACTCATTCAGGTGCCTATTCAGAATAAAATTTATAATATGTTGTGCCCAATTCCAGTGATTTTTTTTTAAAGCTGGGACCCTTTCAAAACCCAAATATAACCTATACTTTTTCTTGGATGGCTCACAGGACTGTTCTTATATATTGTTTTTTAGAAAATATTTTTAATTTTAAAAAGTTTATATATGTTACAATGAAATATAATCATATCTATATCATCACTTCTTCCACAAGTCTTTCAATATCTCCTACACCTCCTTCTTACAACTTCACAAGTTATAACTGCCCATATATGCATGGATGATGTAGGGACATCCTCTGGAGCCTGGAAAGCCTGCTAGTGGTCACATCCTCAATAAAGACTGATGTTGTCTTTCCAAGTAACTATCAACTTCTATTACCATCTCAGAGTAATGTAAAGTCTGGATGACACCTCTCCTACCATAAAAGGACTTAGGTGGCTTTGTATAGGCCTTATGTAGGTAACTATGTGTACTAAGAGATCATAATTTTGATAACCATGTCATGCCCTGAAGACATGATTGCACAACAATCCTTATCATCTATCAGCTCTTACATTTCTTCCTCCTCTTCTTCAGTGTTGTATTTGTTACTGGGGATTTTAATATGGATGGTTTCTTTTGCAATAAACACTTGTAGTTGCTTTTCTTTTGGAAGGGTGTTACAAGAATTCACTCTCTAGAGCAGGCTGGCTTTGAATTCAGATGTCCACCTCCCTCTACCTACCCAGTACAGAGATTAAAGGCATTTGCTACCACCCCTGGATGATATTCTCAGCATTTGAACAATTGCTCTCTCTCTATTGACTGTTGTCCACTGCAAAAGGTAATTTCTCTGATCAAGATAGCCACTTAGCCTATGTATATATTTGGAAGGCAATTTTGCAGCATGGCTATTTTTTAAATGATTTATTTATTTTATGTATAAGAGTACACTATAGCAGTCTTCAGACACACCAAAGAGAGGTCAGATTCCGTTACAGATGGTTGTGAGCCAGCATGTGGTTGCTGGTAACTGAAATCAGGACCTCTGGAAGAGCAGTCAGTGCTCTTAACCACTAAGCCATCTCTCCAGCCCCCACAGCATGGTTATTTAATAAAACAAGAATAGTAGGTCCGAATCTAGGTACTATGATTTCCAAAGACATAGGCTTGACCAGGGGTAAAGAATCAGGAATGAAATTCTCTCCTGTAAAATATATCTTTATTCTAGTAAGCCATCGGTAAGAAGTTTTGCCACTTTTGCCCCAATAGTTATATCTTGCTTGGTAGATCCAAAGATTGTAGAAAGCAGAGTCAAAGTCAGGTACAACCATCATTTTTTTTCTTCCTTAGCAGCCTGAATAGAACCTTTCTATACTATAAAAGATAGCTAGTCAGCTGCCAGGACCTTTTATAGTGCATTTGAAATTCTCTGAAGTCATTATACATTTTGGCAGTAGGATGTGCCTATTAATTATCTTAAAGTGAGTTTAGGTATAAATTGATGTTTAAGAGCTTCATGTATATTTAACACATGCAAAGCTTATCTTCCAGCTCAAAGAAACAATATATAACATGCTAGCAAACATGTTCCTAAAAGAGATCACTAAATTCAGAGGTATGAAAACAAAGATTAAAATTGGGAACTAGTTACTTTCATTTTCAACTCAGTGAAACATACCTTTTCAAATATAGTTAACTGCTTATATCAACATCAATATTCTCCTGTATATGAGAAGACTGATAATTGGTTTTATATCTTTAATATTAGTTCAGTTAATAGTATTATTTGCATGAATGGATTGTATATGCTATATTGTCAATATTCGGGTGTGACTTAAAGTGATAGAAAGGCATCATATATACCATTCACAGGAAGCTTTTAAAACTGGACTGCAAAAGAATATGACAAAAGAAAATAGTGCCTGTGGAAATTCCATTTTTTCAAACACTACAGACAGTATGCACAATTCTACAGAATATTACATTTCACTCCAATTTTTATTGTGGCAGGTAATTAGGTTTATAAAACTGTTCTTACCTCTTCTATGCAGAAAAGTTCATTAATTTCTGATGACATTGTGTTTGTAATACCAATTCAGTAACACCACACTAGTCTGAATCTCTTGAGGGATTAATTTTTTATATGATATAAAACAAAAGGATATAAATCTCTATACTAGTCACCTCTGGGTAACATTTTAATGGATTAACCACATAGAATCAGACTTATACATATGTTTAACCATCATTATGAAATACTCTGTCATATTAAAATTATCAAGTTCTAGGCTTTGCATCTGGAGAGAGGATTGAAAGCTACATACCATGCATGCTTTTCTGGGTCTGAATTTTGGCAGTTTCCCAGAAAATTAGGAATAGTTCACCTCAATACCCAGCTATCCCACTCCTGGGTGTATACCCAAAAGATGCCCAACTATACAACAAGGACATTTGCTTAATTATGTTCGTAGCAGTAATTTCTAATAGCCAGAAACTGGAAACAACCTAGATGTCCCTCAACTAAAGAATGGAAAGAAAATGCAGTACATCTACACAGTGGAATACTATTCAGATATTAAAAACAAAGAAATCATGAAACCTGCAGGTAAATGGATGGAATTTGAAGACATCATCCTGAGTGAGGTAACTCAGAGCCAGAAAGACATGTACAGAATATACTAATTTATAATTAGTCATGAGCCATAAAGTTCAGGATAACCATGCTACGACTCAAAGACACAAAGAAACTGGGTAATGAGAAGGTACCAAGGGAGGATGTGCAACTCTCACACAGAAGGGAAAACTAAACATTGGAGGTCGAGAGGGCAAATTGGGAAGAGTGTGAGGAGGGACAAGGAAAGTGATTACTGTGGGGAGCAGGGTGTGGGAGAGGGCTGGGAGTGAAAATGGAAATCGTGGGGGGGGGGCATCTTTGGGACTAGCTGGAGGCCTGGAACAGGAAAGATACTGGGAGTATATGAGGGTGAACCTAGCAGAGATTCCTACTAAATGGGGATAGAGAGTCTGAAGTAGCCACCTCCTGTAACTGGGTAGGATTTTCAGAGGGGGGATATCAATCCACCCATAAAACCTTTAATCCAAAATTAGTCTTACCAACAAGATATGGAAGGATAATGATGGAGCAGAGACTGAGGGAACAGTCAACCAATAAATGACTACCCCAACTTGAGTCCTATCCCATGTAAGAGAGCCAATCCTTGATTATATTAATGATATTCTGCTCGGCTTGTAGACAGGAACCTAGCATACCTGTGTCCTGAGAGGTTTCATCCAGCAGCTGATGGAAATAGATACAAAAACTCACAGGCAAACATCAGGAAGAGCTTAGCAAGCCCTGTGGAAGAGTGAGAGATAGGATGGAACAACCCTGAGGGGTCAATCACACCACAAGAAGATCTACAGGGTCAACTAACCTGAGTCCAGGGGTCACAGACTGGAGTACCAAGCAAGGAGCATGCAGCGGTTGAACCTAGGCCCTCTATATATTTAAAGTGAATATGCAGCTTGGTCTTCATGAGGGATCCCTAACAAGGGCAGCATGAGTTGTATTGGTCTCTGTTCCCTGCCATTGGATTTGCTTCCCTGATACCTGGACTACCTAGATGGATCTCCGTGGGAGAAGGTATGACTAGTCCTGCTGGAACTAGATATTGCAGGCTGGGGTTGTACCCAAGGGCAGCTCCTCTTCTCTGAGAAAAATGAGGGGAAGCAATGGGAGGAGGATTTGTAAGGGTGGGACTGGGAGGAGAGGAGGGAGGGGACTGTGACTGAGATGTGAATTAAAAACTAATAAATTATCGAAGAGAAAGGAGATATATCAATAAGTACTCATACTGTATAACGGCAAGGAGTTCAACATGAGTTTATGAAATTTTCATTGAAATATCTGATTTGGCACAAAGAAGCATGCATAAATAATCACTGGAGATAGAGAGAAGGAAGAACCTGGGAGGGAGAGAGGAGGGGGAAAGGGGTCAGGATCAGGTATGAGAAGAGACAGAAGAGAAGTGGAGGGTCAGGAAATTGAACAGAAATATGAAGAAGTGGGGGATGGGAAACTGGGTAGCCACTAGAAAGTCCCAGATGCAAGAGGAAGCAAGAGGTTCCCAGGACTCAACAGGGATGACATTAGCTGAGATACCCAACAAAGGGGAGAAGGGGAGATAGAACTTGTAGAGACTAGCTCCAGTAGATAGTAATGGACCCCAGTTGAGGGATGAGGACACCCATCCATCACAAACATTTTAACCCAAATTTATTTTTATCTAAAAGAAGTGTAGAACCAAAAATGGAGCAGAGACTGAATGAAAGGCTATCCAGTGACTCCCCCACCTAAGGAACCCATCTAAGGACACCAAACCTAACACTATTGCTGATATCAAGATAAGCTTGCTGACAGGAGCCTGGTATAGCTGTCCCCTGAAAGGCTCTGACAGATTCTGACCAATACAGATGCAGATACTCACCACCAACCATCGGAATGAGCTCTGGGACCCTGATGGAAGAGTTAGGGGAAGGACTGAAGGAGCTGAAGGGGATTGCAACTCAACAATATCAACTAACCTGACCACCCAGAGCTCCCAGGGACTACCACCAACCAAAGAGTAGCCGTGGAGGGATCCATGGCTCCAACCACATATGTAGCAGAGGATGGCCTTATCTAGGCATCAGTGGGAAGGGAGGCCTTTGGTCCTATGGAGGCTTGATTCCCCAGCTAGAGTAATGAGACCGAAAGGAGGGGTGGGTGGGAGAGCACCTTCAAAGAGGCAAGGTAAAGAGAGGATAGGATAGGGGGATACGAAGGGGAAACTGGGAAGGGGGACAACATTTGAAATATAAATAAATAAAATAACTAATTAAAAATTTATAAAAATCTTTTAAAAATCAAAAAATAAATGTTAGTGTAGGTCTCTCCTCCCATCTACCTCTCCTCCCATCTTCACACCTTGTTTAGAATTGTGGATCATAAAACATACAGGTAAGATTCCCTTCTGCCACCCATTTTCCCTGCTTGCTGAGTCCTCTGGAGCAAGCAGAGCTGCCGTGAACAGCCTGCTATTCCAGAGGGACCACCATTTTCCTGCCATCTCTCTTCCCACCTTCATCAGACCTGCTGAGCCTGAACCATGTAGGCATCCTTCCCTTCCCCAACCAATCTTCCCTGGCAGAATCCTCTAGAGCAAGCCTGGACCACCATTATCCCACCACCTCTCTTCCCTCCTTCATTAGACCATCAACTCCTCAACCATACACACCTGTAGATCCTAAACCATACAGACATGCAGATCTGGAACTATATAGCTAAAGGATACCCTCCAGAGGCCTGCCACACCAGCAGCAATGATGTTAAACCCCCTCCCAATACATAGTACAATAGGAACATCCAGGGACCAAAGCCATCCAGATGGCTAAAAGTCCTCAAAAGAATATAATCAACAAACTCCATGGTAATATGAAATCTTCAGAACACAGCTACCCTTCTACAGAAAGCGCTAGATACCCTAACACAACCAAAAATCCAAAAAATGATCTGAACTCCAATCTTATAAAGATGATAGAGACCTTTAAAGAGGAAATAAATGAATTCTTTAAAGAAATACAGGAAAATAATCAAACAGGTAGAAGGCTTTAAAGAGGAAACAAATAAATTCCTTAAAGATTTACAGGAAAATACAATTAAACAGGTGAATAAAATAAACAAAAACTGTGCAAGATCTGAAAGTATGAATCAATATCCTGTTCTTTCCTGAATTGTTCAATTAAAATTATCCTCCTTTTCGGAGTGTGTAGGAGGAGGGGAGGGAGAGTCGGGGGAGGAAGTTGTTTTTCAGGGTATCATTACACATTCTTGGCTAGCCTGGAGCACACTCTGAAGAGAAGCTTAGCTTTGGACTCAGAGATCTATGTGCTTCTGCTTCCTGAGGTGCTGGTATTAAGGATACGTACTACTACCTCCATAAACTTTGCCTCTCTTGTGAGTTCTTGGATTTTTTCTATAGATTAATTCATCTTACTTTTAGTATAAGTACATTTTTTCTCATGTATGTTTGTACACCAAGTTTGGGCATGGTGCCTGCAGAGGTGGGTGGAACAAAGGAATGAGAGTTACAGACGCTGTTGAGCCACCAGGTGGTGATCCAAACCAAGGTCCTCTGCACGAAGACTACATACTCTTAACCTCTGAGGTATCTTTCAGCATTTTTGAGGTTGTCTTGATGTGTTGAATATTCTAGATGGTTTTTCTATATCTTATCATCATCATTGTTGTCGTCGTCCTCCTCAACGTCACTGGCATCATAGATGACAGTTTTCTACTGAGAAGTGAAGGAGAGTATGTGGGTTAGAATGGGTTGGGATGTGGAGGTAGTCTGGGAGTAGTTGGGGAAGTAAACTCTAATCAGAATATATTGTATGAAAAAATTCATTTTCAATTAAAATAATAAATAAAATATTTTTAAAAGAAAAGGAAAAATATTGTTCCCTTTACTACTCCCCATAGTATAGTACAGAAAAAGATACTAAATATTTATTGTTTAAAAGTCCACAATTATTATAATATCTTTTGTCAAAAATTAAAACTGCTGTACATACATCAATATTATAGAAAGAATGAATGTTTGGCAGCCACTTATTCTCTTTTTCAATTACATAGATTTGTAGATGTGACAGTAAAAACTGAAAAACAGTTGAAGAATTTTAATTTTTGTTCAACAAAATTCAGATCACTTGCATTCCATAGAGAAGAGGCTTAATGTTAAATAACTGGATCTTTAAAAAATTCTTATACTGACATTTATAATAGACAATCAATAAAATACCGAAAATGCATGTTATTCTGTCACTTTTAGAGTATCTAGCATTGTGTTCATCCACAGAGTCACTATGGAGATTACTGTGAGCAAAAATCTTCACAGTCCATTATCAGCATTATTGCTTTGAGACAACACTGTATGTGCACAATTTTATCACTCAATCAAATCCAGTGAACATCTCAGACATTTTCAATCATAGAACAATTTGCTTGGCATTGTCGAATACAATGATGTTTCTACATGACATTTTGTTTCAATTGGTCATGAACAAAGTGACTTTTTATGCTATGGTTATTGAACTGACATCTGTAGTACCCAGTCTTCAAAGCAATGAACCACATTAAAGGTAGTGCTGCTATGTTTATGAACTTAGTTTGAAAGCTCAGCAATGGAAAAACTATAAAACCAAGTCAATCCAATGATGTGGGCAATTCTGTTCTTCTGAACAGGATGTATTTGGCCAAAAATGATAAAGGTATATTTATATTATATCTGCTTATAAAAATTAATGAAGTACATAAACCAGATCTATAATTAATCATGAAATGGAATCATTATTTATCTGCAATTAAAGTAGGAAATCATTCATTGTTAGCAATATGTTAGGGAAGGCAAGATAAGAATTATTATTTTCTTCTAGCTACCTGTGGGGTCAGAAATCTACCATTTATTTTTGTGATGTAAAATTACCTTACTATATTTCTACATTCTCTGATGGACAGTTAATAAACTATATTTCTTTTGTAATAGAGAAGACAAAAAACCTAATTCTATTATCACTTATAAGAAGAAATACATATTTACATTAATCAACTTCTCACATTTTTGATATGAACTTTTCTCTAAGATTTTTATTTATAATCACACATGAATGGATATATACATATTAGTGTGATGACTAATAGGTCTATCTATGCTATAGCTGTTTAAAAGTAGAAAACGCCTTAAAAATTGTGAGAATCTTTTCCCTATCAAAGGTCTTCAGTGTCAGACACACACACACACACACACACACACACACACACACACACACCGAGAGAGAGAGAGAGAGAGAGAGAGAGAGAGAGAGAGAGAGAGAGACAAAGAAAATCACAGAACAGAAAATGTTAATAATCACAACTGATTTTGCAAAGTACACATACAGTGCCTTAAATTCAGTCTGAATAAATCTCCAGGATGATTTATTTACTGAGCCATGAATCATTTTTATTTTATTCAAAATGTGTCTCAATAATGTGGAGTTTAAACCACTTTGTGGATAAATAAAATTTGATGTCAACACACATAGTTTCATTCTCTGGAAGCAAAATTATTGCATACACTTACTTATATACCTATTAAATACTATTACATCTTTATAACCTTTGAAATCCATTTAAAACTTTTGCAAAAATCTGTTTGGAATTATTTTTTTTGCTATATTATAACTTAGTTCTATTTATAAATCTATATTTTTTAAAAGCTTATATTCTCATGTACTCTTATAATAGGATAGTGCCACTGCCACTGTAGATAAATGAGTTGACCTTGTTGATGTTCCTGCCTGTTGCAGGGAATTGAAAGCCCAGCTGAGAGCAATTACAAGCAACATTACTACCTTGGCAGGAGCTGTCAAGTCTCACATCACTGGACGGAAGCTGGATATGTGTATGCTGAATGACAATCATAGCAACACAGCATTTCCAATCATCTTTTGAGAAAGGAAAAAGTCATGATTTTTGAAAGCTTTTGTTCCCCATGAAACAACTGAACAGTGAAAATACAATTGTGTGTGTGTTTACACGCATGCTCACACATGCTGTGTGCTCTGTGTGTATCTCTATGTGTTAATACATGCAAATGCGTGCATGGACATTTGTGCATGTGAGTGTGAAGGTCCAAAGTAGATTTTTATGACTACACCTGAGTTTTCAAGTCAGAAATTGTTATTGAACCTGGAACTCACCAATTATGCTAGAATAGCTGACCAATGAAAATCAAATATTGTTGCTGACTCTCCAGTGCTAGGATTATGCATCCGGTGTAAGACTTGAACTGAAGATCTGAATTCAAGTCCTCATACATTTGTGGCAATCACTGTACCCATTGAAACATTTACACATTCTCCAACCTTGAGGTATTCCACAAGATGTCACCACCATAGAGATGCTAGTACTGGAAAAATGGAGTCAATAAGTAAGTCAGTTTAAGATACAGGCAATAGCCAACATTACTCAGAGCTTTATACAATTTAGACTCTGAAGGTTAGGACAAAACAGCAACCTACAGATTGGGAAAGGATCTTGACCAACGTGAAATCTCACAGAGAGCTAATATCCAAAATATATAAAGAACTCAAGAAGTTAGACACCAGCACCCCAAATAACACAATTAAAAATAGGGTACAAAGTTAAACAGAATTCTCAACAGATGGATCACTAATGGTCAAGAAACACCTATAGAAATATTCAAAGTCCTTAGTCATTAGGGAGATGCTAATCAAAACAACCCTGAGATTCCATCTTACATCCTTCAGAATGGCTTAGTTAAAAATCTCACTTGACATCACATGTTGATGAGGCTATTGGACATGCAGAACCCTTTATCCTTGCTGGTGGGAGTGCAAACTTGTAAAACTACCAAATTAGAAATCAATTTGGCAGTTTCTCGGAAAACTGGGAATAGTTATATTTCAAAACCCAGATATACTACTCCTAGTAATATACCCAAAAGATGCCCAACTATACCGCAGGGACACTTGCTCCATATCTTCATAGCAGCTTTATTGGTAATAGCCAGAAACTGGAAAGAAATTAGATGTCTCTCAACTGAAGAATGGATAAAGAAAATGTGGCACATCTGCAAATTGGAATACTATTAAGTTATTAAAAACCAAGACATCATAAATTTTGTAGTCAAATGGATAGAATTTGAGAGTATCATCCTTAGTGAGTTAATCCAAACCAAAAAGCATATATATGGTATGTACTTACTGATGAGTGGATGTTAGCCATAAAACACAGGATATCCACATTAGACCCAAAGAAGCTAGACAAGAAGGAAGGCCCAAGCAAGGATGTTTGATTATTACTCAGAAGGGGAAATAAAATAGTCATAGGATAGAAATGGAGGGAGGAAACTAGTTAAGATGGGGGGTTCACAATCAAGTTTCAGAAGAGACAGGGGAGATGATCAGATGACCATGAGAGTGAATGGAAGTCTGCATGTAGTAGGGATGGTGGGGCAGGGGGAGCATCCTGAGGACTTCCCAAAGACCTGAGATAAGGAAGGCTCCCAAGTATCAATGGGGGTGGCCATAGCTGAGACTCACAGCAATGGAAATATGAAACATTAAGAAGCCATCTCCTATAGCCAGGCATGCACCCTAGAGGAATAACAGAGATACTGACCTACCCACAAAAGTTTCTACCCAAAATTTATTTTGCCAACGATAAATACAGGGACAGGGGATTGAGCAGAGACTGAGGGAATGACCAAGCAACAACCAGCCCAAATAAAGAGTGGGCACCCACCAATTTTTAACACTATTAATTATACTCTATTATGCTCACAGACAGAAGTCTAGCATGGCTGTCCTCTGAGAGGCTTACCCCAGAAGTTAACTCAGACAGTTGCAGAGACCCACATCCAAACATTGGATTGAGCTTGGTGACTCATGGAACAGTTGGTGTAAGGATTGAGGGCCCCAAAGGGGATAGGAACTTCAGAAGAATAGCAGAAATATCAATTAACCTGGACCCTTGAGAGCTCCCAGAGACTGAACTACCAACTAAACAGCATATACTTACTGGACCTAGGCCCCTACTGCATACATGTAGCAGAAGTGCAGCTTAGTCTTCTTGTGGGTCCCAAACAACTAGAGTGGGGCCTATCCCTAAAGCTGTTGCCTTTCTGTGGAATCCTATACCCTAACATGGCTGTCTTTTATGGCCTTGGTGGGAGAAGACGTACCTAGACCTGTAGACTCGATGTGCCAGAGTGGGCAGATAACCAGGGCAGGGGGAATCTCCATTCTCTCTGAGAAGAAGAGGAGTAGGGAAGAGGTTCTGGAAGGAGGGGACACAGAAAGGGGACAGCAATGTAAAGTGAATGAATGAATGAATGAATGAATAAATAAATAAATAAATAAATAAATAAATAAATAAATAAATAAATAAATAAGAAAGGAAGGGTCACATGAGTTCAAGATGTATACAGTCACAAGTACACACATATGGTAAAAACATGCCCCCCCCATGGAAGCATATAAAGGATCATTTAAACATTTGATTGAATAACATGAACAAGCCATGATGATTAATCTGAAGTAAACAACATTCCTACCCAGTACATCTGGGAGGAACAAATAAACACATTCCAAGAATGATTCCATGTTTTGAAGAAATTGAGGTCATAGGACTCTTGTTTTCTTGAAATGTTCTTACAAGCAGTCAGAATTCAACACACATGACTCCATCACTGATACATGTTCTGAGAATTAACTATACATTACCTCTATTAGTTTGCATTTGGCAAATGACAGTAATTTCATTTTTTTTTTTAAAAACTCAATGCCACAGAATCTTCTATACTATTCATGAAAGTTCATATTTACATTTAGCCTAGCAAATTATTGAGGAAAGATGATCCACAGAGTTGTCTCATACCTTCAATATTACATAATTAAGCACAACAGTGAAGACAGTATTTCTAAGAGTAAGAATCACTAAAATATGCCTGTTTTTAATGTGGGCTTTTACCTTAATAAACTAAAAAATGGGGTACTTTTTATTAAAGAAATAAATGAAGAGAAGATTTTCTGAAGATTTATGGACAATTTTGCATTTGCCCCAAGGTAAATTAAAAAAAATGTGGCATTTATTGTCACATATATAATAAAATAACCTGAGAAGTTATTAAATTAATAGCTGTATTTTTGTGAATTAACAAATTTTGGGGTCAGTAAGTTGTCTCAGTAGATAAAGACACCTGCTACTAAACCTGATGAACTGAATTTGATTCCTGGAACCCTTCTGGAAAAGGAGAGAATCAAGTTGTTATTTCATCTTCAAGGTGCAATTCAACCTGTGAGGATAGGTCCGTGCATGGGCATGTGAGTATGTAGGTATGTGTATGAACACACACAAGATATGATAAAACAAATTTAAAAAGCATTAGCAACTTTATTAAGGTCTAATTACATAATATAGACTAGATATTTAGAACATACAATGTAGCATCTTTATGTCTGGGATGCTTCTGGAAGGAGTTGCTTAGTCTGGAGAAGACTCTTATCATATATTCCTTCCAGAAAATAACGTCACAGACCCACCCATATGCAAGTTGTTTCTATATCTAATACAGTTGGGAACTAAAATCAACCAGCACAATATCTAAAGCCAATAATTCCTATGACATTAAGTGAAACGAATATAGTTTCTCTATGAATTGCTTTCGCAATATGTCAAACATGGGTTCTTTGTATTTTAGACAGTGAATGAATTACAGAATGAATATGCATTTTTGACATGAGTGTGGTCATACTGAGGATCCCAATTACCTTCCAGGATCAGGCTCAGAGAAATGTCCAAACTTTCACCTGGTCAGAGTACAGATATTGAAAGGATGTGCAGAAAGTATAAACTGCATTTTCCTGGTCCTGAATGTTGATTTTGTATACATAAACTGGTAAACACCACTTCTTCTTCCAGGAATACTGAAATCTGAGGCTGCTCCTCTACAGAGATCACTTATTGACATTAGCAAACCTGCCTTCATCTTTTTCATATTATTTTAACTTCAACATTTGTCTATGGGTTACTTATAATTTGTATATTTTGAAATCTCGATATTTTCCAGTTACCATGGGTAAGTAGTAAAATATCTAGTTATAAATGTTGTTGTGAATATTCCTCTTTTCTACTACAACCATGTTCTTAAGTAGGTAACAGAAAGTTTGAGAATTCATCAATATGAAACAACAGGCCATGAAATAGTGCAACCAAAATACAGGCTGTGTTTTTCTACTCTAATTAGCCTAATCTAGACAAATCTAGACAATCTATCCAAGATATGTCCAGAAGCTTGTCTGTTTGGTTATTTTAGGGTGTGACATATTAACAATCAATATAAACCACTATATAAAAGGAAAGCTGGTAAAAACTAAATATTTTCAGCCATATTTTTTAAATGAATTTGTTTGACTGATTAGGATTGCCTGATGGGAATAGTTACATGTTTTCAGAAAGATCACCAGAGAGTCCTGGGAAGAAGCAGAGATATCTAGTCATATTTTTATATTCATTGTCCATGTAGTAATCTCTCTGTCTTTATTCTGCCTACTGCCATGTGAGAAAGAAGGAAGTCTTTTGTGTATTTGGAAAATTTTCAAATTTGATGCAGAATTTAGCAACAAAAATGAAAGCATGGCATTGGGACATTGGTGGCTGAAAGTGTGGTTATTTTTAACTAATTATACATGTGTATGGTTTAATTGATAAAAAGAAAATAGAAAATACTCTCTGTGTTAAAGTCATCTACATTAAGTGATCTGTAGTTAATAGTACTGGTTGCCCTTCCAGAAAACGCTGATTCATGGAATAATCAAAATGGAACCTGAGTAAGCAGTTGAATTGATATATAAATAAAAGACTGGGCTTTGATCTGCCAGAGATAAGCTATCTAGAGAGCTATAGCAATTCCTATGGCCCTCAAAAGTCAGTTCTCTTATTATTTTAATCCAAAAGCTGTGAATTTCATAAAAAATCTTGACTTAAGATTTAGAGATGAAAATGTGAGGACTTCAAATCACTTTTGATAAAATTGGTTCTGGTGGACATATGAGCTGTACCTTGTTGGAAATCTCCCTTTGACTCCTACATCATTCCTTCTACCTGTTTTGTTTGTTTTGTTGTTGTTCTTGAGATTTCAATTTCATTATTTGCAAGTATTCTATTTTTCCTTAAGAATACCTATTTTTCACTGTGTTCTTTCTGTGACATTTTTTAAAATGTCTATCTTTAAATAAATGTATATAATAATGTTGTATTAGTGATTGCCTTTATGGGGATATTTCTAGATGTCAAATGCATCATAAAACACTATTGGTTTCTTAGAGCATTTGTCTTTCAAATAATTGTTAATGGACATTTTATATTTAAAATTTTAGAAACTAGGGAATGTCAGGTGTGACATGGTTGGAACATGGCTGGATGACACAGTTTTAGCCGCAGGAGCACCATCAACCTCAATAAAGCATCTCTAACTTTCTAGTATCAATATTTGTCTTCATATATAACTCTGGCAAAAGTTTCTGAGAAAGTGATTGAGGTTAATACTAGAGAAGAAACTCTTATATAGATTAGAAACAAACTGCTCTGGCCTTGGCCACTCAAGTATTCAATGCAGGAATAACAGTACAAGAGGTTCTGAATGTTGAGGCTGACCGCCTTAATTATTCTTTGGGAAATTTTAGCCAACCCATGATGATTCATTTATACCAGAAAAAATTTGAAACAGGCAATGTTTTTGAGAAATCTAAAGTTTTAGTAATTATGAGAATTGAAGACCCCAAGGAAAAGGAACACTCGGCCTGTATCACTAAGGACAGGAGTGTCTATAGAAAATTCAAGGTACAAGACAGAGGAAGAAATAGCCGGGTCTACTGGATTAGTGGACAATGGTAGGAGCCCTCTATTATTAGAGGGGAGTCCTCTAATAATAGAAATTTTGTTTCAGAGATATTATTGGGAAAATTGGAAGACATATGTATAATAAAAAAGATAAAAGGATGAGTAGACAAGTTTGGACCCTATGAAGGGGCCACTGGATTAGTGAACTGACCTTCCTGGAAAGATTAGAATATAATGATTTGATCCCTTGGCATCATTTGCCTAAGGAAACTGGGAAGCACAGTCTAAGAGATAGAATTCAGGCTTATGAAGGAGGCCTGGGGGAATCTGCAAGAGGAATTAATATTGCATTTGGAAAGGAGTTGGAAAAGTATTGTAGAAATAGATATTTGGATAAGTTCAATAAATTGAAAGAAGAGATTTTGCAAATATAGTCAAGGTAAAATATTAACTTTACCCTTTCTGGTTTGCACTCTTCTGTTTTCATGCTAATGCTGTAACTACAAGTTTATGCTCAGATGACCTGTGATTTGGAGTTTTTTTCCTGTGAGTTAAAAGTTAATGTATAACTTATTTTTAAAGACCCTGAATTGGGACATTGTATGTGCATTGTGCTTTCTGGTAACATAGTTACATAGCATTTTTTCAGGAAAAATACTGGGCTTGAGGAAAATAATGAAAAGGCTCTTGATTACGTATTTTTTTTATAACAAGGAAGTGTGTAACCAATAAAGTACTGAGGTGGAGAGAGAGAGAGAGAGAGAGAGAGAGAGAGAGAGAGAGAGAGAGAGAGAGAGAGAGAGAGATGCAAGCTGTCTCTGAATGCACCTTCAAAAGAGCAGTGAGTCACCTTTCAGCTTGCACCTGCATTACTGTCTGAGACTCTGATTTCATGCAGATAAAATTCTCCTATTCTCAAGAACCTCAAAACGACTAAGGGTGGTCCTCAGCAAGTGATATGATAAATTTATATTTACCATCAAGCCTGGTAAGCTCAGTTTGATCCCTAGAACCCACAAAGAAGGGAAGAATAGATTCTTGCAAACTGTACCTTGACCCAAACACACACACACACACACACACACACACACACACACACACACATACATATATACACACACACACTAAATATAAAAACAAGTTAAAAACTAAAATTAGAGACTAACTGTAAATGAAAGCCAACTTTTAAGGTTCAAGTTAGCACTAAAATATATATATATATAACATATATATATAGCAAACAGCTAATGAATGCCAACAATATAAAATATTAGAAACTGTGAAAGATGTAAAACCAAGCTTTAATTCTCAAATGGTATATATATATATGTATATATATATTTTTGCATATATATATATATAAAATCTGAAGAAAAATGTTGATAGCTATCTTGGCGGCAAGTCTGTTACATGTGTGTACATATTAATTCTACTCTACTCTTTTGAAATCCAAAAGCGGAATTTCAGCTTAGCTATTAAGTAAATCATAGAAATATCTGTCTGTGTGTGTGTATATATATATATATATATATCACTCAAACACACATAACGATTGTACTTGCTGTGTGTTTGGTCTTGTTTTAATGCATATTTTTCAATTTGGAAGCACAAATAGCCTTATAGAAAATATTTTAAATTATAATGTTCATAATAATTATGATTAAATGTTAAAATAGCCTATATCACTTCCCTTGCTGCGGCAGAAAATCAAGTACATGGAGAAACTAAGGCCACTTAAATTAAATTGAATCTGTACATGGAAATGCATACAGAGAAAATGCTATTCAAAGTAATTTGCCGGGTGTGATATTTGGGCAAAGATTTGAGAAGCAACAATAGGTTTGCATTGAACTTGAAATATTTCTTTCTGAGTGTGTCACTGCTCAATGTAAGACTATTTTCATGTATGGATTATTGAGCTATGTTCTCATATAACCTTAGGCAAGGAGGAGGCATTTAGTGCATTAAAGTAGGAATACACAATTTCAATGGCTTGAACAATTTTTGCTCAATATAAAACCAGCTTAATTTGTCAACCAACCACATTTTTAATACCACAGTTTTAATATATGGAGTAGTGATGTGCAAAGAATTGACATTTTTCACAATAGTTATGTTAATAAAGTTATTATGAAGTCAGGAATTAATGAATATTGAACTATTATTTGTTAATTATAGGTTCAGTTACTTTCATATATATATATATGAATATATATATGTGTATGTGTATATATATATTCCCAATCTGTAAGTTGCCCTTTTGTCCTTTGCCTTATAGAAGCTTTTCCGTTTCATGAGGTACTATTTATCAATTGTTGTTCTTAGAGCCTGATCTGTTCAGAAAGTTTTCCCCTGTGCCAATGAATTCGAGGCTATTTCCACTTTCTTCTCTATTAGATTCAGTGTATCTGATTTTATATTAATGTCCTTGATCCACTTGACTCGAGATTTGTGCAGGGTGATAAATATGGATCTATTTGGATTCTTCTACATACAGACTGCCAGTTAGACCAGTACCAGCTGTTGTCTGAGAAGCTATACCAGCCCAATTTAGACAGATGCAGATACTCAGCCAAGCGCTGGACTGAGATCAGGGTCCCCTATGGAAGACTTAGGAGAAGGACTGAAGGACCTGAAGGGGATAGGAACTCCACAGGAAGACCAAATGTGTCAACTAACCTGGACCCTTAGGAGCTCTCAGAGACTAAGTGCCTGGCCAAAGAGCATGTGTGGGCTGGTCCAAGACACTGGGCACATAAGTAGCAGAGGAGTGCCTTGTCTGGCCTCAGTAGGAGAGGAAGCCCCTAATCCTTTAGAGACTTGAAGCCCCAGGGAGGGAGGATACCTGCAGAAGGGAGCAACTCCCCTAAGATGAATGGGGAAGGAGGATTGAAGAACTCTGCAAGAGGGACCTAGAGGAGGTCAACACTTGAGATGTAAATAAATAAAATATTTAATTAATAAATAAAATTAAATAATAAAAAAATAAGAAAGCATGACTCTACATGCTTTGGCTCTTAAGACATGATGGTTTCATAATAGTCAAATTTGCATTTTTCAAAATATGTTTATCTGTTTTGTTGCATTTTAATCATAGAATAGAAATTGCTTATTTTGGCTGAAACCAGGATATAAGACATTATGAAACATCCATAATAAGTTGAAATGTATAAAATATATAAAAGCATACTACATAAAAATTTGAAAACATCTGGTAATAAGCAGTGAAATGGATACAAATGGGTTATACCTTTTTGGGAGTACATTCGCTGAGGTTAATATAATAATAAGTAAAGAAATGACAAGAAGTAGAGAAAGGGCAATAAAGTTCTAATAACTTCAAATGATTTATCAAAGTGACTATCTTTAATAATGGGATTTGTACTGACCTTGAATTATCCTGCTTTTTCTAGTTAGACTATAATGTTTAATGCTAACTTAGGGCTTGCACTCCAGTACATTTAAAATAATTTTTGATCTGCCAAGACATCCCCCACACCACATATACTGTGAATGCTGCCAGTCACTTTGAAGCATTTCTTTGAACTCTGGCTATTTGTTATTGTTGTTTGTACTCCTTATATTTAGTAACTACTGTTTACTTATTACTGGTACACTATGTTCTAAAAATAAATATAATGAATTTGCTTCCTCCTATTTCTTTTGTTTTGTTTATTTTGTTTCTGTGTATTTTAATACTAGTTTGTCATGTGACCCATGAAATACAAGGGGTAGGACCTAAGAAATAGAAGAAGGGATGATTAAGCAGATTAGTCAATAATTGCACCATGGTTATATTTTAAAAGAAGGACTGGCTCATTAATAAACCCACCCAAATGGCTGAACTTACTACTTTCTTACTGAATGTTGAACAAATAACAGAGACCTGTGACAGCACCACATGGAAAATATCCTTTAGCAAAAAAATTAATTTGAAAATACATAGAAATTGACATTCTTATATAGAATTTTCATCTTAGTCCTTCTCAAATACTTTCTTGTTGGTATATTACCTGTATTACATCTGGGGTTCATGTCAGTTAATTCTGATATTGACTATATTATTATAGTCAACTGATAATATGTTGGACCACCTGTATAAAATGAATATATTTATTATCATCCATTATTCCTTTTTTACACTAAATGTAATTATTTGATTCATTTTTAGTAGTTTCCAGAAAATTGTAGTATACATTTTAATAGATCAGCATTTAATTACAATTGACATATACATATTATACTATTTTAGTGGAATTTTTTAGTTTCCCCACTTGTGACTTAATATTTTCATCAAATGTTTTAATTTTAATTATGTTATTTATTTCATACTATATTAGACTTGCTTTTTTAAAATAGCATATTGACTTTTGATAAAAATGCTAATAATAAAAAGTTCTATACATCGACTACCCTACTTTCCAGTTTTAGTCTTCTTCATTTCTGTTTGCAGACCCATATTTTTCTGAGGTACCTCTATCTATCTACACAAATGACCGTTCACTTTGTTGTAGTCTACGTCCACACATACTCGATTTTTTCAACATCTTTCCCTCTTAAAATACCATTATTTCATTTCCACTCTTGAAATATATTCCCTCTGGGTACAGAATTTTATGTTGACTTTTTCTGTGTTTTAATGACCTTTTCACACACTGTCCTTTTTTTCTCATTGCTTAGAATAAGAAATATATGGCTTGTTGTTCACTGCTTTGAAAACTACCAGTAATTTTTTACCATTATAACTATTATTTTATTAGGTGTATTTTTTTCATTATCCATGTGTTTGAAGTTTACTATACTTATGACATCTACCAGATATTAGTTGTAATGTGCTGAATTGTATACTTCTGAAATCATACTGTGAACCCAAAATGCCTAATACCTCAGAATGTGACAGTATTTTAAATAGGGCCTAAAGAGAGGTAAGTATGTTTAAATGAAGCTCTGATAATGGCTGTTAAGCCACTCTCATTGTAGTCTTTAAAAGATGAGCAAATTATGACACACAAAGAAATGCTTGAGAGGAATACATATTTAGAGAAAATATCATGTGAAATCACAGTAAGGAGAGGTCATCTGAAATCCACAAGAGAGTCCACAGGGGGAAAAAATTCAAACCTGGCAACAACTTCCTGTCTGATTTCTAGCATCCAGCCACAAGAAAATAAATTGCTGTTGTTTCAGACATGTCACAGTTGGTTTTGTTGTTGTTGTTGTTATGACAAGATTAGTGAATTAATTTAATAGTTATCCTTGTTTCAAAATATCAATCATGCCCCCCATTTCTTCTCTTTCTTAGCATGCTTGAATCATATTTATAACAATATCTATCTCATATACTCAGTTCTTTAAATTTCTGTCTTTCATGTTTAATCTTGATATTTCCATTATTAAATACTTAACATCACTAATTATAAACTGAAATGTCTTCTCTCTAATTATTCTCATGAATATATTTTATTTCAGAAATTCAATATTTTAGCAATTTTCCTCTTAATATTTTAATTCATTAGATATAAGATAAAATATTTTATGTGTTTTTAACCTACTTAAAATGTCTAACTCAGTTTTAGATCAATTTTAAACAAGTTTTTTTCTTCCTTATTATAGAATTTATTTGTCTAGTTTTTGCTTGCTTTGTAATTTTTTAATTGGATGTCAGAATGTAAATAATATTTTTTTGGTGATGCTGCATGCAACTGGATTCCTATGAACAACCTTGAGTTTAGTTCTTAGTTGTTAGTTTTGATTTTAAGATTTGGTATATATTATCAAAGTAAAATAAAGAAGTATATTAGATTTAGATGTTATGAAGGGGTAAATGAAATTCTTAGGCAGGAGTGGGTCGGTGGGTAGGCAAGGTCCCTTATAGAAGCGGGGGGGGGGGGAATGGATTAGGGGTTTTCCAAAGGGGAAACCACGAAGGGGGATAACATTTGAAATGTAATCAATAATTAAAATAACAAATAAAAAGTCAAAATTCAGTTCTATATTTTATGTTTTAAAATTGATTTTATGAATGTTAATCTTTAAATACTTAATATTTATAGTAGTGCCTTAATTTTTTTTTGATTTTTGTGTATTTTTCTATTCAGTGCTTAGATTTAAATGTTTGTTTTTATAACATTGTCTCATTTATAGGACAGGAGAATTTTGTATGGTATTGAAATGCACCGTGTATAAAATTAATAATCTTAATATATTATTTTAAAATTTCCTAAACAATGGAATATTTGGTATCAAAACAAATATGGAAGTGCAGAAAAGGTCTAATTACTTCTATTTACAGAGACATGATGATTCATTCTACATGATTTTCTACTATGAGTGATGGGAATATTGACTCTTGTCTGCCAAATGTGAGTATCTAGCATCATTTTCTCAAATCATTGAGAATTCTTTCCTAGAGCAGTAGTTCTTCATATGCACTTCCAAATCTGTGTTCTCAGAGGCTATACAAAGAATGTCTCCAGTCTTATGTATATACTAATCAGTCCTCTCTCTTCAGTCCTGCAAACTTGAGGTATGGTCTTTCATGCTGTAATCAAGTCAATATCAATAGGAACTGCCTGGGTCCCTCTCCTATGTAAAACAAACTGTAACCTAATTCAAAGCAATAATAACAATTATAGGTCTCATTTTATTTTTATTTATTTGTGTCAATAATATCTGTCATATGCTTCTAAATGTTTAATATCTTGAACACTTTATTCATTCTTTTAGATCTTGAGATGAGCAGATAAATCTCAGAAATGCTTCTCCATCTTCAATGAAGTAGGAGTTGTGATTTACATATAACTACTTTCTTCTTGATTAAATATAGAATATTCAAATCTATGTAGAAAATTAGTTTTGTGGGAAAGTTAAAATAGCAATAGGAACATACGGCACATTATATCTTATCTAATATTGGTTAAAATATTTTATTCATTATACTCAATAATATTTTCTAATTCATCTAAATATCTATATAAGTTACACACATATATATGCTCATTTAGGTGAAATACATTGAAAAGGAAATATTTTGAATAAATAATTTAAAGAGATTTTTATATTTTTCACTTAGTAGCTTCCTGATAAAGATAGTAATGAAGTATAGCTTGATTTTTAGATACAGATATTATATAAACTATAATAATATGATATAAACACATCTATAGTCTTAAAGAGTATATCAGCTATGAATCATCTTTGTATTTCCAGTGTTGATTATAGCATATTTGATGTGGCTTGGAATTTTGTCTATGTTGTTGCCCTGGATACAGTTTTGAAACTGCTTCTGTTGTTGTAGCTGGTTTTTTTTTTTTGTACATTAAGGAAGCACTTTTAACCACTAAGTATAATTTTTATTTGCTTGACATCCTAATCACAGCCTCCCTTTCTACTCTCTCCCAGTTACACTCTTACCAATACCTCCCTTTATTACCCCATTATCCCACTACCCCTCCTCTTCTTCTCAGTAAAGGAGAAGCTCCTTGGATTCTACCCTACCCTGGTGCCTCAAGTCACATCAGGATTAAAAGCATCTTCTCCCACTGATGCCCAACGAGGCAGTCGAGGTAGGTAAAGGGGATTCAATTGTAGGCAACAGAATCAGAGACAACCCTCAGTCCAATTTTTAAGGGAACTCCATGAATACCACACTGCACATCTTCTACAAATGTGTAGCAGTCTATGGAAAAATTGAGTTTTATGGGAAATCACTCATAGCAGCCTAATTATTTATGTTCACAGAAGACATCATTCTATGTGTGTCAGTGATGCTATTTGGCTTCTTTCTAGTCATTGTAATATTTGTAACAATACAAACAACAACACAAACAGCAGCATCACTAATAATAATATACAGTTACTTAAGTGACAACCTACTCAAAATCATCTCACTAGGATAGAACAATGGTACAGATTCACTCTTAATTATAAGAATTATATTTTGAATATATCAAGTCATATCATATAAATTTTCTTTCTAAGTAAATATACTGAAAAGTACCAAAAATTTAGACTTTCAAAATTGTAATTGTATTTGTTCTGTATTTGAATTTTGCACTTTAAATATAACTTTTGGTTGATCTTATTAGCTTCACAACTGAACAGATGTAAGAATAAGCCTTAATTGTGGGATTTCTGTGTGCCTTCCAATCTGACTTGTCAGGTTCATCCCTGCACATTTTAGCCAATAATTAGTTCCAAGGATACAGAGCTCATGAAGATGTCACTTAATTATTCACATTTTGTCTAGACCTCAACACATTTATTCTACATCAATTTTCACCCTGTGTTTAAAGCTACATATCTTCATGTTCTATTCTATAATTTCTAACAATTTATCCAATATTTTCATGTTTTTCTTGAATTTTTAAATGTTTTCTAGCCTGAAAGAGGCCTCAATTAAATGACACAAGTTTGTCCTATAGTTAAGTAGTACATACTTGAATCACTTATTTTATTCCACAGGAAAATATTCTACTAATCTTCAAGCAGTTCATCTACTTTTCATCCCCCAAAGCAGAGAAAAATCAACAAATATCAGTCTAACACTATTACTCACTCCTGATGACTCTTCTCTATATCAGGTCTACAATCCATGAGCCTTTACCTAGAAGAAAGAATTACATTTTTAGTACTATGTCTTGGCATCCAATAAAGACATGCATCCTGTATAATAAAAAAGATTTGTCCTCCTACTCCATCCCCTCATCTTGCCCATGTCTACTTCTCCTCCATTTTCCTTCATAAGGCTTCCCCCATGATATTAACTGAAAAAGGCAAAGAAAGATGTAATATGACTAGGTATAAATATCATATAAAGTTTGGACAAGGCAACCTAGTATTATGAAAAGGGTCCCACAAGAAAGCAAAAATGTCAAAGGTAATCCTCTCCTACAGTTAGGAGTCCAACAAAAAAATCATGAGCTATATTACCACAGTACATATATGGAGGACCTAGCACAGACTTAGGAGCCCTACTAGCTCATTCTGTGAGCTGTATTCTGTTGTCCTTGACCCCTTAAGCTCCTACAAAATTTCTTTCCACTTTTTTTCAAGGTTATGCTTCCATCAGTTGCTGGAGGAAATCTCCTTGATGATGATTGGGGTAGGCATCAAAATATGAGTATGGCAGAACATCATTAGGAATCATTTCATTGTTTTTTGTTGTTGTTGTTGTTAGTCATGTTTGGTTCTCTGAGCCATCCAGCTGTGGTGACAAGCATAGGTTCCCTCTAGTGGCTTGGTCCTCAATTTAGACCAGTCATTGTTTGTTCACTCCCACAAGTTCTGAGCCACTATTGCTCTGGCATATTTTTCAGGCAGGACATGGTGGGCTTCATTGCTGGGCTGTTAAAAAGAACTATGGGTGTAAATATCACCAACAAAATACCAGAGATAGTAGAGAGAATCTCAGGCACTAAAGATATGATGGAAGAAATATATCTATATATCTATATCTATATCTATATCTATATCTATATCTATATCTATATCTATATCTATATCTATATCTATATCTATATCTATATCTATATCTATATCTATCTATCTATCTATCTATATATATATATATATATATATATGCTAAAAAAGTTAAATCTGAAAAATTCCTGTGGCAAAACGTAAAGGAATACTGGAGCACTGTGAGAAGTCCAAAACTAATAATGATAGAAATAGAAGAAGGAGAAAAATCTCAGGTCAAAGATCCAATAAACATTTTCTAAACTAATCATGGAAGAAAAATTTTCTAACCTGAAGAAGGAGGTGCCTATAAAGATACAAGAAGCTTAAATAATACTAAGTACACTGGACCAGAAAAGAAAGTCTGCTTGACACATAGTAATCAAGATAATAAACACATAGTACAAAGAAAGAATATTAAGAGCTAAAAGGGAAACTTCCAAGTAACATATAAAGGGAGATCTCTTAGAATCACACCCAACATCTCAGTGAAAGAATACAAAACAGTAGGACCTAGAAAGATGCCATGTATACTCAAAAAACCCATAAAACAACAACAACAACAACAACAAAACACCAACCCACAGATGCCATCCGAGACTATTATATGCAGAAAAAAATCAATCATCATAGATTTAGAAAATAAGATGTTTCATAGTAAAACTAAATTTAAACAATATAAATATACGTATTTAGTCCTACTGATACTACAAAGAAAATACCAACCCAAGAAATTTAGTAATTACCAATCATTTTTCACTAATATTTCTCAATATCAATGAACTCAATTTCCCTATAAAAAGACACAGACTAACATAATGAATGCAAAAATAGTATCCATCTCCTGCTGCATAGAAGAAACATGCCGTACCACAAAAGAAACACATATATTTCCCTCAGAGTAAAGTATTGGAAAAAGAATTTCCAACCATACCCAAGAAGTAACCTAGTGTATGTATTCTAATACCTAACAAATATCTAAAATCTAACAAAATCGATTTCCAGCCAAAATTAATCAAAATACATGACGAAGGACACTGCATACTCACCAAAGTAAAAACCCATCAAGATGATGCCCCAATTCTGAATATCTATGCTCTAAATGCAAGGATACCCACATTTCTAAAGGAAATATTACTGAAGCTTAAATTACATATCAAACTCCATACTTTAATAGTGGAAACTTCAATACACACTCACACAAAAACTAAACAGAGAAATACTGAAGCTAACAGATATTATAAACCCAATAGACATAATAAATATCTACAAAACATTTCACACACATATAAAAGACTACACTTTATTAGCAACTCATGGAACATTCTCCAAAACTGATCACATACTCTGTCACAAAATAAGACTCAACAGATAGAAGAAAATTTAAATATCCCCTTGCATCTTTGAAAAGCACCGTGGATTAAAGCTAGAAGTGGTTAATTCAAGGAACATACTGCTTGCTGGTGAGTAGAAAGCTGCTGCAGTCAAGTAGACCTTGCAAAAACTGGAAAAAGTAATGTTTTCCCTGTAATGTGGTCTGCAAATAAAAAGCAGCTATCTAAGAATTGCCTATAGAAAATACACTAAAAGCAGCAACTTTTGCTACCACCTAACTCCTTTCACATAGTTAGGATTCTCAGTCACATCAATCTAAAGCAGAAAATGAAAGGCGCCTGGTGTGAAAAAAGTTGGCTATTCTGTGATATATAATCCTATAGCTATTCATTCCTTAACCCACACAGTTTAGAGAGATTTTGTTCAACAAGAACAAAAAATAACTTAAACCTCATTTATTTTTGAGATAAGAGCTCATCTCCATATCAAAACTAGGAAATTGTTTAATATCATTTTTCAAGAACCATGGCTTAGCACGAAGTGTGTATGCTGTTAAAATAAGGTTGCTATAATCTCCTGTAGAGTAAAACAGCAGTATTTGTAGATTTAGCAGACATTTCATGCCTGGCCTACACTGCTCTGTTATTTTACTTACAGAGCTACTATTTGTAATGATTGTTCTTTCAACTGAAAACATTTGTACAACACTATTTAGTGGCTCTCCCTTTTCTATAGCATAACTCACCTAGCCATTCCACTTGGAATCATGCTATTCCAAAATGTGCTGTTTCAGAACAGATATTAAAGACCAAAAATAAGAGCTTTCCCAAGGTTCTTTGGGCAAAAGGTTATACATGATATTAAAACTGGAAGCTTCTAAAGCCTTATAAATATAGGGGAAAATAAAATTGCATTAAGAGAAAATGAGAATGAACTGAGTTCTTGAGTGAGGGCACATAAAATAAAATGCACAAATTAAAATGCCTCCAGTATATAAATAATTAATTTATGTATGATAAACTTTCAACCTAAATGAGGCTGCTTTTGAACAGAATGTGAGAGACACATTGGAGTGTGACTTATTGTAACTGAAGGTTTGGTATAATTCCCCCCCCCACTCTCTCTCTCTTTCTCTCTCATGCTCACATGCATGCTATGGCCCTGTCCAAAGGAGTGTGAATTCAGTGGTATGCTAATTAATGTTTAACATTCAGCTGTTTCTTTGAAATAGAAAAAATCCACAACTCAATTTACATTGCTTACAGATTTCCATGTCAAAGTGCTTGAATTCAAACTAATACCACATTATCACAAAATCAAAGGTGAAAAATCATGAAAAGTTGAGCTCTTAATGAGTTAATGGGATGTAAGTACAATAACTTGTGGCTCCTTCTTTTTAAGTGGAAGTGATGGGATGCTACAAAGGAAGAAAGGGAATGAAAGGACTATCTAGTCTTTGATTCCTAGGTACCTCCCTTGACACATGAGTATCCAGATGTCATCTTTCCCTCAAACAAATGGTGAACTTGATGGTAACACATTGGTAGATAACAATTTAAAAGCTTAAATTGGAGGCAGATTTCTAGAACAATGGTAGAAACTACTGAAGCTCCATATAACTCTTTTTTAAGTGTTCACTTTCCATTGCAAGACTAAGAATAAATAAGCAGTAGCCTTTGTTTACTAATGAAGGTCTACAGGTTATTTGTACCTACTAAAAGGATAGATATTAACAAATGACAGGGGCTTCAAACAGTCTACGGGACTAAAATGTAAATTGCTAACAGTAAACACAATTAAGTATTTCTTCCTGGCACAAAGCTAACTCACTTAAAGGTAAACTGATATTCAATGCTGTTAGCTACTCCTGCTAGCCACAAACATAAATGATAAATGGACAACAGCTCTTATCTTTTCTTAGCTTAGACATAATTGAGTTCTATGTCATATAAAGCAACTCCCAGATAACTATTGGCTTAAAGTAAATATTATAATTGAATGTTTTCTTCTTATTTGCTTTGAAAGAGTGGAGCAGTTTTTATGCCCAAGGCCCATGTCACCCTGGGATGAAGAGAGTTTTGTGACCCTTACAACAAAAACTACAAGAGACATAGGCATTATAAACCTGACTCTTTTTTGTCCTTGTGTGAACACAAAATTATAAAAGTGTATCTTTTATTTGTACTGTTAAAATAAATTCTTTGTATCTCATTTCTTGTTGAAACTTACAAGATTTTCAACTTGGTACAAAGTTGTATTTTATCTCTAACTTCACTGAAGTCATATGGAAGTTCCCTCCATGTATATGTGCGTTATTAATTTATTAATATTAATTATTAATATTAATTTATATTATTTTGTGGATTTGCTGGTTTTACCTGCAAGTATGCATGTGTACTAAGTACTTGGCTGGTGTCAACAGAAGCAAGAAAACAGTGGCAGATATCCCAGATATCCTGCAGCTGGAGGTACAGTTGTGAGCCAACAAATGGGTACTGGGAAAATTAATCACTAAGTCATCTCTCTGGTCTCTATAGTTGTTGTTATTGCTGCTGTTGTTGTTGTTATTATATTCACAATAGCAAGAAATGATAAAGGGACTCCATGACCCTCCTAATAAAAGTATTAAAAGGAGATAAAGAAAATGCAGTCTTGCTACTGATAATGGTAACAGGGATCCTATGGGACTGAAGTAATATTTCTGATGATGCTTCCATTGAAGCCCACATAACTTTTAGGTTGAAATACTGCAGTAATCTTCTAGCTTATTTTTTCCCAGTATGTTCCAATATTAATTTAATTCCCTACTCTGCAACTGCTAAGGTGATAATTCTCAAGCCTAGATTTGTGCATTTTTTCTCATCTCTTGTAATTATTCAGATCCTATAAGATTAATGTCAGAGAATAGCTAGCAGTCATATTCCTTCTTGAAAAGCAATTCAAATGCCGCTAAGTACAAGTTTGTAGATTAACTGCATCAGAAGCATTTAAAAAGATGTTCTATTCTTTCTACACAACTAATGAATCATTTGTCCTATTCTACTGTCAATAATTTGAAATCAGTGTTCTCAAATTTACATAGATAAATTTACTGACTTAACAAATTTCAAAATCTTTGAAATGTGAAGAGTTTTGGTTTCATTATAGAGCTATTTTAATGCTACTTAGTTAATTTGTTACCAGGATATGTTAAGTTATTTAACAGATTTCACCACTATATGCCTTCTTACTTATGACATTTGGATGATAATATTTATTTTATAATGCTAGCATGATGATTGAATTTTATAGCTCCTAGAATATAAAAATAATTCAATATTTATGTGTTTACCCTTCTCTTATATGTACCACTTTATTCTCTGACACAATCATGACTTTCTACTCTTTCCTTATCTGCCCCCACAGAATTATCAATCTTCTTTCCTTTTTCTTTTGAGAAAATAAAGTCACAAATGTGTGCTGAGGCCAGAAATTTATCATAATGAATGAATTCAAATGAACATGTCTGCACTTTTTGCATAGAGCTGGGTAGGAAAGTGAATTCACAGTTATACATTTTTTGAGATCATAATATAGGTTATATGTATATATTTAGCAGCCTATATATACACACACATATGTATGCAACAATTCACTTAAAAATCTAAAGTAAAATTTAAAATTTAAATATAAATAAAATCACAATTAAATATAAATTATTTACATATGTAATATATAATTAAAATTAAAATATAAAATACACTTTTAAAAATTAACTTTAAAATTAAAAGAAACATCAACTTAAAAGATATTAAAAAGCACTTTAATGAAAATCTAATTACATCACTTACTCTTTTCTTATCTTCCCTCAAGCACTCCCATGTTCTCCCCTTTCAAACTGAAGGTTTATTTTAAACAATATCAAATTGATTCAGCGGATTATATTTCTGTATATATGTCTATTATATAAATATATATTATATATAAGTATATATATGAATATTATATATGCCTAATAATTTAGGTAAATGGCTAAAATAATTTTGTTAATAAATTTTAGCAAATATTATATTTCTAAAAAGAAATCTCTCTGTTGTCTCTAGCTGAGTTGAATCCCATAGGCATATGACTATTTATACCATTTATTTATACCACTGTTTCTCAAATGCTCTATCTGTCCATAAGATTGCATCATAACAAGTTATTACTTAACTTCTTGTAAAATTCCCAGGTAGAAACTATCATTATCAGTGTCATGGTCATATAAAATATGACTTAGCTCTATTCATATTTCTTATACAATAATTTCTATTCTAATGTTAAAATACTATTTTGGTTACTTGCTAGGGACTAATAAAAATGGAAAATTCTGTCACTATTTCACTTGCAAATGCTAATGAATATTGGTTAAATTATTTAAGAAAATTAAATAAGAAACTTTAAAGACATTTCCAAAGAATTTAGGAGGACCAGCAATCTCAACTAACCTAGCCCCTTGAGATCTCTCAGACACTGGCCACCAACCAGGCAGCATACACCAGCTGATATGAGGCCCCCAAAGGACTGCTGGGTCTGGACTCAGTCAGAGATGATGCACCTAACCCTCAAGAGACTGGAGAGGCCCCTGGGAGTAGGGAGGTCTGGTAGAGTGGGGGGTGGGAGTGGAGACATCCTTGTGGAGACCAGGGGGCGCGGAAGATATGAGATGTGAAGCAGTCAGAGGGTGGACCAGGAGGGGCATAAAATCTGACTGTAAAAAAAGATTAAATAAAATGTAAAAAAATATAATAAAGCATTAATTATCTGATTCCTCATCCTATAGCTACTAAAAATGGACAGAAACATGGAAAAAGGAGAGAGATGTAAGACACTGAGCATCAGACAACCAAATTCATTAGTCTTTAATAGATCTAGTGGACCTTGTAATTCTTCTAGTTCATTACATTGAGAAAGATTAGAATCTTCATATTAGAGAGGCACAACACAGGTACAACCCATCAAGTATTCTCAAATTTGAGGCAATAGTATAAATACATGAATGACAAGAGACTTAATATTTCCAAACCATAATAATGGAAAGCATAGCAATAAAAGAAGAACATTTCCCCAAAAGCCAGGTATTGTACCTGTTTCTATCAGCCAGCATAGAAAAACTTGCAATTCATGACAAATTAATTTTAGTATTAAGGAGACAGATTCCCAGTTTTGGAACACACATTGCCTTACAGTAAGCAAATACAATTATACTCTTGCCTAATTAAGATTAGAAATAAGAATCAATGTAGAAAAATGTGCCTCAGTGGTTTAATCTATCCCATACTAATAGACAAGAATATTTGTAGGAACATATGTGTATAAATAACTAGGAGCAAAATGCTGGGTCCTCTTTATGGATCCAGTTTGTCAGTCTATGTCTTTTTATTGAGGAATTGAGTCCATTGATGTTAAACATTGACACTGGCTACTTTATCCCACCAACCTGCTTATAGCTTGATTTTTCTGACCTGACTCAAAGCGGAATTAATAATAACCAACACATAAAACTGTTAGGAAGATTGAATGTATTATCAGAAGACAATGTATTCTCATATGCTCAATATAAAGGAGGATTTTGATACAATTGAAACTTCCTCTCTTTTTTTAAGACAAGAGAGCCTTACATTTAATTCCATGTTGTAATAAGAAACTCATAGAACTTGTTATTGATGAGACATGACTTCAGAAGAATTGCACAGATGGTGACAGATATATCCAGTCTATGGTCCAAGTGCTCTATATAACCCTTTAGGATTCCTGGGCAAGGGACCAAGAAAGGGAGGGAAGACCTAGCTGCCATGCTGGGGGAGGAGTAGCTGCCATGCCTGAGAAGGCAGGACAGAGAGACAGCCAATATGTAAGAGCCGGGGAAGAGTAGTCCCAGACCCCCCCCCCACACACTGGGTCTAGGGCAACAACAATGGAATATAGATTTTAGTAAGTAATAACCAAGGAATATCGGAGGGGAGATGTTAGTCACATGGAGGTTTGGGAGTGGGACAGCCATCAAGCTATTTGAGGAATAATAAAATATAAGACTGTATGAAAAAAAAAATAACTAGGAGCAAGACAGAGCCTGAGAACAGACACATATGGAAAGTAGTCACAAAAATATCAATGAATTGGGCAAACATTCTGATTCATTTCCACTATCCAAATGTGAGAAAAAGACTTAGATGGCTTTTTTCTCATATAAGTAGGGTCTCTATTCCAGCTGACTGACCAGGCTGGTCATATATGCTCAAGGTAGAACTGAACATATTTACCCCAAACTATGAACCAACCTGCTCCCTTTATTTTAGTAAACTTAACAATCCCAAATTAATGGAGGAGGAATCTATCCCTGAGTTCTAAACCCAATTACCTTCTTCCCTATCCTCTTTTAAAGAACGGTCATTAACTTCCTTAATCTTTTCTCTGCCACCATCTCTACACACTTTTCTGTGCTCTGTGCTTGTATGCTTCTTTCCTTTTAATAAAGATGGTTTTTATACCTTGCTTTTATCTGTTGTGTGAATCTATGTGCTGTGCACAAGACTTCCCAATCCAGATCCTCTAAGGCAATAACAATTAAATAATATATATCCTGGAAGGAAATCTCACAATGTCTTGTATTCAACAAAAATTACAAGACATGTAAAGAATCGACAAATTCTAACCAACCAATGAATCAAGCAACAAAATTACTACATCAAATTATTAAATTAACATGAACGTATTCCAGATGCTTAAGAAATGACCACATAGGAAAGACTTCTCATGTAAAGGATTCACATGTTAAACATAGACATGAAAAACAAATTTTTAATATGTCAAATCACTCAAAGTGATTTGTTCCTGATAAAAGCAGCATTGCCTTTCGGAAAAGATTCTGAATGGTAAATTAGTTGTTAAAATAAATATTTGTGACCCAAGATACATAGCAAAAACATTATTTAAAGGGAAAGAATGAAAAAAGAAGAAAATTTAATAGAGCTTCAAAGAGATATGGCAGTTTTCAACAGTCAAATAGTATTTATTCAAATCTCTAGAGTGAATGATAAAGAAAAATTGGTGAATAAATATATAGCAAATATTATAAGATTACTGAGTGACATCAGAGGGACATATGTTTCCGTAAGCATTTTTGGCTAAGATATGTTAAATGTTAGGAACATATATGTTAACTATAGGTCTTCATCATATGAACTCTTTTTTTTTTTTTTTTTTGGTTTTTCGAGACAGGGTTTCTCTGTGTAGCCTTGGCTGTCCTGGAACTCACGCTGTAGACCAGGCTGGCCTCGAACTCAGAAATCCACCTGCCTCTGCCTCCCAAGTGCTGGGATTAAAGGTGTGAGCCACCACTGCCCGGCTCATATGAACTCTTTAATGCTTGAATTTCTTTCAAGTCATCTAAACTATTGTGAAAGAAATGGCCAGATTTGACTCTGAAAAACAGATATCAGATGTTTATCTCATGTCTTACTGCCTTGCTTATGTAACAGGGTAACATCAGTCCTGTTTGCTTATCATAAAGTCTCAAAGTAGAATCCTAATGCTTTGAATATTTTATAGATGCCTTAAAGGAACTACACTCCAGAGAAAAGGACATTGCAGCATGGAGTCACAGAATACTTCAGGACCACTTACTGCAGTTGTTACTGCCCCAGGCAACTTGAGCTGGCTTTGAAAGCTTCATTTTGGAATGAAAAGCCATAGAGAACTCTAAATGACTGTTTTTCTCTATCTATCCTCAGCCAGGACATAAGAAAGACTCATAATGTGAGACTTGCAACTGATTTTTTATGTGGAGTTTGTGATTTGTTCTTTTAGAAAAAACAAAATAAAACAATGTGATTGGTGCAATTGGAAGCTAAATTGTGATAGAATGACTATCTACATATAAATGGATTTTTTTCTGACTACAGAAGTGGGCTGTTTTATAATGTGGTTAATTTACTAAGGGAGGTTTCTCTTTTATAGATTATACCACCCAATAGTGTTGCAACATGATCTCTGATAGTGGGTTCTGCTGTCTCTAACATAATTTTGGTCTTTATCATGGTAAGAGTATAGTGAGCTGTTTGCTTAAAAGAAGAGTGAGTGTTTAGCAGTGGTGACTCACCTAGGTCCTGAATTCAATTATTTTTAAGATAGTTTGAAAAACAAGGAGATCAAGTTGAGAAATTCCCTGTAGACCCAGGAATAATGAAGAGATAGCTGAAAAGCTAGAAGCATCAGAAATTAAGGGCTTTTGTTATGTTGGAATCATGACTCGAGTCTGGACAGGCCACACCAGACCAATGTAGTTCCATGTAAGAGAGGTTCATTGTGGGGGAGGGGGCAAAAAGGAGTGGTGGAGACAAAGCGAGAAAAGAGAGATGAGAGAGAGTGAAGATCAAGGGGGTCTGCCTCTTATTTAGGCTGTGATGTAACTGCTTTAAGGTAAACATGGTAAGTAAAACAAATGGATCCTGGGAATATATGGCGATTGCCATGGCAGCAGATTCAAGGGTAACTGTCGCCTAGGGGTGACATCACTGTCATCACTGTATTCAGAGGCGATCTGCAACCTTAAAGCCAGTTCCTGATTATAAAGCTGATTCTTGATGCCTACATTACCTCCCTTTTTCTTATCATAAAGAAAAGAAAAAAGGGAGAGGGGGAAGCCTATGGTGAAAGGGGAATTGGAGTGTTATGTCTCTTAATCTGCTTCTTGCTGTCTAGGGACAACCTCAATTTCAGAGTGTAGCTGACTTTCACCATTGGGTCCACTCGATAAATGTTTGCATCAGGCTCTTCTGTGGATAGTGGCTGGTAATCCTGTAACAGGAACTGCTTAATAGTTTGGTTAGAAATTATTTTTATTTTTCATTGAAGAATGTAGAAACAAGATTAATGAGGCAGGGAACGAATAATAACACCAGGAAGATGATTGGAGAGGCATTATGAAAGGGAATATCCAATTGCATATAGGGTTTTTGAAAATCCAGGAATTGGAGGCCTCATGTTCCTTGAAATTCTGCATGTTTGATTCTAGCTCCTGAATTTTATTTCTCACTATCCAAGATTGGTTAATGTAGAAACAACATTCTTCTTGGAGGAATAGGCAAAGACCACCTTCTTTAGCTGTCAGGACATCTAGCCCCTATTGGTTCTAAAGTATCACAGCTGCCAAAGAATTGATCTGTTTCTGGATTGTAAGCACAGTTTCAGACATTTTTTGAAAACCTGTGTCAAGCTTGGAAGTGAACTTATTATAATGAGTCATGGAAGTAGTTATCCTTGCAATTTCAGTACCAGCACCTATGGCTATTCCAGCAGCAACCAAGAGTGGCACGACCTGAACTGCCCTCTATCGTTGAACAGCTATTATATCTAGAACTTGGATTGGCAGTGGCTCATTTTCCTGGATTATTCCTAGTTCAGGGAAAAGGAGTACCAACATGCAAACTCTTGACCAGCTGGTGGGTAAGCAACAATATACTTGAGTGCCACAATGAATTGACCTGTTTTGGACTGCAGGGCATTGTGGCAGAGGTGATGGATCAAGGGCTTTGGTTCTTTTTAGCCTAGGGAGAGAGATAGAGTATGGAGTCATGGTGACATCAGAGTTCAGGCAGATGAGAAAAGGTAAGGTAAGTTTAGTTGGGAGTATCACTGGAGAGGTTGTACATGGCAATTGCAAGCTAGTTACAGGAGGAACTAGTTACAATCTTTAAAGCAACCAGGTAGGGTGGCATTAAGGAGTTGGTACACCAAGGTCAAGGTCTGAATCAAAAGGCGAGAAAAACAAGTTAGTGCTATTCTTGAGGGGGGATGTCAAGGAGGTAAGGACCTCAGAGAAGTGTTTGACTACTTCCCCTACTTTTCTAATATCCTGAGGTTGGACAATTGAGACGTATTTTCTCTGGATGCAGATAGTACTTACTGGGGACCCGGCTTGATTTTTACGGTAGAGCTTACCCACAACTTCTGTCTCCCACCTGGGATTCCATGGGTCTTGTATGTAGAAAAAGAGTGTCTTCCATTGTTAGAAGAAGTGATTGGTCCATGATGCTAGCATATGTATCTGAGATGAAAAATATTGGCAGCCCCCATATTCGTCTGGCCATTTTTTACAATCATCTTTTGTCTGGTCAAAGAGAAAGCAAGACTATAACATTTAGATGGAATAACAGACACAGGAATGACAGCAATTTGGATTAGTCCCTGGCATCTGGCTGTGGAGCAGTTTCCAGACCCTATTTGGAAAGACTGGTTGTTATCTTTGAGGGTTTCTTGAACCTTGAATTTCCAGGCTACCCTGAATGGAAAAGAACATTAGGGGAGGATGAGAAATCCCTATCTAATCCAGTGAGATCAAGCGCAGCTGCTGGAGTGGAGTCTCATTTTCTAACATTGGAGACAAGTTTGGTGGTCTTGATGTCTTCTGTAGCTTAACAGAGCATGGTCTTATTAGGGTCAATGTGTATGAAGAACAGACAATTTTAGGTGGAGGGATGGAAGGTGTGAAGTGAGACAGGTGGACCCAATGAGAGAGTCTCTCAAGTTTAGCAACTTTAGTGATCATGAGAATTAACTTAAAAAATGGCCCTGCCATTTAGGAGAGAGTGGTGAGGGCTGATGGTCTGGAGGGTATAGAAGAAATTGGTCTTCAGTGTTGACAGGCAGTAGACAGGGGAGAGTGTGTGGCTGCAGTAGATGGTAGTCAACAAAGTTGCATAGGAGAGAGCAGAGGTGGCAAAGTATTAGGGTAAGTAGATGGTCTGGGAGGGGGGAGCATTTAGGTGAAAGACCAGGAGTTAGGACTGGATGTCCATACATGAGTTCAAAGTGTGAGATGTCGAGAGGTCACTTGGGGAGAGCTATTAGCCTGAAAAGAGCCAGGAGTAGGAGTTTTATCCAATCGAGGTGAAATTCCTGTGACAGCTTGACAAGAGTGGTTTTTAAAGAGCTGTTAGTTCTTTCTACCTTTCCTGAAGACTGAGGGTGGTAGGGAATATGAAAATGCCAGGGGATATCTAGGACATTAGATAGAATTTGAGAAACTTGAGAAGTAAATTCAGAACCATTGTCTGACTGGAGGGAGGCTAAGATACCAAATTGGGGGAGGATCTCTTGGACCAGGACATGAGAGACTTCTGAGCCCTATTGTTAGTTGTGGGAAATGCCTCTACCCATCCTGAGAAGGTGTCTACCAAGACCAGAGTTACTTTGCATGTTTGAAAGTGGGCATGTGGGTAAAGTCAAGTTGCCAATCAGTTCCAGGGAGGGAACCTCTAGCCTGATGGGTAGGAAAAGTGGTGCTACGATACCATGAGTTGGAGTCTGACATCTGATGGGTTTTGCAAAAGGCAGTGATAGATTTTAAGAAACTGGTCATAACAAAATAAGACAGTGCTTGGCTGTTAGGATAAAAGAGTTGGTGAAGATAGGACCATGTTTGATGATCAAGGGGTGAAGTTGGGGATGTGGTTTGCAGTGTAAGAATGTCCTGGCAGGGGAGAGACGAGTCTAGGTCCCTAAGGGCTGCAGCTC
The DNA here is from genome assembly GCA_028551405.1 of Uromys caudimaculatus. NCBI lineage: Eukaryota > Metazoa > Chordata > Mammalia > Rodentia > Muridae > Uromys > Uromys caudimaculatus. The sequence continues at coordinate 64,198,368 of CM052722.1, forward strand.
TAGCTGCCTCATCTGCTCAGTTGTTTCCCATAGAGACAATAGAGTCATCTGTCTTGTCTGATCTTCAGTGGACAATCCTAATAGCTGTGGGGAGATGGGAGGCCTTTGGCATGGCCATAATTTGATTTGCATTAGTTACTGATCCTCCTTTAGTTGTAAGTAACCCATGCTCCTTCCAGATAGCAGTATGGGAAAGGAGGATATGGAAAGCATATGTGGAATCTCTGTAGATGTTGAGGGATTGTCACTGTGCCAGTTGAAAGGTACAAACAATGGCTATTAGTTCAGCCCGTTGATTGGTGGTATGAGCAAGAAGGGCCAGTACATCCACCACATCTGTGTCTGAAACTATGGCATAGCCAGCTCTTCTAGCTCCTTCATGTAGAAAAGATCTGCCATCTGTAAACCAGGCATAGATGTCCTGAGATAATGTGCCCTCCTGTATGTGTAAAGGATGAGGTAATAGTTCCTCTAAAGTTTCAGTGCAGGAGTAAGATAGGGAGTGGTTAGTATTAGGTCAAGGAGGAAGATTGGAAATATTAAGAGGTAGGCATGATTAGAAGGTGAGTGTGGAGTCTTCTATTAGTGATACCTAAAGAGAAAGAACCCTGGAAGGAGGTAGAGTCTGTAAGCCTTTTAAAGTTAGGAGCTGTGACAGGTTATAAGAAGAGAAGACAGTTATGGACAACCCAAAATTTAGATTTTTTGACTCTCGAATAAGGAGTTCATTGACTACTAAGGTATGAATACAAAGTGCCCATCTCTGAATGGTTAGATATAAATTTTTTGACAAGTATGCCACAGGTGCAAAAGAGGGTCCCAGTTGGTGACCTAAGATTCCAATGACAAATCCCTCTTTTTCAGTTACATAGAGGGAGAAAGGATGAGTCAGGTCAGGGAGATGTAAGACTGGGGCCTTAATAAGGGGCTTTGGATCCTTTGAAAGGGCTTGGTAACTGGTTTAAGAAGAGGTTAGTGGGTGGGGCCTAATGCTACTTCAAAAAGGGGGCAAGAAAGGACAGAAAAGGAAGGAACCCAGGAACATAAAAAAACTAGCTATTCCTAGGAATGATAAAATCTCTTCCTTTTTAGAAGGAACAATTAGAGACTGAATGATATTCTTTCTATCTAAGGTAATAATAGTCTTGTGGTTTGGGGTAATTGTTAGTCCCAACTAGGTGACCTTAGGAGTGGACAGTTGGACTTTAGAAGGTGGGACCCTGTAACCTTGACTGGAAAGGAAATTTAGAAGAGCAGAGGTGTCAGCTTGACTAATTTTTAGAGAAGGGCTGCAGAGAAGGATGTCATCTACATAATGCATAATCTTAGATTTAGGGAGAGACAGACAGTAAGTCCGAAGCCAGGGCCTGGCCAAATAGGTATGAGCTGTCCTGGAATCCCTGAGGTAGAATAGTCCAGGTAAGTTTGTTAGAGAATTGGATGTCAGGATGTGTCCAGGTAAAGGCAAATATGTTCTGTGACTGGACATGTAGAGGGATAGAGAAAAACACATCCTTGAGATCTGGGACTGAGAAACGGGATGTCCCCAAGGGAATAATGGAAATAAGTGTGTGAGGGTTAGTCACAACAGGATGGAGGGGAAACACTGCAGAATTAATGCACTTGAGGTCTTGAACCAGGTGATAGGTTCCATTAGGCTTCTTAACTGCTAATATAGGGGTGTTAAAGGGGTCAGACATGATAGGCTTAAGTCCCTTGAGGTTCTGGAGAGAAGAGGTATTGAGCTTGGGTTATGTACCTGGTATAGTCCAGCAATTGGATGACAACAGGAGAATGATGTTTAAAAACAGAGGGGATCTGGACATCCCAGACTTGGGGGTCTACCTGAGAAGCATGATGGCTACTAGGAGCTCCCTGCTAGTGATAGCAGTAGTCAGGTCAAGGGAGCTCAGGCCTCTTCAGTTGTTCATACCCATACCTAGGATATCATCTGGGGGATTATTTTGGAGTGATGTCATTCTGTCCTGTACAACATGAGGGCAATTGTCAACCCAATGTCTCTCCTCATGGTACCTAGGACATGGCCTCTTTGGCTTGTGGAAGATAGGGAAAGCCCTTGCCCAATGACCTTGTTAACCACATTTGTAGCAGGAGCCTGGTGGTCTCTGAGCCTTATAAAACCAGGAGTCTGGGGAAGTGGCTGGGGCTGGTCAAACAGCCTTTGTCAACATATGGTATTTTCATCTGCGGGCTTTTTCATCTCTCATGGTACAGCTTGAAGGCCAGCACTAAAACTTCTGCCTGTGGAATTAGGGGTCCCTCTTCAGCTTTCTAAGTTTGGCTTTTATGTCTGGGTAGCTCAGGGAATAGAAGTGGGTCATCAAAAGTTGCTTACATTCTGAGTTTTCAGGGTCTAGATTAGTGTATTGCAATAGAACTTTTGTGAGGTGTTCTAAAAATTGAGATGGGCCTATCTGTTTGTCCTGGATGACCTCGGATTTTCTCAAAATTTACTGGTTTTAAGGTTTCCCTACAGAGACTGGCCAGGAAGCAGATTATGAATCTATCTCTGGCTAAAATATACCTGTGGAATTATAATGTCATTGAGAATCTTGGTCAGGTAGTGCCTCAGATCCAATTGGATATGTTCTATCTGCTTGATGAATTTTGTCTGCATGTGTTCTCCCCTGTTCCCAAATTCACCTGCATTCATCAGGAAGTAATTTATTAGCAAGGACCATATATACATCCTGGAAAGTCAAGCTATACCATTGTGTAATGTACTGGAACTCTTTAATAAAGGTGGAGGTGTTAGAGGTATTGGAACCCAGTCTGCTTTCTATTTGAGAAAGTTCACTCAGCAAGAAAGGAACATGTACTCTGACAAGGCCATCTACCCCAGTAATTTCCCTTAAAGGAAGGACAGATGCTGGGTCAGGTTTCACTGGCGGAGACATACTTGGGGGTTTGACTGTGGCCTTAGAGTGGGTGATGGGAAGTGTGAAGGTAGGTGCTAAGAGAGGGTGATTGGAGTGACCTGCAACTGACACAGGAGAATGGGAGCAGCCTGGAGAGGTTGAGCAAGGAGGCTCTGGGATAGCCTGATGAGAAGGAGAAACTGAGGCAGTGATTTTGGTTTTCGGAGTCATGGAAACAGGTCTTCGGCAGAAAGGAGGCCATTTGTTAGCTGGATTGAGGGCTGTAGAGTTATCTGCTGGAGGTTTCATGGCTAAAAGAAGTTTGGTTAGGGAACAAGAAGAATGAAGGGAGGGGTTGTAGCAAAGATAGGTAAATGCTTGGGCATAGGGAACCTCTTTCCTTTTACCAGACCACTGGCAGTATGTAGGAAGATCCCATAAAATAATTGGATCTAGTGTGCCATTAAGTGGTCATTTGGAACCATTGTCTTGTCGGTACTGAATCCAGACCCTATTGCAGAGGTGTATTAATTTTAATGCCCTCAAGTCAGGCAGTAACTTCAGAGATTTGAGATTTTCCAGAAGACATCCCAGTTGAGAGCCTGGAGGTATGTTCAAAGACAATGAAGCACCTATTGGGGAGTTATTGGAATGTCAGTACCAGTACCGGCATCCCAAGGATAATTCAATAATAAAATTTCAGTCAGGCTAGCTGTCCAAGTCTTTACCCAAACCTTCTAGAGGCTATATGGTGAATCCTGGACTCACCAGAAAGTGTTTCACCTAGGCCTAAGGTTTCTTGAAAGGATACAAGTGCCTGGGGCTGGTGTGTGTGTGTGTGTGTGTGTGTGTGTGTGTGTGTGTGTGTGTGTGCAGCTTTTGAGGGTGTAGTCATCCAAGGGTTGAAGTCCTATCTCATCATTTAGGAGGCTGATCATAAGAACCATGACGGTAAAATGCCAACCCTTAGCCCATAAAGGCGGGCCAGGCCATATTTGGTAAATCAGGTTCCTCCTCGCCAACTGTAGGAAAAACCTTACCCATATGCCCATGTTTGTGTGAGAATTTTAGCAGTCTGATAGCAAGAAACTTGAAACTGTGTGGTTGGTATGAGCCTGTCTGACTGAGTAACACACATAGCAGAAGCTAGCCTCATGTGATGGGCCGTGGCGACAGCAGTTCATGTGGTAGAAGTCTGTATGTTCAGTGGTGGCAGCAGCAGCTCACGTGGTGGAAGTCTGTGAGTCCCGCAGTGGGGGGCAGTGGTGGGCAGTGATGGATTTTATCATTGCATCAAGATAATCATGAAAGCATGCATAGAATATTCATTGCTTTGTATTGGCATACACATTCACAATGCCAGCTCTCAGAAAGCACAGGCAGAGAGGAGAATGACAAGTTTGTGGCCAGTCTGAAATCAAGTCAGTCCCTTGCTCAATCTTCCCAAACCAAACATTCCACTGTGTATTGTCTGTGTTTAATATGGTTCAATAGAAAATTAGCACCTATAGTAACTTTTTGACTTTACTGAAAAAGTTAAGACTCGTCTACATAGCAATAAAATAGAATGTTCATATTTTATTAATATTTTAAATATTAGATTATTTTCCCCAAGAAAATGTTACATTTCAATAACATTTGGCATTATAAACTGATAGAGTATATTATGTATATAAACAAACTATAAAAGGTTGACAGAATATAGTGAAAGCCATGCTTTACAAAATCAACAACTCTAGGGTGGCCCAACAGGGTTGTAGTGAGCTTGAGGGGATACTTTGAAGAAACTTTCCCTTCTTCCAGTTATCATTGCTGCTAGTGCAAATTGGGGGCTGAGAAAAGAAGGCAGCCTAGTCTGCATCTGACTTCTCATCCTCACTGCTTTTAAGATTAGCTTGACAAGTACTGCTATTTTAAAGGGCTTTGAGGATTTTATAACAATTTTTAAGCAGGGAAAGAAGACATGCCTGAATTAATATATATTTTAAACAGGCTTCCACAATACAAAATTAAAAAAGAAAAAACTTTTCTAGTGCCAAATGAGTATAATTTCCTAACTTGAATAAGTGCTGCATAGATAAATTTCTTCTTAAACTAACAAGTTATCTTGTCCATTTTGTTTCTGTACCTTCTTACCTCTCTCTGCTTCAGCCTCATTAGTAAAATGAGATTAAAATTATTCCTACTAAATATGATAGCTTTAAGCTCTATTGCCGACATTCTACTTGAGTACCTGTCATAAGTACACAGGATTGTGTTGTTTATAACAGTGCCATTAAAAAAGCAGAAAAAGAATTTCTATGTATGGAGTCTTTTGCGACTATGTAGTAAGGTAGCGTTAGATACTTTTAAAAATTGTCTTTAGTCTAAAATCTTTAGTCTAGATCAATAGGCTCAGGAGCTTCAGACATGACTAGCTCTTCCCTTCATATAAGTCCATAGTGGTTTTAAGGTAAATACTGCCTGCACACATTTTCTTTCCTTAGGCAGTTAGCAATGATCAAGACTTGGGAGTCTTAATTCTCACAATGCCAAAACATTAGATCAGAAAGTGATAGTTTTATAATTGAGAACCAGAAGAAAATGATGCTGCTACTTATTAAAGGCTCAGTGTCACCTTTGTCCTACATTCAGGATATTTTTGATAGGAAGATGGCCCATAAAGAGTATTGATTTTGGTCATTTTTAGAATATTGAAGCTAATTATCTGGCAAGCTATATAAAATAACTAAAATAATCCAGTCACCTGGATTTCTGTATAATAAATGATAATATATGAATGCCAAACAACTCTTCAAAAGTCTCTATTATACCTTCAGATGCAGTGCTTTTTTGCTTTTTCTCTGAAGAAAACCTAATAACAAAACAGTTGAGACATTCAGTGATATTGCACTCTTTAGACAAGTTTAATTAGATCATGCTTTAAAGGTTCTAAAATGGTTGAGATTTGTGTTGTGAAAGGAAAATAAGAAGAAATTGAAAGCAATTGATGCTGAAATCAAACTATGAGAGTCTATGTGAAAATATACCAGAAAACAGTAAACAATTAGCAAGAGAAAATATGCTTGCAAGGAAAATTAAAAAAAAAATAAAGATTTTCTTGATACATAATAAAGCCTAAGCAAGAGGGTACAAATTTAGAATTGGATGAGATAAGAGATTTATGTTTTACAATAGTGATTTTTTTTTTCTTCATTTCAATCTGGAAACTCTCAGCAATTAATCAGGATATATTACAGAATGAATGGGGAATCAAAAATTCTGTAATCCAGCACAGACAATGTGTTTATTAAACATAGAAATTAATTATTCAAATGTTGATATTTAGAGGGAAAATCAGAAATTACTGCTGAAATATCAAAAATTTGAGATATGTACTTTTGCAAAATACTATAAACAGGGACTTTTGAGATGTAAGCACACAAAAAAATCAACCACAGATAAATATTTTACTTCTGAGAAAAAGTACAATCACTTCTGCATCTCTATTTTTCAAAACCTTAAAAATATTCCCTGCTTCCCAGTGTGTGTGTGTGTGTGTGTGTGTGTGTGTGTGTGTGTGTATATATTGTTATTAATGACAAAAACAATTATATATAATATAATATATATATATTATATTATATATAATTCATATAAAAATCACTGAAATAATACAGTTTTCTTTAGAATGAACAGGAACAGCTCACAGAAATATCTAAGAGTATGTTAATGAGCAAAGATATTGCATCACCCAATGTAAAGGATGATATTTGCTACAAAGAATCATCAGCATTTGCTGGTGTAATCTTAGCAGATGGCCATTGATCTAGCACTGAGTGTGCTGTTGCCCATTATTTGTGAGTATCAACAGCAGTGACAGAAATAACATAGAAGTCTTAGAAATCTAGGCATATAATATCCCTTTATCAGTTGTTAAAGGAAAGAAGGAGAAATGCAGTTGATTCGCTGATCACATAGTCATGTTGCTTATCTATCAGAAGAACAGAAACCAGGTCCCAGAAAGATATACTTCCCTTGAGTTCTAAAGGATGATTGTAATCTTCATAGCAGTATTTAATATCAAAGTGAAAAACAAAAGTTGGTTTATTCTTTGAAAAGCTTGTGTTTTGGTTGCTTTTAGTAAAGTATTTTTTTCCTTAGAAGTATTTTCCTATATGAGAAATGAAGCCCTATTGGGCATATACTAGCTTATAATTATACTAAAATAATAACCTTTTCTGTACAAATGCAGATACTATTCACTACTACTAAGCTTGTTAAAAGTGGAGACAAAAGATAGAGAATGAAGAATATAAAATGCAGCTTATACTTCTTTTGTGGGAACCAGTACCTTATGAGATTTAAATCCAGTTATATGAAAAATGGTATCTTCTTCCATTGTGTTATTGTTTTGTTGCTAGACTTTTCTGTGGCAATCTATTTATTATGATGTGATAAAAAATGTAATGATACCATACTACCTCAAATAGTGGCAGTTGATGCTGATTGGTCCTGGCAAAAAAGGGTGCATCTTGTCTTGGTCTGTACCAGGCACATAGACATAACTTTGGTGAAAGGTCAAGTTTTACATGCACTTTTTGTTGTTGTTTTTGTTATTAATGACAAAAACAATTTCATTAATATTTTGTATTGAATTTATGTACTGATTGGCTTGTTTATTAATAGATAGATAGTTTATTTATAAGCATCTGTCTATGTAGCTGAATGCAGGCCACTGTTCATTTGTTGAAATCAGAGGAAAGTTGTAGGAATTATTTCTTTTCTTTCTACCAGATAGGCGCCAGGGGTCTAACCCTGGTCGTCTCTCTTGGTGGCAAGTGTCGTTACCCACTGAACCAACTTCATGACCTGAGACACTTTCCATTTTGCTTTGTAATATATTATATTTTAAAATATATTTATTATTACTAGAAAAATGGATCAGCAAATAAAAGTGGTTGCTATACAAGCATGATAATTTTAGTTATCTCCACCATAATCCACCTGAAAAAGATGGATGGTGTAGCAGGTACCACCTAACACAATTATTCCTAGGTTTATTTGAGAGTTATATCCTGAAATCATTATGTCGTTCTGGAGTAATCAACATGTCAGACAAAAAAGAATCCATATTCACTAGAGAGATGGCGAGAACTACTTCCAGAAAGTTTTCCTCTGACCTTTATACACATGCATTGGCGTGTGAGTGGAAATACTTACATACATATTTTACATATGTAAACAAACTCTTTCAAAATTAAATAAATACATTTAATAAAAGAAGATGCTATGTGCCTCTCTAACACATCTAAGTGAACTAACTCCCTTCAGTCAATTAAAAAAAATACTAAAACTAATTTAAGATAACAAAAAGAATAAAGAACAATAGTTTTAAAAACTTGTTCAGTTGTGGGTACAGAGATGGCATGGCCATTAAGAGTATGTGATCTTCTTACAAAAGACTTTTGTTGGGTTTCTAGACCACATAGTACCTTACAACCATCTATAACTTCAGTCATATGGAATGAATGCTTTCTTCTGGCTTCTGGGCAACAAGCACACACATATACACACAAACACACACATATACATGTACACACACATATACACACGTGCGCATGCAGGCAAACACACATGTACACACAAAAAATAAAAATAAATGTATCTTTTAAATATGTTTAAATTATACTAAAAATATTATAATATTTATTAATATTGTATTATATTCTTGAAATGATGTGGTAATTTGTGGTTCCAGATTAAATATAGACTATGATTTTCCTAAGTGAGAATTAAAAAATAAAGCTTTAAAATTTGGGGTAGACTCCATAGTCAATTCAGCCCATTATTTTGGTATCAAATATATAGCAGTTCATTTATAGCAACTATAATCTTTTTAGTATATTGCACATGCCACATAATTACATGTAATTTTCCAACTACAAATAGTGATGTCATTTTTGTACTTAAGTACAAAGTAATAGATAGTATTCATGAAAATAAATTTTATTTATTATGAATTCCATGTTTTCTTATTTTATTGTTTGTGCATATGATTGTTTTGCCTGTGAGTATACCTTGTTCCACGTGTATGACTGGTTCGTTCTGCAGAGAGAACAGGGTATTGGATCGCCTAGAATTGGAGTTACAAATTGTGAGCCATCATATTGGTGCTGCTAATCAAACTTGGGTCCTCTGAAAGGGAAATCAGTGCTCTTAATCTTTGAGTTATTACTTTAGCCTGTAATTTTGTCTATATTAACAAAATCAAGTTTATCCCAACAGATGTTTATATAAGCTCTTTATATAATTTTCAACTTCATTAATGACCACCTAAAATTCACAGTCTCTTCAGAAATACTGTCAAAGTTGCTGTGTGCGTTCTGCTGTTTTTGGTATTCATGAATGAAAATGTTTTCACATAGACTTTTCTGTGAACTTGATGGAATAACTTAACATGGTGCCTCATATCTTAACAGTTTTTGTTCTACTATATTGAACATTGAATAAAAATTAAAATACAAGTGGTAGCTAATCATTTCCACCCAAATTCCTTGTCTAGGTGCCATCCTGCCTTCGTTAGAACCTCACATCCAAGTTATGGATATTAAAGGTAATTAATCAAATTTTATGGAAGCAACATAGAAAATCCCTCCTATTTTCCTAGGACAATAATTCACCATAATTCTATTTAGTTCCAACATGTGATGTGGAAACTTAAGGTGAGCATTGATTGATAAGTCCTGACAGAGAGAAAAGAAATTGAGACATGGACTGTTTTTACCTCCACATGGAGAATCTTGTGTATTTTATACTCCCTACAAACTTTAGAATAGTTAAAACAAAAATGACTTCAATTGGAATTTATATTTATAATCTATGCTTTAACTTAACTAATTCCATCCCTGATTTGAGTGTTTGCTTTAATTTATTTCCATGTTACAGAATCCTAAATCAAAACAAATGAAATGAAAGAGTTTCTCTATGAAGGGAATTAAATGGAGTTCCTTGGTTTAGTGAAGATCTTCAAAGGGAGCTATTGTGATAACCTTTATTGCCCTTCCTGAAAAGTTTCTCCTAGTCATATGAACATGTATACATGCTTAATGTGAAAAATCATTGATGGTTTGGGCTTCTTAAAATGGGTTTGTATTGATTAACGTAAAATACAAAGAATCAACTTTATAACTTATGAGTATAACCAAAATGTGTACAATCTTATGGTGCTATAAGTAAAAGTATTGGTTGAGGCAATTTAAGGTCACATGGTTTTCAAATAAGACATGATAAATTTATTCCATTATCAAAACTTTTATCTTTGAACCTATTAATATTATTCTGTATAAAACCATGGAATTAAGGAGAAAGAAGTTTCTGTTTATTTTGCCCATTTCTTCCTCAATTTGATCAAAATATTGTTTGCAGTTCCATTTTATGCTTTGCTAGTTACTGGTTCATCTTTCTTAAAGATTCGCCTTCCTCTGGTCCGCTTGAAATTAGTACTCAAATAAATCTGAGTTTGTATCTTGGATTTTCTACTGAAAAGATTGTATACCTAGGCAAGTTTCTTAAGTGAGGTTTAGTGTATTCATCAGCAAAATGGATAACTAATAACCAATTCATCCAAAGTTTTTATAAGAATTAGGTAATTAATATATATTATACTTTACTACATGCAATTCATTACTTGAGATGCATGGAAAACAGTAGTTAATTAGATAAATATGAACTTTCTGCATCCTTAAGAAATGTGTTTTTTGTAAACTTTTAGATAATGTTCTTAAATTATCCATCTATTTTTGAGATATTTGCATGTTATGGAACATTTTATAGTAATTCAGAACATGAATACTCTATATAATAATCAAATCAGGGAGATAAGCAGTCCTATATCTCATTATTTTTATGTGTTTGGAGTTCTAAATTTCTTCTAGACATTTTGAAGGAGAATTGATGCCTCCACTCGATACTTGTTTGTCCTAATTGAACTTATTTCAGGCTTCTTTTTCCTTACTGGCCATATGTATTGACTACTATCCCATTTCAATCTTCCAAAGGGTTGACTTATTACAAAAACTTATGTTCTAGTTTTGTAAAGCACATAATATGTAAGTAAGCATATGGGATTAGTTCAGATTAAAGTAAGTATTAAAAATAAAGGAAAATAGTAATATAGTAGAAGCTTGTTTATGTTGAATTGATAATTTGCCTTTGGCAAAGACCTCATAAGAGAACTAACTAGATACAGATACAGACACCCACCACTAAATAGTGGATGGAGCTTGGGGACTCTTATTGAAGAATAGGGGGAAGGTTTGCAGCCCCAAAGAGGGTAGGAACTCCACAGGAAGACCAACAGATTAAATTAACCTGGACCTTTGGGTCTCTCAGAGACTGAACCACCAACCAAAGAACGTACACGTGCGGGACCTATGCCTCCGGCCACATATGTAGGAGATGTGCAGCTTGGTTTTTATGTAGGTCCAGAATAACAGGAGCGGGGGCTATCCGAAAAGCTGTTTACTGTCATACATGAGATATGTTCTTCTAGCTGGGCTGCCTTGTGTGATCTCAGTGGAAGATGATGTGCCTAGCCTTGCAGATATTTAATGTGCCAGGGTTGGGGGGTAACCAGGGGCTTACAATCTCTCAGAGGAGGAGGGGAAAGAAATGAGGGAGAACATTGTGGGGGGAGGGTGACCGGGACTGAGCCATTAAAAGGGATGTAAAGTGAATAAATAAATAAAAATAAATAAAATAAAAAACTGAAAAATGAAATGCTATTGTATTACTATGTTAGTTTTAAAAAAGTATAAGAAATAATAGTTACATATTTAATAATCAATTTATAAATCATATTATTCCACAATAGAAATTACATGGATTTTGTTGTTTTTGTTTTATTTCTATTTTGTTTGTTTTATAATTGGGGAAATAAATTTTGTGAAACAGTAGAGATAATTTTTATTGTTTATTTCTCACAAATTTTGAGCACATAGGAGAAAGGGAGGGAGGAATGGGGGTTTGTGGGAGGTGGTAAACAGGAGGGAGGCAGTGATCAGGATGTAAAGTGAATAAATTTAAAGGAAAGAAAGAAGTACTTGTTATTGAAATGTCTGGTGAAAAAACATATAAGGAGAAAAGTCAAGGAAAATGCATTGTGGATTGCATGAGGTGGATGAAAGTATCATGTACCGAGATGGGGAAGAAAGAGTTGTGTTTATAAAGGTTAACTTAAATATATTGTAAACCTATTTACTACATTGTTTGGTAGAAAATGTTTGCTTACATTTATGTGAATTTACCTTTGGATTCATCTGTTTGTTCTTTTAATAACGGACTTAAACAACTGCAACCTCAGATATCAGAGTTTTCAGATACCACATGGGTTCTGTATTGTAAATGTTGTAAGATTAATGTCTGAAATATGAATAGATTCAAATAAATTATGCTTTTATTATTAGTTATTTCTATTTCTTGGCATAATTTTTGGTACAAAGCTTTAAAGAAAGAGAAACTAGGGAGGGAAAGATTAAAGAAAGAGGGCAATGAAATTCTCTCTTTTAATATGTATTTTAAGTGTTTAGTATGATAGGTTCATAAAAGTTACAAACTTAATATATATTCTGTAAATGTAGATAATAGTGAGAAAAGGCAATTATCTAACAGATCATAAGCTTCCATAGATATTAATTGTTTCTCCTTAAAATAATCTTCTTAATATTATAGAAATATCATTCATACATTATAAGAAATGAAGAATACAAACTTTAGGGAAAAAATGAAATAACTTAGAACCTCACTATCAATGTATACTCAATATTAGTAATTGCTGTATATTTATATAATCTTTTATCTCTGCAGATGAAGCCATTTTAGGTATAATATTGAAGGGCTAGTGACATTGGCTACCAGACTTTCCTATTTTGTGGTAAGATCCAGAAAGGATATTATGTTTTACCTTTATTTTAATTCATTAATGCTTTTTGTGGTTGCATTGGTAATGTATCTAGAAGATCATATGACCAAGCCAGCTTAGTCAGTCAACTTTGTTTGAAGGGAGGGAGGGAGCAAGGATTAAAGGAAGAAAAAATTAGACAACATTGTAATATGACTCCTGCAAGTGTCGAAGTTGGTTTATTTATTTATTTTTTTCGTCTGCTCTTATATCATTCTATGTACATGTAAAGAATATGGTCAGTTCTAAGGCATAGGCAACATAGTCAATGAACAAACAAGGCATAAGCAAAGGTCCCATATATTCAGGGACACGTCCTAGCCTAATGTCAAGTTCTTGCCAATATCCTTGAAGCAGCACCAAGAGCTCTTCACAACTATGAAAGTTCTATTTGACATTTCATACATTATGATACTATTTTCACTAAAAAGAAGATGTATATACATCTCAATATTAATTCTATATACTTGTAAAGCACTCTGTAGTTTGCAAATCACTTTTTATTGATACTTTATTTACATTTCCAATGTTTCCCCCTTTCTAGGCCTCCTCTTGGAAACCATCTATCTACTCCCCCTTCCCCACCTCTATGAGGGAATTCCACCTCCCACCCACCTGGACACCCACTCCCATATTCCCACCTTGACATTCCCCTTTACTGGGGCCTCTCCTCCCCCTGATGGCCAAGAAGGCCCTCCTCTGCTACAAATGTGGTCTGAAACATGGGTATCTCCATGTGTATTCTTTGGTTGGTCGTCCAGTCTCTATGAGGACCAGGGGGGTCAGGCCAGTTGACACTGTTGCTCCATCAATGGGGATGCAGACTCCCTCAACTCCTTCAGTCCCTTCTCCAACTCCTCCATCTGGGATCTCATTCTCAGTCCAGCAGTTACTGTAAAGTGAAACTTGGGTATTCCAAACATTTTGGCTAATATCCACTTATCAGTGAGTACATACCATGTTTGCTCTTTTGTGACTGAGTTACCTCACTCAGGATGATATTTTCAAGTTCCATCCATTTGCCTGCAAATTTCATTAAGTCATTGTTTTTAATAGCTGAGTAGTACTCCATTGTGTAAATGTACCATGTTTTCTGTATCCATTCCTCTGATGAGGGACATCTGGGTTGTTTCCAGCTTCTGGCTATTATAAATATGGCTGTTATGAACATAGTGGAGCATGTGTCTTTATTACATCTTGGAGCATCTTCTGGGTATATGCCCAGGAGTGGTATAGCTGGGTCCTCAGGTAGTATTATGTCCATTTTTCTGAGGGTCCGCCAAACTGATTTCCAGACTGGTTGTAACAGCTTGCAATCCCACCAACAGTGGAGGAGTGTTCCTCTTTCTCCACATCCTCACCAGCATCTGCTGTCACCTGGGTTTTTGATCTTAGCCATTCTGACTGATGTGAGGTAGAATCTCAGACTTGTTTTGTTATGCATTTCCCTGATGACTAAGGATGTTGAGCATTTCTTTAGGTGCTTCTCAGCCCTGTGAATTTCCTCAGTTGAGAATTCTCTGTTTAGCTCTGTTCCCCATTTTTTGATGGGGTTATTTGGTTTTCTGGAGTCTAACTTCTTGAGTTCTTTGTATATGTTGGATATTAGCCTTCTATCAGATGTAGCCATCCAGTGGGAAAAAAGACAGCATTTTCCACAAATGGTGCTGGTTCAACTGGTGGTCTACATGCAGAAGAATGCAAATTGATCCATTCCTATCTCCCTGTACAAAGCTCAAGTCCAAGTGGATCAAGGACCTCCACATAAAACCAGATACACCGAATCTAATAGAAGAGAAAGTGGGGAAAAGCCTCAAAAACATGGGTACAGGGGGAAAGTTCCTGAACAGAACACCAATGGCTTATGCTCTAAGATCAAGAATCAACAAATGAGACCTCATGAAATTGCAAAGCTTCTGTAAGGCAAAGGACACTGTCAATAGGACAAAATGGCAACCAACAGATTGGGAAAAGATCTTTGCAAATCACTTTTAAACACTCTTACCTTATATGAAATATCTAGAACAATAATTATCATCCCTGTGTTTGAGATGAGAAATACGTTGTTTGCAGTGGTTAAATGGCATTCCTAAAATCCCACAGCTATTTAGGGTTAGAAATAATGTTCACGTCATGACCCGTTTCATTTCTAATCTTAGACTGTATTTTTAAAGCCACATACTTTTATTCACTAATCTTCATTTTAACTAAGTATTATTTTTAGTTTTATTATAAGATGAATGTATTGCTTAGACTTGTGTGTAAACTACAGATTTCATTCTTTATCTTTTTGGAGATTCTGGATGATTGGGGTCATACTCAGGGAAGTATATCCATAGACTGTCTTGGGGAAGGTAACAGTTTCTTTCTTAGATTGAATCAAATTTTATGATTTTAGGGGAACATAAGTATAAAGATTAGTACCTGTTTTTTAGAGATATGAGTATATATAAGTTCATGGAGATAAGCTTTTATTCACGTTGAGATAATTTGTTAGTATGATTAACATGAGCCATCATGACTTTAATCTCTACATTTCAACTCAACTCTCTTGAGTTTAATCCATATACCACTTTTACATTAATATATATTTTACAGGTGTTATGAACAATTGTTCCCATATTCTCCCCTATTTGATTTTTATACTGTAAGGGAACAACTTCTACAAACTATAGACAAATGTATTGATATGCTCTTATTATTAACTGAATAATGCAGTTAATATTAGGATTTATGCTTTTATCATACATACTACATATTTTGACTTATGAGTGGTATGTGTATATCTTTCTTGTCATACAGCAGTGTTATAGTCCTAGGAATCCCATGTAATCAATGTATTTCTTTTCCCTTTCTTCTTTCCTTTTATTTTCCCTCCCTGAGAAACACTGTTCTCATAATTCTATGTTTTCTAGAATAGGATATATTTGATATCATACTGTATAGCTTTTTCAAATATGTCTCTTCAAATTAACAATATATTTTGAAGATGACTTTATATCTTACCATATCTTTCATGTTTCAAATTGTAAAAACAATGAACAAATGTGCTACATTTATGCCTGTGAAGATATTTTTGTACATATGTGTTTTCATGCGTATGTTTACTGCATTTTATAGTTACTACTTTTGTATTTGTAAGACATAGTCACACTCTCCTCCAATTGCATCTTTACAGTTTTTATCCCATCAGTAATTAATATATATCCCTACACATGGTCCCACATCTCACTAGTACGTGTGGTTATCACTTGTTTGAATTTGATTAATACTATCTGGTTTATATAGTAGTAATATATTGTTGTTTTAATAGTAAATGATAAAATGGCCTTTGAAGAAGAACAACTTTTCAAGTTCTTATGTGTCATTCACATATTTTTTTAATAATTTGTTATTATTGGCATTTCATCACAGTCGGGCCCACCTCCTTTCTCTCCTCCTAGACCCAGCCTTACAAATTCCTCAATCTACTACTTTCTTTCTTCTCCACAGAGAAGGAGAAGCCCCTCTTGGGTATCACCCCACTCTGGGAAATTTAGTCCCATCAGCACTACACGGCTCTTTTACTACTGATGTCCAACCAGCCATCCCAGGTAGGTGAAGGAAATATAAATGCAGGCAACAGAGTAATACACAGTCTCCACTCAAATTGTTAGGGGACCCACATGAGGACCAAGCTGCACATATGCTACAGATGTGGTGGGTTTCATGCTCTTTGTTTGGTGTTGCAGTCTCTGTGAACCCGGTGGGTCCAGATTATTTGACACTGTATGTCTTCTTGTGATGTCCTTGAACACTCAGGCTCATTCAATTCTCTCCCCCATCTGCCACAAGACTCCCCGAGCTCCGTCTAATGTTTGGCTATGGGACTTTGCATCTGTTTCTATAGCCTGCTGGATGAAGACACTCAAGCTCCTGTCTGCAAGTATAGCAGAGAATCATTAATAGTGGAAGTAGCTACCTCAGTGTCTATTTCCTCAGTGGTAGGAATCTGAGCCTGGGCCACACCAATAGAATCCATATAGTCTTCCCCATAACAGCTTTCCAGCTAACACCAGAGATTCCCCCACCAATTTCCATTCTCAATCCCATCCGTCTCCTGCCCCTTACACCCACACCTGATTACCATCCTCATACCTTTCCTCACCACCTCTCCCACTGAGTTCCCTCTCTCCATCCACCTTTGGTGATTATTTTGTTTCAGTACCACAGCCTTCTGTGTGAGATTCACACATCCTCCCTTGGTCCCTCCTTCTTACCCAGTTTCTTTGTGTCTGTGGATTTTAGCATAGTTATCCTGTACTTTGTGGCTAATAGCCAATTTTAATTGGGTTCATATCATACATGTCTTTCTGGGATGTGTTACCTCACTCATGATGATATTCTCAAGTTCCAACCATTTGAATAGTATTACATTGTGTAGGTGAAAACATTTTCTTTTTCCATTCATCAGTTGAGATTCATCTAGGTTGTTTCCAGTTTCTGGCTATTACAAATAAGGCTGCTATGAACATAGTTGAGCAAGTGTCCCTGTGGTGTAGTGGGTCATTTTTGGGTATTACTCCCAGGTGTGGTATAGCTCAGTCTTGAGGTAGAACTATTCCCAATTTTCTAAGAAAATGCCAAATTGATTTTCAAAGTGGTTGTACAAGTTTCCACTCCCAAAAGCAATGGTGGAGTGTTTCCCTTGCTCCGCATCCTTGGCAACATGTTTTGTTACTTGTGTTTTTTATCTTAGCCATTCTGATAGGTGTAAGATGGAATCACATATATTCTTTTGTGAATTATCTAGATTGTTTTTTCATTATGCTTTATAAAATTTCTTTTTCTTGAATACAAGATCAATTTTGTGTTTATCTTTATTTTCTTCACTAAATTGTATTAATTGTAGCCATTAATCATTTTCTGTTTTGTTTCTGTACCATGTAGTCTCACAAGTGAAAATGAATATCAATTGCTAAGGAAAACATTCTTAAATATCACCGACCCTGAAAAACAACACCAATAAAGACATCTTACTTGTTTTGCTTGGTTTTGTACTAAAGGATTTTATTTTTCCACTGGTATCTGATTCAATCTTAGCTGCTTAAAGGTTTACAGGTATGAAATATCTTTATGCAAAAAAGCCAGTTGGAAATTTCTGAAGTCAAATTCCTAATATCAAATGGTTATGATTTTCATAGGTGCAAGTTATGAAACTGAATGTTATAGTATGTAATTTTAATTACAGGAACAGAACTTTCAAGAATGACACCATAAAATATTTATAACAAAACTTTTTGAACAGAAAGATGTATTTAATACCTGGATATATTGATATGGCTTTGGAATGAATCACCTGAAAAGATAAATATAAAAGAAAATATTTTGAATGAGAAAACATAAGCACTGACATTCAGGAACTGGACTTTAATGCCCTTTTTTCTTTTAGAATAAGGATGAATTGAAAATATGTGTTTATTACCATTGCAATTCTAAAATTTACAGCAAAGAACTTACCAAGGACATCACAATATTGCATTATCTGTAAGGAACAAATCACTTCTCTCAAATAGTACATTATTATACTGGCCTTCCCAAGGTGGGGAGTGTATGTGAGAGAATTAAAGGTGTCAAGAATTTTAATGAAAATGTTTCATAACTATAACACTTAAATATTCACCCTTTTGAAAATTAGGTGAAATATTTCTGCAGCTTCATCAATAAAAGGAAGCAAATTTAAAGTGGGTGGTGAATGAATGCTAGTACAATGACTTAAATCATAAGTAAATTAATGAACTCCATGAGATATTTTGGACTGTCATCTGATGAATTCCAAAAACATATGAATCTCCAGAATAAAAATAACAGGTGATATATTTTATGTTTTGAATATTTTATTGTCTGTATGTATATGTGTGTATGTGTCTGTGTGTTGTGTGTATGAATGTATTCTGCGTATGTATCTATGGACATCGCAGATATATCATACCCACAAAGGTTGGAAGAGAGCATTGAATCCCATGGAACTGAATTTATAGATGTTTGCAATTAACCTTTTGTAGTGGAAAATTCAACACATTTTCTCTACAAGAGCAACAAGTGCTTTAAACCAAGGAACCATCTCTCCACCTCCCAGGTAAGCTACTTCATAATGCTTAATTTTCACTGTCAATAACTTAAATTTGCTTTTTAATGTGCTATACTCAGGTCATATTTATGTATTTGTGTTTGTCACAGAAAGACATATTACTTTAATTTATACTGGATTTTAAATTAAACACACCAACAAGACTTTTTTATGATTCAAAACATTGGGATAATATTCATTTACCACATTCTCTAAATTTACTTAAATTTATTACACAGATGTCTCAGAGTTTCCAAAAAGGACTACATGAAAGCTGTAGTTCAGGGCTTATTTTCATTATAATTCCCAGCAACTAAAACCGTGAAGCTATTAAGTATTTTATAATAATACTTAATAACAAGGAAATAGATGCAAAAGAAAGTCAATATATATAGCAGATACATAAGATAAATCACATGCACGTTATAAATTGAAATTAAAAATTAACAATACCTGAATGCATTTAAAGTTAGCTTCCTTCATTTGACTTTTCATCCTGATTTTTGATGATGTTTCCTCTACATAGTACTATTGTATAAATCAAAAGTGCTGGAAATAACAACACAGTTTTAGATAAATTAGAAAAGCTTTAATTTTTGCTTGTTATAATCATTATTTTGAGGAAATATATTTCAATTCTGTTCTTTGACAAACTGATCCTTGCTAGATTTTGCAAAGATATATTTATTTTACCAACTGATGCACTGTCTAAAAAATGTTGGCATCTAAATATCTGGTTCACAGTAAGTGATCATAGATATTTTGGAATGCATAAATAAATAACTGAATGCATGCATGAATAAATCACTGCAGGTAAGGTCATAAGAGAACCTGAAGTGCTATTTTCAGAAATAATTCTTTGGAGAATCATTTAAGCATGTGAAATTACCTTGAAGTGGGGCAAAAGCAATATTTGTGTTTCAATATGCATATGAAGTATACCAGGACAAAGTTAATTTTTTTTTTTTTTTGAGTCACAGATGCTAGAAAACAGCTTCTGGGCCATATTTGAATGAAATATATACTTGAAGCAATTTTCTCAACATCTTTTGAATGTATTTTCTTTTAATTGACCTTGACCACTGTTAACATACAGAAACTTTCTGGTATGATAAATTTGATTTTCAATCCCAGATACATGTGGATTTGAGTAAATATTAGAATTTCATGAGCCTTTATTTATAAATTAAGAATACATTTACCTACCTCACAGGATGAAAACAAGATAATACGTGCCCGCATAGTAGTCTTAATACATGACTGCTGTTACATTTCTTGTGCTCATTTAGGTTCTTACAATTTCCCCTTCGCTTTATATGTTACGCACAACACTGTTTGATTCCACACCCCTATGTTTATCTCTATATATTTGATTTTCCCCCTTTTCATCACTCATTATGCCTTTACTCTTTCTCACCTGAAGCTCTAAATCTTCAGCATGTTTCCTATGTATTCATCTAGAACCCCTGAGAAGTCAAAGTTTATGTAGTTTTATGTATACTTGATACAAAATAGAATGATCTTAAAACAGGAGAACCTCAGTTGAGACTTTGCCTCCATAAGATCATACTGTAGGCAACCTTGTAGGGTATTTTCTTAATTAGTGATTGATGGAGGCAGTACCACCCAATTGTGGATGGGTGCTGTACTTGGGCCGGTGGTCCTAGCTGTTAGAAGAAAGTAGGGTGCACAAACCATAAGGAGCAAACCATTAAACAGCACTCTTCCATGGCCTCTGCATTATCTCCTGCCTCAAGGTTCCTGCCCTGTTAAATAGATGTTGACCTGTGATAACTATGATTAAAGCAATTTCCTCCCTAAGTTTCTTTTGATTATATTGTTTCATCACAACAATAGAAACAGAACTAAGACAGTATCTATTGTTCTGTAGCTTTCTTCAATGGATGTCTTCTTGGGCCAGATATCAAAGCAGTATGGTTACAGATGTGAACCCTTCCATGTAATTGAGATTTAAAAACAACCTATTGTTGCTGCCCCCAAAAGGAGGTGCTGAATGTGCTTAATGAACAACAGCTGAAGCAAATTATGAAACCAATCATATAATCTCTTCTCAGATATTATAATTCAGTGTAATATCTGGGAATCTTTTTTTATAAGAAAAAAAGTAAAAATACCATTTCAAATTACTTTGATTCATGGTAAGGTTTGGGCACTAAATATCTATTCTATTTATTCATCCTTAAAACTATGGATCCAATAAATATTTTGTGATACAGATGCACCTAGAATGTAGTTACACTTGGGCTATTGAGTTCGTGTGTTTAGTTCCTAGGAGAGTTGTATATTGTAAAGACATCATCTGAGAGTGCAAAGTAGGTATATTTTTGTGAGTGACTTGGATTTAAGTGCTGCCTGAACAATAGCTGATGCTGACTATGAAAACAATCATGCTCTCTTCTCAGATATTGTAATTCAGGTAGTCTCTCTTGTAATATCTTAGATTCTTGCAGGAAATTGACCTAATATCACCTACTTTAAAAGGATATTTGATGGGTTAAATGATATTATTTGTGAAATCATTATAAAATATGTTCATTTATGCAGAAGTGGCTGCTATTAAGTTTTCTTCTCTTCTTGAACTTTTTAAGACTTTCCAGGTGACATGGTGTGATATATAAGTACTAGGGCCAATTCACCTGCTTTTGCATATAAACTATGTTTATCATCTTATACTGTTTCCACAAATCTTGATTTTTACCTCTGCTCTTGTAACTTGCTTTTCCTTGTAGGACACTGGAATGAATAATGCAATTCGGAGTTTATACTATTCTTGCACAATTTAGTTTATATTCCCCCCTCTTTTCAACATTAGGAAGAGAATATTTCTCAGCTAATATACTGGACCAAAGAAATTTAGGGACACTTTCATAATAATGCCAAAATTAGATAAATTGCAGTTTGAAGAGCTACCTGGCTGTATCCAACCAATTTAACATAAATATGCTCAGTCCCCTCTGAGCCTGATCACGTGTATTAAGTCCAGCTGAGATAAGAGTTGATGTATCCATTGAAGGTTGAAGCAGAGTTATCTAAAATAACTTGCAGCTTCATGGAAATAATATTACTTGTCTGTCCTCTTTGGTTTGGGATGTTTTGTTCAGTAATAATAGGTAAGCAAATAGCTATTGTTGGAAGATGTTATTGACACTTTGTAATGATAATTATAAAACTGCCAAATGCAACACAAAATACACATACCAGAAATACAAACAAATATGGGAATCTGTCATTTTTACTTAGGCACATCTTATAATAGAGTTATGCTGTTATAAAGCATCTATAAAATATCATATAGACACATTTCTGTGTTTATGCATATTACTAGGTGAAGTTTTCAATTTTGAAGTATATCCTATAATGAAAGTGACACATAGTCTGGGTATCACATTATTTGCCTTTATAAATGTCTAAGATATGGGGAGAAAACAATGGGTAACTATTTTTATGACCAGCTTACAGTGAGAGCAATAGACATAAAGAAGATATTCCAGAGGTTCAAAGGAATATTATCCAAAATTGTTGGAAGGAAGTGAGATATTAAATAATTCATATATGTAGGACATAAAAGAAAGTAATCAAATCATGCATCTACTACTATTTAGAAACAATTCACTTTTTACTTATTGCTTGCTTGTTCTGTTTTAGATATAGAGTTTACTTGATCCAGGGTCTCATTGTATAGGCTGATTCCAAGTTTCCTATGTATCCAAGGCTTGCTTTAATTCAATCACAGCAATCTTCTTGGCAGATTGTCCTGAATTCTGGAATTACAAGTGTCTGTCACTATGCATAGCTTGTTCTTTGCTGTTATAAATATTACAATGATGAATTTCATTTCTCCTCTTTCTTTTCTTCATCCTCCACCAGCTTTTTTTGTTGCTGCTATTCCTACTCCGTCTTTTTTTCTTTCTTCTCCCTCCTCCTCTTGCACTTCTCTGTTCCTCCTTCCCTCCTCTTCCTCCTCCTTGTGTTTTTTTCTTTTGTTATCCCTCCTTCTTTTCTTCTTCACATAAGTATCTGTGGAGTACACGCTCTCCAGAATTCTAGGTATATGTTCAATTACTAAGGTATACTCTGAGCCCACAATCTATTCAACCACTGCCTGGGCAATCAACTATGTAAAGGGAATCCTAAAAGTGTGCTGAACTTTTCACAATTTATAAACAAACAATCCAGCTGGATAGATAGAGATGGAAAAATCAACATAGGCAGAGGTGGACCTTATTCACCTCCTCACACCTTTAGTCACAGAAAGACATGCATGATCTACAGCATATCAGACAAGAAGGTTTAACTGTCAGGCAGTCATCTCAGATCTACAAATTAATGTTGAAAGTCCAGTGTAGTTTTATAAAAAAAATATTTCTGTGTAAGAGCACTAATCTGTTTTTCATTGTTTAAATTGCTGAAGCCAGCATAACTATCCAGCCAGCAGAGCCTCCTATAATAAGCAAGCAAAGGAGTGGTGAAAGTCATATTCATACCAACTTATAAGAAACATAAACATAATGTGTTCTAAAATTATTTTAATTTTAGATTTGTATTGTATTGGATTAAATTTTTTGTATTCCGATAATTTAGTTGTGGTTATCTCTTATTCTGTAGTTACTCTATTATATTCTTCACTATTATTTCATGTAATTCTATTTTAATAAATGTAATTTCCTTGTTATTTATACTTCTTCTCTTCACGCATTTCCATATATTTTCCTTTATGCTCATTTCATAATATTTAACTCTCTTAACTCAAACAAATTATAAACTAGTTTCTCCCTAATGCTCCTCTAACCATTAGCCAAACCAATAAAATACATGTCTTTTATTTCAAGTCAATATTAGGATTCTCACCCAAAATTGTATCCTTTAATGAACTTAGTTTTCCTACTAAATAGTGATGGAAAATAAAGAAAAAGGAAATGATGAAAACTCACCACATAGATTAATCAAAATAAGATGATGGAATCTGTGGGGGAAATGGCAAAATAAAATTTAGAAGATGTATCTATTCCAGCTGATGCATAAAACTCTTCAAAAAGACAGCAAGAATATGAGAAAATAGGCAACTTTGACAATTTTATTATCTCACAAGTCTTAAACACTGAAAATAAAAAATAATGAGATAGTTAAAATGCCTGAAATTGATTTCAGACTTCTAGTTTTAAAAAGGATCCAAGACCACATTGGGTACTCAATAATAAATAAACTCAAAATCACAAAGGGCTTCAACAGGATTGGCTAGCTTACAGTCTACTACTTGTAGAACACACAGCCCTTCTCTTTGGCAAGCTCTACTACACACCTACAATTCTCCTCAGTAGACATCCCAGGTGATATCAAGGATTTCTGGTGCAGGTAATGCCAGCCAACCCGGAACTGCTGTTTAGAAGAGATGCTTTCTTGGGACCAACAGGGCACAGGTAGAGGGTATTAAAGGAACTTGCAGCAGTGTTCAGATGAGCTTGATGCAGTGTTTCTTACCTGCTCCTAGAATCTGTGTCATTGAATTCTTGAATCTGTGCCACATCACCTCCAACCCCCAAGGACAGATAGGGTTGAGCAGCGAGTCGTACAAGGCACAGGCAACACAAACTCTTAGACATTTCTCCTGTAAGCTTGTTACACAAGTATAATAATCACATGTTCATTAAAAAAAAAAGACATGACGTACCTTGGTAGAAATTCTGTCTGTTATATTATTTACAGATATGATAAAATACCTGGCAATAGCAACTTTAGACTGTAAGGGCCTATTTTGGATCATAGCTGGAATGTGCATTGCATTCTGGCAAGAAATTCATACTTGTGGGAAAATGGTTAAGATGATCACATTACCCCTGCACTCAGGTAGCTGAGAAATGAATATTGGTGCTCAGCTTGTTTTGTCCTTTGTGATTAGTGTAGGTACTTCAGCCTATGGGATGGAACTGCGCACATTCAAATTGTGCTTTCCCACTCCAACTAACCCAATTTAGGAACTTCTGCACAGGTATGCCTAGAGCTTTGTTTCTAAGCCGATTTAAATTCCCATCAATTTTTGACAATCAAGATAAACATAACAGAGATTGTGAGAGGCACAAAAAAGATCATAAGGGAGAAGAGAAGAAATGAGAGGGGGGTAATGGGACATAAGTTACATAAAAAGGGAATGGAGGTTGTCAGGAAGAGAAAGAGGACCTGTAAACTGCTGGCACTGGGACTGATAGAAAGATAAGACAGATGAATAATTATAAAATATATGAAAATGCCATAAGGAAACCCATTAACTTTGCTAACCTAAAAATTAATTAAAGAATTATATACAATCTAGAAAAACCTAGCGATTTTGGAATTTATAGGCAAGTCAGAATTTGGAAATGATAAAAATATTTATAAGAAATGTCCAAAGATTATGACATATTTAGTATTTTATTACAAATAAATTTTGAACAAAAACTAAGTAATCAGAATTGTAATTCTATGTCTTTTACTAGGAACATTTAAGCAGGGCTTCACAATTCTGGTCTCCATGAAAATATGTTAGATTTGCCAACTATAATTAATTTCAAAACTTGTTTTCCCAGTGTCTTTAAGTAATTTTGTTATCTAAAATAATTAATTATTTATGGCATTTCAATGATAGCACTCTTTATTTGTTCATTGCTTATATTTAACACAAATTAAAATATCTTAAAAATTAAATAAGGTTGAGGAGTATGATTTTTTAAAAAGGACATGTGCAAAATTTACTGACCGACAATGGTCAGGGCAAATTATTTGACAAGCTCTATAAATCTCAATTGCTTTTGAATTCTTATACTTCGTAGTCTCTTCAGCAAAGCTCTATTTGCTAGACGCTCTTGTGCATTCATCACACTTACACAACTCTGATTTTTACCTAAATACATCACAGTATTGATTTGGTGTCAGTTTTAAACGCATTTTGTTGAATGAGATTGTTTTAAGAGACTAATCAGATAATCGTAGGCTCAGATAGGATTTTTTTCTTATGAACTTTATAATTTCAAACATCAAAACTTACTTTTCTCAGAGGAAAACTTCATTAGACACAAATATATGGGAATGGTAGTTAGTAGAAATATTTACAAAGGTGTTTTAAAATTGTATAACTCATTTCTAGTAATTAATGGTGAGAAAATAGGTTTTTACTTCCTAGAATTCTAAAGAAAATAGTGCTTGTCAAAGTATAGTTTGTGGAACACTAGTTTCCTTGCAGGTTGTTAGATGACATGTGTCTCTATTTAGAAAATAAATAAGGAAGGATTAATGATTTGAGAGACAAGAAAAAGTGATTTGAAGTTCATGATCAAACTAACTGGAGAAAAGTTATATTAGATGGGCTTTTCTTTTCTATAGATATTCTCAGAATTTCTCAAGTGCTTGTGTGCACAATGATTTTCTAGGGAGAATATGACAACATTGCTCAGGAACATCTCATAGGATCTAGGTATCTAGCAAAATACATTTTGAAAAAGTTTATTGCATATGGAAATGGTATAAAAAGAAAATTATAATTGTATATATACACATATATTTGCATGAAAAATAATTTTAAAATATAAAAAAATGCAGAAAAATCACATAACAAATTTCTAGCACTCTCAGAAGTAAAAGAGAAAAAGAAAAATGAAGGAGGGAGAAAGACAGAAAGGAAAAAATGAAAAAATGAAGAAAAGTTGTTATTTTATCTATTAATGTACAAAATTATGTTCCATGTTGTCTTATGAAAGGAAGTTATGGCAACATATTCATCTTAAATCACTTCAAAGCACCAAAACCACTTAACAGCCCAAGGTAGACAAAACGAACAAAAGATAAATGATCAAAAAACCAATAGCCTACTTCCAAGGATAAATTTGGGCATGCCTGATAAAATTCAGAGTATGTAATGAGAAATTGTTAATAGTTACTTTCTTGTTATCCCCTGGTAATACGTTCATAGAGAACTGTAAATCTTCTATCCATCATGCCATTAAAATTTCATCAGATATTTAACCCCAAAGTAGACACATAGTATCTAGAAATAAAGACAAACATTTTTATTGGATATTTTATTTATTTATATTTCAAATGTTATCCCATTTCTCGGTTTCCCCTTTGCAAACCCCATATGCCCCACCTACCTTCCTACTCTCAACTTACTGCTCTGGCATTCCACTATACTTGGGCATCGAGCCTTCACAGGCCTTTCCTTCCATTGATGCCAGATGAGGCCATCCTCTGCTACATATGTGGTTGGAGCCATGGGTCCCCCAATATGTACCCTTTGGTTGGTGGGTTAGACCCTGGGAGCTCTTGGGGGGGCATTTCTGGTTGGTTAATATTGTAGCTCTTCCTATGGGGTTGCAAACTCCTTCAGCTCCTTTAGTCCTTTCCCTAATTCCTCCATTGAAGTCCCTGTGCTCAATACAATGTTTGGCTGCAAGCAGCCACATCTGTATTTGTCAGGCTCTGGCAGAGCTCCTCAGGAGACAGCTATATCAGGCTCCTGTCAGCGAGCAGTTTCTTTTGTGAAAATTCTAATCCTTTTAAAGTATTTTAGTATTTTACCAAAGTATGAATTTAGTTTTCCAAATAGATTGTGCTCATTTTCTCAACATAAACAGGTAAATGATTGTTTCTTTTCTGGATTACTATTATTTAGTTATCTGATATCCACCAAAATGCTTTCAGGAAATGCCATCAGTAAAAAGAAATTCTCTTTGTTTAATAAGTATATTTTTTAAACATATCAGTTACTTATCAAGAAAAGTTTCAGTCCCACTTGGTGAGTCAATGATATCGTTATGTTTGCTTATGGGAACATGGTCAAATAAGATGTATCTATAACAAAGAAAAAATTTTCTGGATGATTTATACTCATTTTATGCCATTAGAGCAGTAATTAGAATACTGGGGAAGAAACATTTTACTGGGAATTTTGAAAAGGTTTGAAAGTCTTGTATACCTCCCTCTACCTCTGACAGATGCTGTATTTGAAGGTGATCATAGTCATACACAAACATGAAGAAAAAAATTGCACAGAAAATTTTCTAAAAGAGAAATTATTCTGAAAATATTTTACCATTAGAAAGTCGATATAATTTTACCAATTAGTTTTCAAAAATGTTGCCTAATTTGCTACAATTAAAAGAAGTAAATGAGACTGTCTTCTTATGTTTTTCTAATATCCTTGGAAAATTTCTTTAAGTATACTATTTTTTTATATTCCAAATGAATTTGAGAATTGCTCTTTCTAACTCTATGAAGAATTGAGTTGGAATTTTGATGGGGATTGCACTGAATCTGTAGATTGCTTTCAGCAAGATGGCCATTCCTATTACATTAATCCTGCCAATCCATGAGCATAGGAGATCTTTCCATCTTCTGAGGTCTTCTTCGATTTCTTTCTTCAGAGACTTGAAGTTCTTGTCATACAGACCTTTCACTTGTTTGGTTAAAATCACACCAAGATAATATCCACTTATCTGTGAGTACATACTGTGTTTGTTCTATTGTGGCTAAGTTACCTCACACAGGATGATATTTTCAAGTTCCATCCATTTGCCTGCAAATTTCATAAATCATAGTTTATAATAGCTGAGTAGTATTCCCATTTCTCTGTCAAGGGACATCTGGGTTGTTTCCAGCGTCTAGCTATTATAAATATGGCTGCTATGAACATAGTGGAGTATGTCTCCTTATTACATGTTGGAGCATCTTCTGAGTATATGTCCAGGAGTGGAATAGTTGGGTCCTCAGGTAGTATTATGTCCAATTTTCTGATGGTCCACCTAACTGATTTCTAGACTGGTTGTACCAGCTTGCAATCCCACCACCAATGGAGGAATGTTCCTCTTTCTCCACATCCTCGCCAGCATCTGCTGTCACCTGAGTTCTTGATCTTAGCCATTCTGACTTTAGGCGCTTCTCAGCCATTCAAGATCCCTCAGTTGAGAATTCTCTGATTATCTCTGATCCCCATTTTTTAATACGGTTATTTGGTTCTTTAGAGTCTAAATTCTTGAGTTCTTTGTATATATTAGATATTAACCATCTATCAGATGTAGTATTGTTAAAGATCTTTTTCCAATCTGTTGGTTGCCCTTTTGTCCTATTGACAGTGTCCTTTGCCTTACAGAGCTTTGCAATTTTATGATGTCCTGTTTGTCGATTCTTGATCTTAGAGTATAAGCCATTGGTGTTCTTTTCAAGGACTTTCCCCCTGTGCCCAGGTGTTTTAGACTTTTCCCCACTTTCTCTTCTAGTAGATTCAGTGCATCGGGTTTTATGTGGAGGTCCTTGATCCATTTAAACTTTAGCTTTGTACAGGGAGATAGGACTAGATCAATTTGCATTCTTCTACATGTTGACTGCCAGTTGAACCAGCACCATTTGTTGAAAATACTGTCTTTTTTCCACTGGATGGTTTTAGCTCTTTTGTCAAAGATCAAGTGACCATAGGCGTACAGGTTCCTTTCTGGGTCTTAACTTCTATTCCATTGATCTACCTGCCTGTCACTGTACCAATACCATGCAGTTTTTAGCACTACTGCTCTGTAGTATAGCTTGAGGTCAGGGATGCTGATTACCCCAGAAGTTCTTTTATTGTTGAGTATAGTTTTTGCTACCCTGGGTTTTTTGTATACCAAATGAATTTGAGGTTTGCTCTTTCTATGTCTATGGAGAATTGGGTTGGAATTTTGATGGGGATTGCATTGAATCTGTAGATTGCTTTCCGCAAGATGGCCATTTTTAGTATATTAATCCTGCCAATTCATGAGCTTAGGAGATCTTTCCATCTTCTGAGATCTTGATTTCTTTCTTCAGAGACTTGAAGTTCTTGTCATACAGTTCTTTCACTTGTTTTGTTAGAGTCACACCAAGATATTTTATATTGTTTGTGACTATTATGAAAGGAGTCATTTCACTAACTTCTTTCTAAGCCTGTTTATCCTTAGAGTATAGGAGGGCTACTGTTTTCTTTGAGTTAATTTTATAGCTAGCTACTTTGTTGAAGTAGTTTATCAGCTGTAGCAGTTCTCTGGTGGAGTTTTTGGGTTACATAAGTATACTATCATACCATCTGCAAATAGTGATATTTTGATTTCTTCCTTTCCAATTTGTATCGCTTTGACCTCCATTTGTTGTCTAATTGCTCTAGCTAGAATTTCAAGTACTATATTGAATAGATAGGGAGAGAGAGGGCAGCCTTGTCTAGTCCCTGATTTTAGTAGGATTGCTTCAAGTTTCTCTCCATTTAGTTTGATGTTGGCTACTGGTTTGCTGTATATTGCTTTTATTATGTTTATGTATGGGCTTGAATTCCTGATCTTTCCAAGACTTTTATCATGAAGGGATACTGAATTTTGTCAAATGCTTTTTCAGCATCTAATGAAATGATCATGTTGTTTTTATCTTTGAGTTTGTTTATGCAGTGGATTACATTGATGGATTTCCAGATATTGAACCATCCCTGCATCACTGGGATGAAGCCTACTTGATTGTGTTGAATGATCATTTTGGATTCAGCTTGTGAGAATTTTATTGAGTATTTTTGTATCGATATTCATAAGGGAAATTGTGTGAAATTTTCTTTCTTTGTTGGATCTATGTAATCTTTTGTATCAGTGTAACTGTGGCCTCATACAATGAATTGGGTAGTGTTCTTTCTGTTTCTATGTTGTGGAACTGTTTGAAGAGTATTGGTGTTAAGTCTTTTTTGAAGGTCTGATAAAATTCTGCACTAAACCCATCTGGTCCTGGACTTTTTTGGTTGGGGGATTTTAATGACAGCTTCTATTTCTTTAGGGTTTATGGGACAGTTTAGAGCTTTATCTGATTCTGACTTAACTTTGGCATTTGGTATCTGTCTAGAAAATTGTCCATTTCATCCAGATTTTGCAGTTTTGTTGAGTATAGGCTTTTGTAGTAGGATCTGATGATTTTTTTTAATTTCCTCAGATTCTGTTGCTAAATCTCTCTTTTCATTTCTGATTTTGTTAATTTGGATACTCTCTCTGCGCCCTCTGATTAGTCTGGCTAAGAGTTTATCTATCTTGTTGCTTTTCTCAAAGAACCAGCTCCTGGTTTTGTTGATTCTTTATATAGGTCTTTTTGTTTCTACTTGGTTGATTTCAGCTCTGTGTTTGATTATTTCCTGCCTTCTACTAGTCTTGGGTGTATTAGCTTCTTTTTGTTCTAGAGCTTTCAGGTATGCTGTTGAGCTGTTAGTGTATGCTCTCTCCAGTTTCTTTTTGGAGGCACTCAGAGCTGTGAGATTTCCTCTTAACACTGCTTTCATTGTGTGCCATAAGTTTGGGTATGTTGTGCTTTCATTTTCATTAAATTCTAGGAAGTCTTCAATTTCTTTCTTTATTTCTTCTTTGACCAAGTTATCATTGAGTAGACCGTTGTTCAGCTTCCATGTGTATGTGGGCTTTCTTTTGTTTTTGTTGTCATTGAAACCAGCCTTAATCCCTAGTGATCTGATAGGAGGTGTGGAATTATTCAATCTTCTTATATCTGTTGAGGTTTGTTTTGTGACCAATTATATGTTCAATTTTTGAGAAGGTACCATGAGGTGCTGAGAAGAATGCATAATCTTTTTATTTAGGGCGAAACATTCTATAGTTATCTGTTAAATCCATTTGGTCCATAACTTCTGTTAGTTTCACTGTGTTTCTGTTTAGTTTTTTTTCCAGATCTGTCAATTGATGATAGTTGGGTGTTGAAGTCTTTCACTATTATTGTGTGAGGTGCAATGTGTGCTTTGAGCTTTAGTAAAGTTTATTTTATGAATGTGGGTGCCCTTGCATTTGGAGCAC
Organism: Uromys caudimaculatus; assembly: GCA_028551405.1. Classification (NCBI taxonomy): domain Eukaryota; kingdom Metazoa; phylum Chordata; class Mammalia; order Rodentia; family Muridae; genus Uromys; species Uromys caudimaculatus. The sequence goes on from CM052722.1 coordinate 64,230,120, forward strand.
AGATGTTCAGAATTGAGAGTTCTTCTTGGTAGATTTTTCTTTGATGAGTATGAAGTGTCCTTCTTTCTTTTTTGAAGACTTTTGTTTGAAAGTTAATTGCATCTGATATTGGAATGGCTACTCTAGCCTGTTTCTTGGGACCATTTGCCTGAAAAAAACTTTTTTAGCCCTTTACTCTGAGGTAGTGTTTGTCTTTAACACTAAGGTGTGTTTCCTGTATGCAGAAAAGTGCTGGGTCCTGTTTATGTATCCAGTTTGGACCTCCTTTTCTTGTCTAATTGTTTTAGCTAGAACTTCAAGTATTATGTTGAATAAATAGTGAGTGGGCAGCCTTGTGTATTCCCTGATTTTAGTGGGATGATTCAACTTTCTCTCCATTTAGTTTGATGTTGGCTACTGGTTTGCTATATATTGCTTTTACTATGTTTAGCTATGGGCATTGAATTCCTGATCTTTATAAGATTTTTGACATGAAAGGATATTGAATTTTGTCAAATGATTTTTCAGCATCTAATGAAATGATCATGTGTTTTTTATTCCTTTAGTTTGTTTAATTAGTAGATTATGTTAATGAATTTCAGTGTGTTGAACCAACCCTACATTCTTGGCAGGAAGCCTATTTGATTTGATGTGCCATCAGATTTGGTTTGTGAGAACTTTACTGAGTATTTTTGCATCAATATTATAAGGGGAATTGGTCTGAATTTATCTTTTTGTGTTGGATCAATGTGTGGTGTTTGTATTAACCACTCTGGAAATCAGTCTGGAAGTTCCTCAGAAAATTTGACATAATACTACCTAAGGACCCAGTTATAACACTCCTGAGTATATACCCAGAAGATTCTCTAACAGGACACATGTTCCACTATGTTCAAAGCAGCCATATTTATAATAGCCAGAACCTGGAAACAACCCAGACGTCTCTCAACCAAGGAATGGTTCCAGAAAATGTGATATATCTACACAATGGAATACTACTCAGCTATTAAAAACAATGACTTCATGAAATTTACAGGCAAATGGATGGAACTTGAAAATGTCATCCTGAGTGAGGTAACTCAGTGACAAAAGAACACACATCGTATGTACTCACTGATAAGTGGATATTAGCCCCAAAGTTCAGAATACCAAAGATACAATTTACAGACCATCTGAAGCTCAAGAAGAAGGAAGACAAAAGTGTGGGTGCTTCAGTGCTTCTTAGACGTGTGAACAAAATACTCACAGATGGAAATATGGAGACAAAGTGTGGAGCAGAGACTGAAGGAAATGCCATCCAGAGACTGTCCCACCTGGGAATCCATCCCATTTACAGTTGCCAAACCATGACTCTATTGTGGATGCCTTGAAATGTCTGTGGAAGGGAGCCTGATATGGCTGTCTCTTGAGAGGCTCTGCTAAAGCCTGGCCAGTACAGAGGTGGATGCTTACAGCCAACCATTAGACTTATCACAGGGTTCCAGATGGAGGAGTTGGAGAAGAAACTGAAGGAGCTGAGGGAGGTTGTAGCCCCATGGGGAGAGCAAAAGTGTCAACTGGCCAGACACCCTGGAGTTCCTGGGGACTGGACCACCATCCAAAGATTACACATGGAGGGAGTGATGTCTCTGGCCTCATATGTGGCAAAGGATGGCCTTGTTGGACATCAGTGGGAGCAGCAGCCCCTAGTCCTGTGGGTGTTTGATGCCCAAGTGTAGGGGAATGTCAGGGGAAAGAAGGTGGGAGTGGGTAGGTGAGGGGACACCCTCATAGGGGCAGGGGTAGGGGGGATGGAATATGGGTTTCTGGTGGGGAAACCTGAAAAGGGGATAACATTTGAAATATAAATAAAGAAAATATTCAATAAAAGAAAAAAATTTAAAAGTAGACACACACACACACACACACACACACACACACACACACACACACACACACTAAGTGGGGTAGAGATGTGGCTTAGCCATTTAGCTCTTATAAATGACCCAGGTTCAATAGCCAGTGCCTACATACAACCTTTCAGAACTTATATTCTTTTTTCTATGTGCAGCGGTCATGCACATGTTACCTATGCAAACATGTAGCCAAGTATAAGATAAAATTTAAAACACTAAAAATATATTAATACACAGGTGTCTACTTTAAGTATACTGAATTATTCTTTTTTTACTAGAAGAAAGGCTGAGCATTTTTGTTCATATCTTTAAATGACTCACAAACTTGTCAGTTATTAAAGAGCTTACTTTGGCTCTTTGTAGTACTTTCAGCTCTCTTTTGGACACTTATATTAAGCTTACAGCAACTAGCAAAAGCTCTGCCTTCCAAATCATATTCTTATATACATATATAATTGTATATAAGTGTAGTTTCACTCCTCATCCAAAAGTTTGTCCTTACTGCAGATGGAGACTATTACAGAAAATAATAGCTGAAGACAATGTAGATATCAATGGATCATGTCAATCCCAGCCACAATGGATACATCTACATCACAGCTATTGCATTTATTGATGGGAGAATATTGGGAGATAATAGACAACGTACAGAATCCAGAATATTTGAAAATCTGCTGTGAAGTTGTTTGTCTTCTATTTCTGCATATATAAGACTAGAACAATAGCAGTATCTGAGGACATGCTAAAGTGGAAGTTGGGAGATTTTGTAGAGTACCACCAAGGAACCAAAGGCAGCTAAGAATGGTGGGAAAAGGATAATTAGCCTCTTTTAGGTAAAACTTACCATATTGGTTATACAAAGTGCTCAGCCCTGAAAAAATGTACGTGCAAACAACAAAAACAGACTCATCAGATTGTATTCACATATTTGTGCATATACACATATACCTAAATACATTTATGTAATAAAATCAATGAGAAAAAGGTTATCAATTTGAGGGGCATATAAGAGGGTCATAGGTACCAAGGTAGTGCTTGATGGAGGAAAAAGAAGAGAAGAAAGTAATGTGATTCTATTTTAATTAAAATATAGTTAAAGAAAATAATGCTATACATAGTCTCTTCTGCTTATAATAGAAGAAAACTGAAATCAATCAATTCCTAAGTAGAATTTTTTTTGAGTTTACATTCATAAAGTGTTGACACTTTATAAAGGATACCCAATGAAACTTCCATTAATATTACAATGTTTAGACTTTGGGTAGGAAATAACACTACGCCAGTCTCTTAAACACTCCATTATCTACACATGTTCCCTCAATTTTAAGACTCATTTGCTTTCTACCATTTGACACATCATAAAACTAATGTAAAAAAAAAAAGATTGCTGCAAATTTCATCAAGTCATTGTTTTTAATAGCTGAGTAGTACTCCATTGTGTAGATGTACCACATTTTCTGTATCCATTCTCTGATGAGGGACATCTGGGTTGTTTCCAGCTTCTGGCTATTATAAATATGGCTGCTATGAACATAGTGGAGCATGAGTCTTTATTACATGTTGGAGCATCTTCTGGCAGGCAAATGGATGGAACTTGAAAATATCATCCTGAGCGAGGTAACTCAGTCACAAAAGAACGAACATGGTATGTACTCACTGATAAGCGGATATTAGCCCAAAAGCTCAGAATGCCCAAGTTTCACTTTACAGTAACCGCTGGACTGAGAGTGAGGTCCCAGATGGAGGAGTTGGAGAAAGGTCTGAAGGAGCTGAGGGAGTTTGCAGCCCCATGGAGGGAGCAATAGCGTCAACGGGCCTGATCCCCCCCCCCAGTCGTCT